>CM036541.1:19812169-20182169 GCA_020745685.1 Tautogolabrus adspersus
AATGAAGATGCTTTCTTGTGCCAAGGGACATCATTTGTTGCAGCACATACGCATCTGGTGAAAATCTGGAGTGACACTTTTCTGTGGAAATGGGAAATACAGTAGGCCATTATTACACAAATGCATAATACAGTACACAAAGGCAGAAAAGTACGCACACAAAGCCAGATGGGGCTGTGAGATGGCTGTGGGAAGGAATGCATCTTCATTGTCCCTCAGCAGTGTCTCTGCTTATGGGGGGACACGAGCTGTTGTAAAATAACATAATGATCCATCTTCTGACCCCTCATCTTGCCCACTTCTTATTTGTTCAACATAAATCAGCCTCTGTTCCCCTTCTCCTGTTTTCACCTCCCTCCTGTTCTCCTGTTGTCTCCTGCCATTTTCTCCTCACCCTCATCTGTCCTCCACTATTTTCCTCTCCTCTTCCCTCCTCTCGTCCTCGGCCTACACATTCTTCCAATTACTTTCTGTTTAAGAGTGGCACAGCACAGCACGTCACGGCTCAGCCTAAATTTAGACAGGAAGGTTAATGACAACACGGCTTGGGTCGTACACACTGCACAGTTTTAATGTAAATTCAAACATACATTCTCACACACACACACACACACACACACACACACACACACACACACAGAACTTACTACCTGGCTTGTGAACATTGCCTGCTGTGCTGCCAGACACAAGGTCATGCTATGGTTGATGTCAAATAAACACTCACATCCACACATGGACACACACATAAACCCACACACACATGCTAAAGTTAAATGTTAGCTGAAATTGGGTTGTTTGCCACAGCAGGCAAGCAGCAGCAATTGTGAAATCTTTGTGGCAGTTCAGTGAGTGAGTGTAAGTTCATGCTTCAGAGTGTGTGTGTGTGTGTGTGTGTGTGTATGTGTGTGTGTGTGTGTGTGTGTGTGTGTGTGTTTGTGTGTGTGTGTGTGTGTGTGTGTGTTTGTGTGTGTGTGTGTGTGTGTGTTTGTGTGTGTGCGTGTGTATGCGTGCGTGTGTGTGTGAGTGAGTGAGTGAGTGAGTGAGTGAGTGAGTGAGTGAGTGAGTGAGTGAGTGAGAGAGCGAGAGAGAGAGCGACAGGCTTGTATGTATGAGTCCCTCTGCAGGGAACAGGGCTGTACCATCTCTGTTCCATCTGACCACTTCTGCTGTTCATGCACACATAAACACACAAACAAACACACACACATAGGAGTATACACACACACATGTAGACACACACGCCACCTGGCCTCCCAGCTTTGGGCAACAGATGTGGCAATGCCAGTGCTGTGCCAAGCAGCCGGGCCGGATGTATGGCCTGGCTTGTCCTCTTCACAAACTCTTTTCCTCTCCCATCTTTTTCCTCATTCCTCCGATCCTGTCTTCATCTCCTCCTCCCTGTCTGTTCAACGCTGATGATCCTCCTCTCCCCCCTCCTTTCTTTTTCCCCTATATTTCATCGACAAAAGTCTAACACACAAATCCCTCCATCTTTAGGTCTCTTCTGTTTCTCTCCACCCTAATCATCCATCCATCTTTGTCTTCTCTTTTACTCTCAACATCTCCTCATATTTCTTCCTCTGCCCCCTCTGAACAACTCCCATTCCTTATACTTGTCCTCCTGTTTGGACTCCTGTGTTTTTCCTTTCTTTACTTATTTGGATGTAAATGCATGTAACCCTAACCCTATTTCTGTGAGTGCTGGATTCTACCATTGATCATTTTACTGTTTTAGCCTTCACTCTCACTTATTCCTAACCCTCATCCCCTCCATCAACATCCCTCACTACACTATTCTGCAGATATCTTTCACAAAGCCAGTCAACTCAAACTTATGAAAGGGTTAACTTGTACCACCTATTCACTATATTCAATTGATGTACTTAATTATTTAATTGATATATAAATCAATTAAATACCAATCATTGATGGCATGTCAACAACAGGACAACTGATGTGCAGCATTACATCTTTAACTCTGAATACATGCAAGTAAATATGGCGACATCTGCATCAGGCCTTGTGCCAAGTTGTGAACACCAGTTTAGCAGCAATCAGATTATGTTTAGTAAATTACAATTAATAAACGTGTAATGGAGTACACAATTTAACAACATGCATTCATTTATTAATTAAGTGACATATGCTGTATGAAATAATGAATAAAGTGTTTTTATCTGTCCAGCACAAAGGTGGATGCAGATGTAACTATGTAACGTTCTTTTTAATTCTCCTATCAAACTAGATCATGTTTACTTTTTCAAATCAAAGCAATCATAAGGTCAACAAGGCCTTTACTATATTGATACAATTGATGGTAAGACTATTTAGTAAGTAATCATATTTCCCTAACCTGGCATTGGCCTTTAAGGCAGATGTTGACAGATTTGCATACTGTATGTGTTAACATCGTTTCTATTGACAGAGTAACAAAACCATGATTCCAGATTGGGCCTTGCAGCCCAAACATGACTATCATGTCTTGGATAATCAACACCTTGTCACAAAGCTTTATATTACAAAGTTATCATTACCATTTTTATTATTGACATATCTTAATGTTACATCTGAATGTTAGGTCTGAATCTGTAGACTGAGTATGTCATAGTTAACCCATAAAGAGAATAAAAAACACAATTGTGTTGACTTTGCCTGAAGTGTCATGTTTTTTTTTAGCTTTAGTCGGTCGGATTTAACGTCAAAGACCATCCTGTGAGAGGGTTAGAGTCATTATGGGACACTGTTTAAGGCTGAACCATTTTGAACCCAGCAGCTTGAACACCTGGGAAGCAGACACAAAGTTTAACTGCCAATTTGCATTTATGAATGAACAATGAGAGGTGATTGTGGTAGTAATGACAGTGAGATACATTAAAATTAATCTTGTTAACTCATTAGCTGGTAAATTACACATGTCAATGACGATACAGAGCTTGTTAACCAGGTGCAGACAGATGATATACTGATAAATGGTTAATTAGAGCCTTCGGTGAATTCTGTGAAGCACAGTGATGCTGTGAAGTCTGTTGAATGACAAGGTGCTTTGACACATCCTGACACAACTGATGCAATAAAACTGTTGTACCTTTAAGAGGAGAAAATCTCACTAAGCAAACGTTTGATGGTCTTGAAACTCAATGCTAAAGAGATTTCGTTTTGTACAAAAAAAGGATGTAGGATGCAATCTAAGAAAGTCAAGAAGAATCAGTGTTTGCTTGAATCCAAAACTCATTGACATATCTTGTATTTTACTACGTTACATTTGAAACTTGAATAGTAAAATAATCCTCAATACATATTGATGCAGCTTAACCACAAGATGCTTCAATGATACTGCTAAAAGAGCACATACAAAGCGCTACATGTGTTGGCTTTCCAAGAACTTTTTGTTTGATGGTGAATCAAAAATCTAATCAAATATACATTTAGGGGATGATCGGCCTACACTCTTATATTAATATATGATTATGGAACTTATCGGCTACTTATTATTTCGTTGTTGATCCTCATGTCAAACACTTTTTTAATCCCAGCTCATCACAGACCGACTCTTTACAAACTGACATATGTTTACAGTCTGTTTAAATGTCCGTCTTTTCTCCGTTATCAAACTTTGCTGATGTTGATTAGTTTCACTGAAGTCTGTAATCACGTGATATATAATCGTTATCGGCTAATTTGATCTCTGATATGTGCAAATATAACTAGGTTTATTCTGTTCATGTTTATTATGTGTTTTTATATAGTTTTTATTTAAAATAGTTAATTTACTAAGTAAAAATTGTTTCAGTGTTATTCTGGCCAATAAAGGCTTTTGGTTCAACTGTAAAAAAAAAAAAAAAAAAAAGTGGTCTTCATTACATCTTTTTCACAAGTGTTTGATAACAGCTTTCGAGGCATCAATGCAAGAAATGTGTGTGTATATATCAATCAAACTCTAAAGATCAAAGCTAGATGTAAGAAAGATATCTACTGATACCATTGTTATCGGAATTTTTTTCTCCCTAATTTCGGTATCAGTATCAGTCCCAAAAGTCCCGTGTTGGTCAGACACTAGTACATGGACGCATTACTACACCTGCCTTTACTCATTGAAACATTTCAGTTTGTTAGAGAAGAAAAATCTGATCATTTTGGATTTCTCAGTTTTATGCGTGGTTGTTAATGTTTATTTAGTCTCTCGAACTTAATAGATTTAAATAAAGAAATCAGAATTTCAATAAATCTCAATACTTGGAAAAAAGGGTTTAAAGGGCAACACACAACTACAATATTTTCAAATTGGGAGATGAGTACTGTCCCTGAACTACATAATAATGATCAAGCTAAAACCTAATGAAACGACATTAAGGGCACCAGCTATCTAAAATGTGCTGCCAAGATTGGGATCTTTAACCAGACATGAGTGGACTTGCCTGCTTAACATTGTGGTTCTGTTCACATACAATGATGAGATACAGGTAAGGTAGGATTAGGGGTACACGGCCAACAGTCGATTTTGATATATGTATGGCAGGTGACATACTTGCTACAGAGAAGTTATTTAGGGGGTAGGGCAGGTCTGCGTCCTGAGGTTTCTCTTTGTAGCCGATGAAAGAGCCGTCTGTCTTCAGCAGGAAGTAACGTGGCCGCCAGTTCTTTATGTATTCACCTGAAAATAAGATGCACACAAAGACAGGGAGGCAAATGTAAGTCAAATTAGTTTAGTCATACACTAGATGCAAACAAACCTTAAGAGAAACGGTGATTCTAAGGGAACACAGCAATAAGTTTTAATGGGGATTATGATGATGATACAATATTAATACATATTTATATCAGTAATGATGATGATATTAATAACAGATTTTATTCCCTAGACAGATAATAGCCTGCCTGCTCAACTCTCATCTGTCCGAAGTGAATCACACACATGTTGTACACAATCTAGTGTATACAAAGACACACACACACACACACGCAGCAGCTCTTTGACTCCCATAATGCTTGCCAGATTCAGATCGGATTATCATGTAAAAAATGACAAAAACATGTTTACCACACTACAACCAAACTGTCTCTGCCAGAAACATCATCTGGCTGATACATGGGCAGGTGTCGAGGTGATGACCTCTCTAGCTAACACACACAAGCGCACATATACACACAATACTTGCACACAAACCGATGGTCGCCAGGAAAGGAATAAGAAGGAAGGCGGGATCAGATATGATGAGAGCAGATGACATGAGATGAGATAAGATTACACATACAAAATGACACGTCTTAGACTGCAGTGAAAAAATAACATCTGCTGAGCAGCTGGTGGCAGAGTATTACCCAACTGGCTGGCACAGACTGGCACAAAGGTGGCACCACAGCTTTATCAGATGACCCGCTGCAGGATTACATGAGTGTCAAACATTTCCACACCACAGAGGCAGATAACACCTACTGGAAACAGTAGATATACACACGGATTAAAGTATACGCGTGTGTTGGTTCACACTTGGTAGGAAAGAACAATGAGTACCAATATTGGGATGAAACTGCACACATGCGCAAAGGTGCTAAAGCAATACTGAGACGCACAACTTTGATGAAAGAAAGTGACAATCTCAACACTTACAAAGCCTGTGTAAACATTTCACTTTCTCTTTCGACTGAAATAAGAAGCACGGAAGGGCACAAATGTTGCATCTACATCTCAACCTCTTTTAATTAACCAGCAATTCCTTGACATGCACTCAGACATATACACACATTGGCACCTTGTAAAGACTGTAAAACAAAAATGCAAATGTGCACACACACACACTCGGTAACAGCTCTGATCACCTTTCTTAGGCTATTTTCGCTAGGAGATGAGGCTAGGCGGCGTGTGTTATGTGTGTGTGTTCTATTTATGACATCCATTTAAAGCGGAAATGACAGCAGGCCGTGCTCGTTAACACGTCGCAGAAAAACACCTGCTCCGCCGAAGGGACCGTGCGACTGCGGGGCCTGCCGGTACCTCTTGGTGGTGCTGGTAGTAGAGGTGTGTGTGTCTGTGATGTGTGGTGATGGGGGGTAGCAGCTGATTTGAACCACCACACAGGAACAGAGGGAGACACAGATAGACAGAAAAGAAAAAGCTGTTGGGTTCCGGTGCTTCACAAGGATTGCCAGATCACACCTTTCCTCTATCAGTCTCTATTTTCCTCTTTCTCACAAATCCACCCACTCTACCCTCCACTCCCTGTTCTTCTTCTGTTCTTTCAGAAACAAAGCATCTTCTTTGGGGGACTTGATACTGATAAACAGAGTGCTGTGAGAGGGACTGGATGGGAGGGGTGGGAGTAGGGAAGGAGGGAGGCATAAGGAAGAGGAAGGAACACATTTATACAAAAAATAAAAAGCCCAAAAAATGAAAATGTTAAGAGGAAAGAAATTGAATTATGATGAAACCAGTGTGCATTTAAAAGGAGAACATAGGTTTGAATGCTACTGTATCAGTTCAACATCTTTGCTGTGATTTTGGGGGTTTTCCTTTCTTTGAGAGAGAATGGATTTTAACAAATGACAAACTCTATAATCGCTCAAACCAAAGGTGTGAAGGAGAGTTTAAAGACACTTTGTTTTGCTCCTTTTCTCCTTTTTTGTCTTCATATGTTCATTATGAATATCGTTTATTTCTTGATGTTGTACCCATGTGTCAATCAGAGAGGAAGGAGTTCATTGGAGGGGGAAAAGAAGATGTATGTATGTATCTCCATTTATGATAATAGAAATGTTTGATCATTAACAAATCTACTGATAATAAATTCTCCCTCAAATTACTTTACTTGGCATCTTGTGAATCAATGGAATTCTGACAATCACACAATTCTATGTATTTAATGTATTTTGGGATTTGTAGCAAATATAATCTTTTACTTAGATAACCGTTGTTAGCCTTTGCAAATATTGTGTCAAAACTCACATGACTTAACTCTTCAAAATGGTTTCAGGCAGTAGTTTGAGGTGTTGGTGAACTTGATTTCATTATGAAGTACTGTACAGCTGTTCCTGTAATTGTGTTTAGTTCCTGTAAGTACCATCTCAGGACAACCTATTTACCTTCACAGTGGACGGGAGGAGGAGATGTATTGACTGACAAAATGGATGAGGATAAACAGAAAGTTAAACTGATAAAACTATTATAAACTGGCAGTGATGACTGGCTTGCTGGTCCAAGTCCAGTCATTTCTCTGAGTCAGTTTCTAGATGAAGTGTCCAACCAATGGAAGCCTGTGGTTGGCCACTTCATCGCTCAGCTGTCCAGTACAACTGAAAACATTTAAGCAATCCTTCTGGCCAGGCGAGACAGCGTGTATATGTGTGAGTGTCTGTGTTTGTGTGAGTGTGTGTAGACGTCCACTGGGGGGGCGGGGGAGGGGGCAGCCAGGGGTGGCACAGACGGAGAGAGGAGATGGACAGTTGTCCACACATGGCGTTCCAAACAAACACAGGCATGCGCACAGACACACATGCACGCACACACCCCAGCACAATTCAGTTTCAACTGTTCCAATCCTCCGAATGATCCAATGGTGTTCTGTCAAGCTATCCCGTCTTGGCCCTGCCTGTAATGAGTCCAGCGAGCTCTCCCACTCTGGACAGCTTGTCTGGGGAGCCACATGTCTCTAGTTTGGACTGCTGGAGAGAACAGAACAGCCGGTCTCCTTCCCACACCATCTCTCTCGGACTCCTCACTTCAGTTTCATTTAGTTCTCTGCACAACTTTACTTTTCCCTTAAGGCCAATTAGTAAAAACTACACTACACAGCGCTTAAAACAACAGGAGTCTGTTGTTTCTTGTTAGAACGACGGGATATCAGAAGAACATGACAACGAGGGTGATCTGAAAGATGTAACAAAAAGAGGACATTTAGGTGGATAACATAATATGGTTTGAAGTGTATTTAACATCCGCGCTATATGTGTTAAAAACACAGCGTTCTAAAGGGTTTCTTTCAGTTTATTAAGGACACACCTAAAGTATTGCCTTTGTCAAGTGTTTGCCTAAAAGAGGGGTCTATTGAAAGCAAAAACACAAGTTAAGGTGGCAAACTTTTCCAAGTCTCTGCCCCTCATGACCTTGTTATGTGCTTTTTAGGTATGGGCATCAAATTCAGGACTAAAAAGTAAACTAGGCTTTCTTATAAAGTTATTTTGAAATCTTCTAGAAGTCATAAATCTTGCTGGCACATCCTCCAGTTGCAGCTTGTGGATTAAGCAGTTAGAGACAGAGATGAATCAGCTGTGATTGTGTCCGTTCCAAGCTTTCTGATTGGACAATTACAACAACACACCGACTAACTGCCACTCAATTAGCCGACTGATTAACCATTCATTTCAGGACAGAGGGGAAAAGGTAGAGAATGAGAGAGAGGAATGCGGAGAGGATAAATGAGATAGGTACAAATAGTAAGGCTGAACCTCAGCCGGGAGAAGAGAAATGAGACACACTTGCACAAACTTTACTTTCTCTCTCCATCTCTCTGTCTGACACACTCTCCTTTAGGATCCCAGCACACCTCTTCTCTTCTGTTTTGCGGGGAAGCCACATTTCAGCACAGAGCAAGACTGACAAAAGGAAGGAAGGAAAAACCTTAATGAAAATTAAAAAAATAAATCCATAACTATGTGAGCTCACCAGCCATTTGTTAATCAACCCAAACAGGGATTTAATTTAATGCTTTGGCCAAGGCTGGAGCTGAGATGCAGATGGCGCAGGGACGGGGCTGTGTGACTGGCACTCTGGGAGCTGGAGGGGAGGCGGAGGGGGAGGATGTGAGGGGGGGGGGGGGGGGGGGGGGGGGATGAAGAGGGTGGAAGGGAGGTTCTTCTTCGTTCCTGCACATACACAGCAGCTCACCGACAGTGAGTGGAATGTGTCGCCTGGCCACCTAACAAACATACATGCTCTAACACACACACATACACAAATTCAGTGTTCAATAGAGTAACAGAGACAGTTTGGCTGATATGGAACAAAATAAAAAACAAGTTTATAAAACTTTCCTGAAGGAAGTACAACATATTTTTGCACTGAAAAGCTTAGATCATTTGATAAACAGCAAAAGTTTTGATCACAGATAAACCATGCAAGTAATTTAAAAACTTAAAAATGTCAAACATTTTTCTTGATGCTGCCTCTTGATGTAACAATATGCTGCTTGTCTCTGTTTTTAATCATCATAACTTGATTTGGGCTGCCAGTAAGTCAAACACGAAATATGACAATGTCACCTTGCCTCTTAGAGCTCGTAGTTGGCAATTCTTGACTGTTCTCTGACATATTAAACAGATTGTTCTGTTATAATAATAATCTTAAATTGCAGGCATGTCATGTACAAACTTTATCAACTATTTTACTTGTACTGCACAGCTTTATTTAAGTGAAACAGCTATAACTAGTGGGGGTAAATGTTTTAAGTCTTTATAGACAAAGTCCAATGACATGCAGATTACTAATGCACAGCAGTATAGAGTTGCACTAAGAACAACAGCAGGCTACAGTCAGATTAACTGACTGGCTGTTTGAGCTCATCTCCTTCTAAACAAAGGTCAATGCCCTTCCAGACACAACAGTCAGAGAAGTGTTTCATGTGTTTGTGTTAGTGAGCATTAGCGGCTAAAAGTTGAGTAAAAGCACTTATGCATAGAGAGGAGGAGACTGAAAGATTACATCATACATCAGGAGAGTAATCAAAGGAAGTGAAGGAATGGGGGAGGTGAGTGTGTGCAGCAGAGGGGGCAATAGGGGCTTAGAAAGTGGGAAGTAGTTTGCAGTTTATTTTGTTGACTGCAAACTAAAATGACTGGTTTATTTGCATGACAAGTGTTATAGGATACACTTTTGTGCGTAACCCCGACCCCAGCAGTTCTAACTCCAGTGTGCTCAGACATCTTAAGGCGAATCCTGGCTCTACCAAGCCAATCCAATTACAGTGAATTAGTCTCATTAGCACATCGGGACTGGACTGTTGTTACTTTTGGTGTGTGTGTGTATGGCTGTGGTTGCTTAAAATACCACTCACTGACGACATAACAGAGTTCCTGTTTGTGCTACCTGCAAAAGTTCACTCTGCCTTTTCTGGCACTGGTGAAATGGTCATGAAAGATAAAAACCAGGGGTGAAAAGAAAATTCAGTATTGAGAAAGAAAAACACCAAAGAGTTCAATTTAGTCCAAAGCTTGGGCCATGGCTGTGTTTAATGGTTTAGTGCTGGAGTAATTTTGCATGGCCTTGGCTGTGGAAGGAGGCTATTAAAAGCAGCCAAAAGAGGAAGAGAGGATGCTAGAGAAGAGGAAAAGAAGAACACAAAAGAGAGAGTGAATGGAGGCCTCGGTGTGGCTATGGCAGTGACAGACACTTGGGACAGGGCAGGGCAACCAGGCAGCCAGATTGAGTGGAAACCCATGGGAGTGTGGCCATCCCTTGGGGGCTACTAAGAGATTTTGTCCAGCCGGCTGCACACAGCCATAGCCTCCTGGTAGGCTGTGCTGGATGCACACACACACACACACGCACACACACGCACACACACACACAAACACATACATACAGCCCTGGTGCCCCTCTGCTCCAGCTGGTATAGTAAAGGAATGTGCACATACAGAAAATGCATATATATTCCTTGTTTTTATATGTATTGTTATGAAATTTAAAATAATTCACACTATGATCCCTCTGCTTGATTTTTCGTCATGTAAACTCTTATAATCTTTCAATTGCGCTTATTTTAAATCCACTCCACTCCTGTAGTACCATTACAGTCCAGTAGATGGTGGTGGCTCCCTGGAGCAAGGTAGCACTGCTGTGACACAGAGCCGGACAGTGAGACAGTGACTGACAGACACAACAGCTAAGACGCTGCTCATCCTAATCCACTTAAAAGCACTGACAGTATTGGTGTGCCTATGTGTATGTATGCAGTATTTATATGTATACGTATCTATGTGAGTAGATATAGAAGAACATGAAGGATATCTTTCTATTGATCTACAGTATCTATCTATCTATCTATCTATCTATCTATCTATCTATCTATCTATCTATCTATCTATCTATCTATCTATCTATCTATCTATCTATATATGGATACAGATATACATACTGTATATATTTACACACACAAGTGTCTGTGTGGGAGGAGACAGGGTCCGTTGCTTCCTAAACCACACTAGGATTAGTACGGTGTTAACATGTTAGAATCTTTGCTGGAGAGCTGCTGCTCACCACCACCTGTGCCAGACAGGAGGCTGTGGCTACCCAGCCACCCCCACCCACATACACCTACATATGTAGACATATGTGTAGTAGGTGGGTAAATGTTCCTAAGCTACAGTAGCTTCAATTTGACTGTTTTCTGTCATATCAGAGTATAATTATTAATTCCTTTTTTTCCAACTTATTAACTTGAAGGCCATAGTCCAGTACGTTATGTGTATGTGTGTGACATTACTAAGTGAAGGGAGACTTGGCCAAGTACAAGAACACATTTACTGCATAGCACATCAGGCATAAACAGAAGGAGGTACAGTATGAACAAAAAGTCATGTAGAAAAAAACAGTAGGTAATGATCTTGTGGAAGCTGGTTAGGTCCATCTAACTACATCAGCTGTTTTGGCTCAAAGACAAAATTGGACACTGTGAGATTTATGCCTTGACTACTTCAGATTTGTTTTACACTATATGAGACTGCTGCACTTTGGGAACTCAGGTCAAAACAAATCACAGCAGCCAACTCCACTGATGTCAATATTTTGGTAGAAATAGAGCATCATTTGTTAAGTTTCATTACATGTTTAACATCATGATTATTTTTGAAACAATGCCAGAAAAGCTAAATCTCTACAGATGCACTGTTAACTCAACAGCAACTAACCTCATGCACACTTCATGCAAATTGAGGCCCTGTTTAATCACACCAGATATTAAGACATTTCATTGTATTTCAAAAGAAGAAGATATTTAACAACAGAGTATAAAATAAGACCCAAGGATATAATTCAAAGATTTATGTGTGTACGTCTGCCCTGCTTGAAGCTTTCCTGCTCTGTGCTCTGCTGTTTTCTGAGGCATCTCTTGTGAGGATGGACTATTAGTAGCAGGAGACACACCTGGGCCCCGTATGGCCTCGTGTGCAGTACACAGGGCTGGGTCGCCTCCAGTTTGTTAACAACTCACTGTTCTCCTAACACCTTACATCGTGATGGTTTCTGTTTTGGGTTTTGCCAAGGTAAAAGCTTTATTTTATCAAACCATTAAAGCTTATTTCCAATATGTATATGCTTTCTTAATTTAACAGTTTGTTTAAATTACATAAAAACATCAACATGTCATCTCTCAAACACAAGGAATGCCTGATTAAGCAGAACGGTTCAGTAATGATGAAAGTTTGGTGTAATGATGCTTCAGTACGATACAAGAATTACAATCCAATATATTGTAAAAATATAAACAAGGGCAGCCATTTTGCAATGATTTAAATCTTAGTAAGAAAATTGAATTTTTAAAAGCTCACTTTATGCAATAAGAACAAGGGGGCTCTGCAGGGGGGGTCTTGCATTCATACCGGTAGCAGTGCCTGTACGACACATGCCATGGCACTACTTTTTGTACAGTCTGAGAAAAGGAACTACATTTTCCCATATTGTTTCTGAGAATTCATACAGTATCACAAACCATAAAACACTATATATGAAGCTCCTGTGAGGGACTGTTATTCGATCTACATGACCCTTACGCATGAAGCGGTACTTCTTATTTCTTAGCTGATTAGGATCTGTACCTGCGTAGTGTTTTCTTAAGAAAAATCTCATTTTCACTCAATTTGGATCTTTCTGGTAGAAATGGTGAACAACACTATTCAGCTGCACACCAACCATGTGGCAGGGCTGACAGCATTGACTTTACAACTAGTAACTATTTACAACTAGTCAGTCTCTTCATTAATGGTCTCTTTTCAAATTGTAGTTCGTACAGAGTAGGGCTGGGCGATATGACCTCAAATCAATATCACGATTAATTGAGCATTTTACCTCGTTTACGATTAATGAACGATTATTTCGTTTGTGTTTTTGCCCTCATAGTTCACTGACATGGTCTCTACTATAAATATGCTCAAATATTAAAGCTGGGATATTTTTTTTTTTATGAAAGAGTGCATATCTGATGAAATATTTTGTGTATATCTATTGAATATTTCTAACTGAAATCAAAGCATCGCTTGAAATGAAAATTACACATATTAGTTTTAAAGTAGAAATTAACTTCTCTAAAACAGTAGAAAATAAATAACTTGCATTTCTTGCAAACCATTTCTCCGCATTGTTTATTTACATTTGACTTCTTTTTGTTCGGGGTCCTCTTCCCTAAAGACAAAATGTGTCCAAACGACAGACATTGCTTCCATGTCGTGGATTGGACGTGTCATCACGTGACTGTGCCCTGACAATAATCAAAATAATCAACATGGGCAAGATTACGTCGATTAGAGGTTCTGAATGTCGGTTTCGATTAATTTTCAATTAATTGCCCAGCCCTACGACAGAGGCATCAATATCTATAGAAGTTTTTCTTCATAACCAGTGAAATAATATAATTATTTTAAGGTTCTGCTGTATTCTTTAGTGTTGTTCTAATGTCAGTGTTTGGATAGGCTATTAGTGTGTGCTGCTGTGTGCAACGTTAAATGCTTAATCATTTCCAGGGACAGAGGGGGTCCCCAGTCTCTCACATTGTTATTTTGGGGGTCGCAGGATGAAAAGTTTGGGAACCCCTGTCTTAGAGAACGCTCATTTAAGTCCCTTATTCATAGTCAAATTATTTTTCTGTCCTTAACCTCATTGGATGTAAAACCATCCAATCAAAGGAAGAGAGTAAGGCAGCTGGCCCAATCAGTCAATTAGAATAGCTGTTGATCAGAACAAAAAGGGGAGGGCCAGGAGACAACACAGCTGTCTAACTGTTGCCTAACAGACAGGCAACAAGGAGTGTATGCATGTGTGATTGTGTGTATGTGTGTGCGTGTGTGTGGGGGAACCTAACCAGTCCAGCCCTGTCCAGTTGAGCAGTAGTAAACAGGTGCAAAGCTTTGTACATTAATGTGTATGTGTGTGTTAGTCACTATTATTCCAGAGTGGTTGGCTCTGTATTATTAATTCAGATATGCTGGGCGGCAGCTGCCGTTATGGTGTGTGATTGTTTGTGTGTGTGTGCGGACAACAGAAGACTGCCCTGGTCCTTTGTTAACCCCCCTCCACACACACACACACACACACACACACACACACACACACACGAGCACCAGAGAAGCATTGTGCAGCACGTTTCCCCTGCCTGCCTGTAAACTTGTATACATACAAACACTCAGACACAGTATACTACACACAACGTACACACAAACACTCAAGCACCATAGCCTAACCCAGCAGGCAAGAGTAAACAATTAAGTACTATACCACAACTACTGTCAAGTGCATCCCCGCCCCTAGCACCCTCCTATCAACACACGCATACACATACACACGTCCAGCCGTGCCTCATTCTAAAGGTTGCATTGGTGCACTGAAGGGCCGACAGTAAGTACTCTCCAACTCACTAACTGCTGCTCCCTGCTCTCCCCTCTGTCCTTTCTGCCTTTCTGTCTCTCAACCTGGACAAGTGTTTGTCCATCTGTCCATCCAGCTGCATTCACAAAGGGCATGCTTGAAGTGGTTAATTCAAACACTATATACTGTAATATACTACTAAGCTTATGCTGTACACATGCACAAACTCCTGAAAACCTCCTGAAGTTTTCAAGGTGAGCTGCATGTGCAAACGCTAACAGCGTCAGGGTAAGCTATGGAGCCCGAGGTGACATAAAAATATTTTTAAATGCATGCACGCTTTCTATTTCGCACCCCTGTTTTTATAAATAGTACACGTCTTTATTAAAGTGAACCCGTTTCATACATTTCACTCGCATTTTTATTACCTGCACGCGCGTCTTATTTATTTTAAAAAATCAAACAAATATAGATATATTACATATTCCCACGGTGGCCATGTCACTTTAACATCATGCTCAGGGTAGGAAATCCAAATGCTGTTGTCGTGTCTTAGGGTGTATTCACACCAGGAAAGTTGTTTAGTTCGCTTTCTTTGGTCCGGACCAAATACAATGTTTCTTTTTTGGTTTGGTGCAGTTCGTTTTCACATTGCACTTTTCGCAAGAGGCCCAGAATTTTTAAACAAAAAATTGGAGTTGTAGCAGCGGTGGTGAAACAATGTTTTAGTTGCGTGCAATTTTTTGAACATTTTTGTCATTAAAGTAATTATTAACATTTATTGGACAAAATAATCAACCGAAAACCACCCTATTGTCATAACCCAGGTCCTGGGTAATTGCAAAAGACGAGAGGAGTCATAATTTTACCAGAGAAAATTAATAATTTATTTCAAATCAAATTTAAAAAAAAATCAGCAGCAGTGGTCATATTTCAGCAGCGGTGCACCACCGCTTTTTTTCGACAGAAAGACTTTGTGAAAAAAAACCCTAACCCAAAAAACATCCTAACCTTACCCTAACCCAAATTTCACTTCCAATTCGCCCCATTCATTTCAGATGGGTGGATGTTTGCGCCCATAACTCCTAGAGACTCCAAAGCACCTCTTTCCCGAGATATGTCAAAAACAACTTTCGACCAATCACGTTCGAGCACTTCCCGACGTCGTAGAATCTCGTGGGTGGTACCGTTGGAAAGGCCATGCCCCTAAATGGTATGATAGCCATTGATTCTGAGTTCATAGGACAAACCTGTCAGAAGTTATTCACGTTTTAGAGTCTTCTGTAGCCCTACCGACATCCTGTTTTAGCCCATTACCCTACCCTAACCCTCCACCTAACCTAACCTAACCCTAACCCCACCCTTAGCCTTACCCTGTCGGGTTCTATGAGTGGGTGTAGGAGGTTGAAGATGTAGCAGCGGTGGTGAAGTGGAACAATGTCTTAGTTGCGTGCAATTTTTTTGAACATTTTTGTCATTAAAGTAATTTTAAAAAATTAATAATTTATTAAAAATTAATAATTTATTTCAAATAAAAAAAATTAAAAATTCAGCAGCGGTGGTCATATTTCAGCAGCGGTGCACCACCGGTGCTAGATGCATATAGGGGAAACACTGGGTTGCTACAGTTACAAGCGTTGGCAGAACATTTTGAGCAGCAAGAGCGTTTGATACAACGTCAGTTTTATGATGCGATGCTTATCATTTTGCAACGACGAAGACGTGCTGCAAGAAGGCTGTGAAGGAGAGCTCTAATGTGCGCCTTCCATGGCATGCTAACAGCAAGCCTTTTGTGCAGAAGACGGACCAGGTGTGAAGTTAATTCATAGAGGCGCGTGGCAACGGGAGCCTGTTACGTCCAAAAATGATTTTTAGAACTGGGTCAGACTGAGGTCCGGTCGCTTTCTCATCTCAAACGAACCGTACCAGTGTTTGTTTGGAAGCAAACCGAGACCACCTCTTCGGCTGGGTCTTGGTTCGGCTGTTTGGTGCGCACCCGAGTTCGATGGTCCACACCTGCCCAAAAGGTCCGCACCAGGGTTTTAGTTAGTTTCAAGCGAACTAAACAAGGTAGGTGTGAATACACCCTTACTGTTATGCTCCAGGTGGATGTCATATTAACCTCGCTAACCTGTTTTTATTTCAAAGCTTCCAGATTGATGAGAAAGTATAAAGATAATTGATACTGAAAATCTGGAGACACAATGGGCCATATTATGAGTAGAAAAACATAGTTGATAACCCATTACCGTTAACATACAACCACTTCCAGGTTAACAGTAAGGTTTGAGAATCACTAATACAATATGAGAGGAGTTTATTAATTCTAGATATTGATGCTCATTTAATTCAGATTATTTTAGGCTTAGGTAAAACATGCTGAATTGATTTCAAGCTTAAAATGTGTGTAACCAAGCAAGTCAGGAAGATTTCAGGGGCAGTCTGCCTGAAATGTTCTAGAAATTTCCAGGAGTGAATGTGTGAAAACAGCTTAAGGGAACAAGTGTGATCAAAATCAACAAGTATTGCATCCAGGTACGACCGATACCTAGAGCTGTAATACAACTTCATGAACTACAGTCATGTGGTAAAATATACTGATTAATATATATGTGAAATCTGCAGTAATATTGGTTCTCTCTGAACTTCCCTGTCTAGCCCTGCAAGATATTTAATGAGCAGGCCATTTCCCAGGTCTATTCAAACTTATGATATTGTGTAGAAACACTCAAACCACGAAGCAATATAAGAATATGGCAGATGTTCATCCTCTTTTCTTCTCCATTCTCCCTCTCCAACTCTTCTCATATAGCAGTCTGCCATTGAACCTCGTGTGCCTGCCTCTATGCTACAAGACATCTGCACCTCACTCACTGTTTCTTTCTTTCTCTTTCCTCTCATCTTTCCTGTCTCCACACAAGTATGCACAGACACAAGTCTTTTCTTGATGACAGATGGCAAGTCAACAATTGTACAGCATCAGACTCTAAAAACATACACACACAACACTTGCACACACACAAACATCACCTCCTTGTCCTCCTGTCCCTTTTGTGCCCAATCCCCTGTCAGATGTCTTGGTTTGTTTCTTCAGCTGAGTGTGTGTGTGTGTGTGTGTGTGTGTGTGTGTGTGTGTGTGTGTGTGTGTGTGTGTGTGTGTGTGTGTGTGTGTGTGCGTGTGTTCTTCTTTACCTTGCTATTAAGCCCCAATTTAATGACAACTTGGTGAGGTACAGGCCGCAGCCAGTGGACCATATGGGGGACATTTAGCCCCCTCAGATCGTTGAGCCAAGCCTCACTGACATGATTACCACTGCAGGCCGCTGCTCTACACTCGTGTCAGATTGGGGACGGGGAATTTTGTCATGAACAGCTAATTAGTAACTGGAGATTGGCAACTGGAGACAGAGGGAGCTGAGGCGGGATGGAACATTTCTGTCACTGTTTGGTCTCTTCTTTTTATTGACTGAAAATGTGAAACATCCAAACGTAAAAGAAAACATCCATGCCAAAATGCAACATGCTTGTACACACACATAGCATTGTTATATAGTGAGACAGTTTCTGGATGGTTAAAGACAGATGCATATTTGTCCTTCCTCTGTTGGATCGTCAGCTATGTGTGTGTACTCTTCACTCTGTAGTTAATGTAACCCTCAGTGAATGTATGCATTTATTCACGACTCACGTCTGTGTGGCCGACAGACTGAAGCTAGTGGCTTAGCTAATCCTGTAAGAGACAGATTACAGGTGGGAAGTTATAAATAAACTAGATGTCCCTTTAACTTGGCCACATGACATCGGCATTTAGCTCAACTATTAAGTCCAGTATAATAGGAGTAAAGCAAAACTAGATAAACAGCACATGTTTGCTGTTTATTGTCTCAAAAACAACCAGCTGTTTAAACAGGTTGTCACAGACACACACAAAAAAAGGTTAATTGTATCTTTACTTCATATCTGGGTGCTAGAGCAATGCCAACTTTAAAATCCTCATCACTACTTATTACTGATCTTACTTGTACTTACAGCATCTATATGTTCTGCTGTTGGGAAAACAATATCATTGCTGTAATGGCACTATACTTAAGCAAACATAAAAACCTGTAAGCTTACATTAATTTCATTACACGTAGTAATTCTTCAGGAGTGAAATATTAACCACAGAAGTTTTTTTCAAAAACATATTTAACTGCTTTTTTCACATAGAAAATGGTTTGTGGTGGAACAGATCACAAACCTCATGGTTCAGATCAGATCACAGATTTTTAACACTGATCGGATCATTTTTCAGATCGACCAAAAAACAAAAGACAATTATAATGAAACCATTCCATTCCTCAGCTGTGACTCAAACCGTGCATTTTAACATCATCACTACAAATCTAACTGCTTCTCCATCAATCTTGATAATGTATCACATCCAGTGTTGGGCTCGTTACTGAAAAAAAGGACTATGTTACTCGTTACTCTTTTTAAAAGTAATATCATTACTTTACTTATTACTCCCTGCCAACAGTAATTTGTTACACTACTCGTTATATTACTTTTTGTTAAAAGCCACAAGTTTCATTAGTTCTTTTTCGCTTGTAGCTGTCCACGATTACAATCCAGTCTTGGTTGTTTTGTAGGCATTGTAGGGCTACAGCTATCCTCTGCGGCCGCACAGTGCTCGTTGGTGGGAGTTATTTTCACGAGCTTCACGTTGTTGTGCTGTCGTCAGTCGTTGTAAGTGCTTAAGGAGGTTTGAGGTCGTGTTTTTTGCAGTAGAAAGAATCCTAATACCAGGAAGCTAGCTACCTTCCTGCTTGGCTGACATTCGAGATTAAATTAATCTGGGGATTGTTGCATTTTAAATAGTGCTTGTTGCATAAGAATATTATTACTGGAATTTCATTACTAATTCGTTACACTACTCGTTACTAGTAAAAGTAAAATTATTACTGTTATTCTGTCCACGTTGTGTGCACGTGCTTGTGCTCGTGCATGAACTGTACCCTGCCGAAGCACACCTCTTCCAGGGCCAAGGAAGTGTACGGTGCTTGAGCACGGATCAGAGCACTCACACTAGTCAAACAAACTGGGTTTTAGGGGAGAAGCGTGCTTAGGCACGGTAAGGATTGCCTAGTGTAGGTGCGCCCTGAATTGAAAAAAAAAAGTAAACTTTTATTGTTGTACAAGCTTTGCCAGCGTAGAACACGTAACATACACAGCGTTCATTTGGCGGATATATGTGTGTTCGTGAACTGGCTAATCCTGAAGTGCGTGCTGTGTGAGTCAGGCAAACAACAAACAGGGGTGCATGCGATATGGAACTGTATCTTCGATTTTTGGACCGAACACAACACTCTGTACCAGAGTTTGTCTAAGTTTACAGCAATCGAAGCTTCTGATGGTTGTCACAAGCAGCCACTCACTGATACCTGCATGAAAGCAGATGGGGTGAGAGTGAACAGATTAAAGACAAAGCAGCGTTTGAGATGGAGAAACCTTACACAAGAAAATATCAACATTTTTTAACTTGATTCTGTGTCAAAGTCCACAAAAAATATATAAAGAAATATATCTCAAAAGACTGTAATGTCTTCCTATTTGTAGAACGGGTCTCCATAGTACCACTTAAACACTGCCTTCTTTTCACTGAGACTCACTGCACAGGGATGTTGCAGTAGTATTTATTGGGCAAAAAAATGTTCCGATTTTTCCATCGATCTGCGGATCACGTGCGGCCTGAACCATGGGGAGTGACCGTAATGGATCACTGATCAAGCGTGATAGAAATTGTCATTTGTTTTAGACCATATGAGCTTGGATAGCCAAATCTCTGCTCACCTTTGCTTAATAATCAAGCAAGGTAAGCACTGTAAACATGAGTTGTTTGGCTCTGGTTTACATTACTGATCACCAAGCACTATCTGCCTGCAGCAGCCTTGAACAGCTCCTGCTTTAATGCTCTCCACATCATCTTCTGTTACAGAGGCTGCTCTCTGAAACTGATGTCAGGCAACACAGAGCTTTGTGCTACAGTAGCAGAGTGAAGAGGAGAAAGGACATCAACGATGTAACTGATGTTTCTGTGCACACAACTGTTTTCCAGATGCCCTCGAAAACCAGATGTAGCCCACTATCGACCATGGAAGGTGTGATTGCCCCTGCTCAAAACCATCCTTCCTGTACAAAAGACACCGGAAAAAAACAACAACACTGTGGCTAAACTAACTCTTGTTTTTTTTGCTGTTCCTGTACACAAGGGTTCAACAAGTTAGATAAGAAAATAAAGAATCATACAATCAGCATTACATAATTAATATCCGCCAAAATGTAAAACTGAGCAATTTCTATTTAAGAGATTCTCATTTTCAGCACTTCAATTACAAACTATTACTGGAAGAGAATTTGTTCTGTCACCTTTGGTATTCAACAGGTTGGCAACTGATGCCTGTTGTCAGTCTGAAGAAAGACGTTTATATTTCACTATAATAAAGTTCATCATACTAGAGGAAAAAACTGTTTGAAAAGGCCTCTACACAACTTAAAGTAGCAATTCCCAGTACACTGCTTTGTTCTAGTTTGTAGCTTTTGGAAACAACCATTTATTTAATTTGATGTCTCTTACAGAAAATACTGTAGTTGATGTGCATCCAAGTGCTTACACACAGGGATCCCTTCTGACAGCCAACACTTACACTAGCTGTTAACCACTAGGCACTAATCTGTTGGCCTAAATCAGCCAAACCAACCCCCACTCTAACCTGCCTCCTCTAATCAGCCCAAAGCCTCTTCCAACCAGCCCACAATACCTCAAGATGTTAGACTACGCACTACCCCCTGGTCTTGACCTCAAACAAAGATATACGTTTCAGCTTTTACTCAAATTTTATACAGTAGTTTGAAATCCTAGGTAATAATGATGGCTAGAAAGCAGCAAATGAGAAAAATGAAGGTGAACAAGATAAACCTGGGATTTTTAGGCTTTCAAAGAAGTACCCTACAGTAAATGGTAAATAGACTTGAGCTTGTATTGCGCTTTTCTATTCTTCTGACTATGAAGCACTTTTACACCGCCGCATGTCACACCTTCCCCATTCACACCCACCATGGCAGTGGTTGCTATGTAGTGAGACCATCAGAAGTAACTAATCCCATTCACGCGCATTCATACGCCGCTGACGATGGAGCAGGAGCAATTCTGGGCTAAGTGCCCAAGGACACATGTTGCTACAGGAGCTAAGGATCAAACCCTCGACCTAATGGTTGAGAGATGACGACTTTACTGGCTGGTTAGAGTCTTCACTATGTTCTCAAAGGCTGATTTAGCTGCAACTATAGATTTCAACTGACAGGCAAGATAGGTTTTTTAAAGTACATGAGCTCATATGAGGAGAGTCATCACAATCAAAGGTTTCTGCTGAGTTGCTTTTTGTGATCACGCTTTTGGGTTAGGGTTAGGCTAACGTTAGCCTTGTTAAATTCTAGAAGTCTACAATTTATTTAACAGAGTAAGTACAATACAAGCAAAGAATCTAGAGAGGAGGAAACAACCGCAGTAAGTGCAAACGAACAGCATTAGGTCTGATCCGACACAGGTGCTGACAGAGCCTTTTTAAAAAATTATTAATAAAGTTTGCCTTAAAAAGTACATTGGCATCAACAACAACAACAACAGCAACTGTTGTTGAGAAGTCTTATCATCAATATCATCGTCATCATCAATATCATAAAGTGTGTAGGTGTTCATGAAAGAGCTGGGTCTTTAGCTTTTTCTTAAGTATGCAAAGGGACTCCACAGATCAAATGGAGTTTGTTAGTTCGTTCCACCACCGGGGGATGACCGTGGAGAAGAGTCTAGATAGAGACTTGGGGCAATGTTGTGAAGGTTGGATCAGATGCCTTTCATTGGCAGGGCGTAGTGGGCAGGAGGGAGTTTATTCCTGGTTAAGCTGTTTTTGTCGATGTTTTGTAAGCGAATAACAGGTTTTAAATTTGATGGGAGCAGTAACTGGGAGCCAGTGAAGCTAAATGAACAGCGGAGTGACGTGCTCTTTTGGGAAGGTTGAAGACCAGTCACAGTCACACTGATGTGTTCTGGATCATCTGCAGAGGTTTGATAGTGCATGCAAGAAAACCTGCCAGTAAGGAGTTGCAATAGTCAATGCAGGATATCATAGCCTGCACCAAGAGCTGTGTAGCATGCTCTGACAAGTAAGGTCTGATCTTTCTCTTGTAGTACAGGGCAAATCGGCATAGTCAGGCAATCGAGGCCACTTGAATCTTTAATATTCTCATCAATCATTACACCTTCATATAAATATAAAAGGTGACTCAGGACCTGATTCACCAAGAATAAATTGCTGTCGCTAACAGCTCCAAAAATTGTGCATCATTTGCTCCCGCTAGCTGCTCCATGTCAAGGTCTAATTCACAAGTATATAGCAGAGGTGGGACAAAGTCATTGTTTTGCAAGTCACAAATAAGTATCAAGTCCTGAGTCAAGTCCCAATTATAGCAATGTTTAATCACTGCAGCGCAGTAACCACCTGTTCTTAGCAGACAATGATTTGCTGCACTCCTACTTTACGTGGTGTTTTTGATATCAACACTCTGTGACACAGCAATTAGGTGTGCTTTTAATCCCCTGCATATGTTTTGTGAATTAGACGGTTTCTTTTTGAAGAAATCATTTACACAGGTTTGGCGAACTCAAAAGCAGCTCAATCCTTTAGTGAATCAGGCCCTCAAGTCTTGCAAGATTGAAAATGCTAAGCACAGTTTGCAGAAAAAAGCACAACTTTAAAAGAAGGCCATCGACTAGTATTCTTAAACTGAAAGAAAAGAATACAGCTGACTTTTAAATATTGATATCACTCACTCTTTTCCCTGGAAATTGCAATCAATTCTACTTAAGATAAAATCATCGTCTGACATTGATCTATTGGCAGTGATGACAAACGTTAAAAACAGAAATAATCAATGTTCTTCTGATAGTCTGCTTCTCAATGTCACATAGAGGCATCAGTGTTCATTTCATTCAGTTTCATAACCAGATCAAAACTCCAGTATGTTAAAGCTTTTGAATAGAACAAGATTTCCAGGTAGAGGGGAGTCACAGAAGAAGGGTGGTAGAACTTAGTTAGGCCAGCAGAGTACTGCTGACAGTAACAGTAAACAGGATCACTGTCCAGAAATGTTTATAACCATGTTGGAAAATAAATGAATGCCTTATGTGCAATGATGTTTAATTTTAATAATCAAAAGCTGCAGATTAAGTATTACAGATTAGTTGAATAATATTTTCTTATTTTTTCTAACATCATAATGGCAGCATATCATTGACCTTTTTGATTTGTCTGTCTGTGCATCAGATAGGATAAGTTTACTTTTAACAGTTTTACCAGGTGCAGCTTCTATTTGAGTTGAAAATAGTTTCAATGTTTTATTATGTTCATTTTCTGCTCAATAACTTTGCAAAAGAAAGAAAAATATTCTTATTGAATATAAAGGTGATACAATCTCAGCTGCTTGTCTGAGCATGTTACTCCTCTGTCTTTTTTGATTTCAATGCCTATGGTTGCAGGTCAACCTGTATTGGCAGGTTGTCTCCCTCTGTCTCTTTGCCTGTCTTTCACTGTTTGTCTGTGGGCTCTGCAGGCTAGTCGGTCTGTTTGCGTCGTGCTGTCGGTCTGTCCGAGCGTCTGGCTTACTGCCATTATCTGCAGTGTAGAGTGAGTCATTCTCAGGACAATGGAGACAGTTTGTAAAGCCACGCTGGAGCATACACTTCCTCCGGATGTGCAAGAGGATGCCATTCATAACAAAGCCTGTACTGTCTGCCTGTCTGCTACGGCCCTGTGTATGCATGTGAGTTGAGAAACAGAAGGGATTGAAAGAGGAAGGCAGAGAGATGAACAGACATACATGGATAGGCAGAAGAGAGACAGAGAGGGTGAATTGCAATAAAAGGGGTGAGTTGTGTTAACAGGCTCTACAGCAGAGACAGAACAGAGGAGGACCAAGAGAAGGAGAAAAGAAGAGCGGAAGGGCGACACAACATTCAGTGGCGGCGGCAGCAGCAGCAGCGGCTTGTGATTGATATCAGAGATCTGGCACTGCCACCTGATCCAGCCAGCCAGCCAGCCTCCAGCAACACTGCACTCACTGAACCCACTGAGCAAGGATGGCTGCCTCACTGCACCGCACCCGATGAACCTCACAGTTGTCTAACCCATACAGCATAGCAGGTACAATTCCCAAAGGCATTAGGTCGTAGAGAATGAAAGTACAGAGAAAACAGGACAGAGTGTGCTGCTTTTCTTTACAGACTGATGTATATAATTCAATCATCCCAGATAAATCAAGTTACAGATATAGGCACATTTAACAATTTCATTGAGTTAGATTCTGAAAACATGCAGAGTGACTTCCTGACTGTCTTGTTGGACTTGGGGAGCCCCATCCTAAAGGATCTTAGGATACACAGACACGAAGAACGTTGCGTGGATATAAACGTGCCCATAGCTACCACAAACCCCTTGGTTTCTAAAATAGAACAAAATTATAGAAGAGCAAGAGAAGGAAAAAGGGAACACTCACGTAACTGTGATTTTGATTCTAGAAATGACAGACAGAACATGCTAGGTTGTATTTCATTAATTTTGCAATATGTGTGATTTTCATTGTATTACTTTGCCAACAGGAACGGCATAAGATATTCCAGATTTAAACCTTTTACAGTAAAAGCATTTTTGTTAATTTCTCACAACATCTAATGATACTCTTTGTGACAGCTTAGCCGATCCCCTGCTGGCATTCGGATGGACTCCTGTGAGGTCAGTGCCATTTCAGACTGGCCTACACCCATTTGCCGTAAACATGGACCAAGATACCTAGGCGCTGCATATTTCTGTAGAAAATGTATGAGAAATTTCAGCGGGACTGCCGCCCCATTGTATAAACTTCCCTCTTCTCATGTTAAGTTACAGTGTTCCCCTCAGGTCAATAAAGCCTTTTGTAAGCTAAAGGCAAGCTTCACCTCCTTGATTCTATCCTGACTCTGACAGACCTGAAGTTATGGGTTGAGATGGACGCTTCAGACGTGGGTATAGGTCCGTCCTCTACCAATATTCTCCGATTTACAACAAGTTTCCTCCCTGTGCCTGCCTTTTCGGAAAGTTATCTTCAGCGGCGAGAAACATGTTTGGACAGACCACAAGAACCTCGAACCTCCTACCGAAAGATGCTAATGTTGGTAATCACCTGCTTGTCCCTGTGCCTTTTCGCTCTCAAGTCATTCATTGGGCCCACACCCCTCACATCTCCTGCCACCCTGGTGTCTGCCAAACAATGTTTGTAATCAAGCTTTTGGTGGCCCTCTATGAAGAAGGAAGTTATGGAGTATGTGTCAGCCTGCAGTGTGTGAACATGGCAGAAGTCTTCCCAACAGCCTTCTTCCGGCCTCTTGTGTCCTCTTCCTGTGTCTCAGTGCCCCTGGTCAGTCTCCATGGATGTGTGAGCTGTGCGTTTTAGAGTCCACCATTTTGTTCTTCACTGATTGTGTTGGAAAGGTTGCCAGCAATGACAACAAAAGGCAAATAATGGGTTTGCAAATGTCTTTAAACGGTTCCCAATGGCAACACAGCAACCCTCACTGTCAATCCCTGCAGCGAACACAAACTGCAGAGACTGATTAAGGATTAATTGTATGATGAAGAACTAGTTTTTATTTTTGTGCAGTTAAAAAACTAAATTAATGTGCAAAAAATGGGATTCTCTTTTGTCAAAGTCTTCTAAAGAAACCAGACATTTTTGGAAACATTTTTCCCTAAATAGCTTATATTCATTTAGTAGATGATAGATCCCCCAAAAAATAATCTGAATAATTTAAAATGAGAAGTGCAATAACTTATTAAATTTTGTCTTTTTTATCTCTTGTGAATTCCAAAACCCCCAAGGGAGACAAAGAATCATTGATCTTAGAAGATTTCAAAAGTGTTTCCACTTTGACACAACGATGTCTCTTCTGATTTGCAGACAGAAACTTCAGGGAGACACAAAAAGGTCAAAGGAAAGATGATGGTGCTCTCCCTGTCTCCTTCAGCATTTCTCCTCCTCTCCTCCCTCCTGGCCATCTGTTGTGCTGACTGCTGTGTGGGCTGATGCTGGTGGAGGTAACAGTATCCTCTATTACAGTGGCTGACTGTGACCTCTGTGGCCTCACATGGGCTGACAGAAGGTAAACTCCTGGCTGGGGCCAAATTGAAGAAAAATGTACAACAAATTTGATGTTAAAAGCTCAAGAAAACAACCTAGTAACTTGGGTTGACTGGAAGGACAAAAAAATCTTATAACTATCTTTTAACCCCAAAGACAACACATTTACTTTCCTAAGCTACAGCTGTAATATCATCTGTGATTTGTCATTCAAAGCAGCGTTTAAACAGTCGATCTTTAACATAAGAAAATAACATCTCTTCAAGGCATGCTTAATGTGGTTTTTCTTTCAGATGTGTTGCCTTGTTCCTTGTATCAGACTCTGTGACAGATTCTAGTATGTATGCGCTGTTCATTATTTCCAAGGATAAATAAGTGATGCAGCTGAATGCACTCCCAACTTTGATTCAATGAAAGGAGGAAGGAAATCATTGCCACGGCAGTAAGAGTGAGTACTGAAAGCCTCGGTCATCTGAGGACATAGTGTACTGTACTTTGTCTCTGTGTTCCAAGATGATGAGAGCTCTTCATGTTCATGCAGGATAGAAGGCAGATATGTTTGCGTTCATGCTTTTGTTACATACAAGTAAGGCTTTATTTAACTTATTTTTCATGATTTTTTTTTGTATCATCTGTTCTGATTTTGTGTTACATCTGTAAATGATCTTTTGTGACCTGTAAAAACATTTAATTCAGAGTTGGACTGGTGATTGACTACAGTAAGAAAGGGATTTAAAAGGAGTATCCTCAAGTTTTTTTTTCTGTTACAGTACCCTTCAAATTATTGGCTCAGGTGAAGAAGCTTTCATCTTTTCATTGTTTTTGTTAATGCATCCTAATGAAAGTCTTAAATTCTCCTGAAGTCAGAGATGTTGAACATGCTTATCAAGGACACTACAAGTACACTCCACTGATAGAGGTCTGTATTCACAGGCATGTGTGAGGTGGATCACTGAGTCTCATTGTATTTGTGTGTTGCACTGTGCTGCACACATCTGCCATGTTCAAGCAAAATCCTAAAGGTAAGTGGCTTATGAAACATCAGCTACACTTTAACAAATACAGTCAGTCCATTCATAGAACATGAAGAGAGGCAAGAGGCAAAATGAGTGCATAAAAGAGAAGTCATGACCAGTGCTACCAATAATACCAATACTTTGTGTCCTACAACCAATTTGTCAATCAATCAATCATTTCTTTCCTAATGTATATTACCAGACAAGGACCGCAAACTCAGGAAGATTAAATTGACAATTATAAACATTCAAAAACAACCATGCATGATAGGTTGCCACAACTGTGGATCAATTCACCTTATATTTAGATTACAGTTATTTCCCATAAACTCATGCCCAGGCTATAGAGCTTATATTCTATTATGTGGTAAGTGTTGCTAGTACTATGTTTAATGTGTGCAAATTATATTAAAATAGGGATTCTGTGTCAAATGTTAAAATGTTACTGCTTCCTGATTGGTCAGCAACTGAATAGATAATTATTGGGTAAAACTTAATTGACCCAACAGCTCAAATTAGACAACAGTTGTGACTAATGCTACTTTATCAGTTCTCTAATATTTTCTTTTACATAAAAAATTGTGGCAGTCCCTCTGGATTTCTTCTACCCTTTGCTTTACAGTTGCTGAAAAAGTAAAATGATAATTATTTGTGAGATACCCCAAATGTACACTCTTTGTAAGTCTGGACACAGCAGCACAACAGAATAACAGCAATAAAATAAAATAAATGTATTTGGCTATGTCACTATTATCAGATATTATATGAATAAACATATAATCACACACTATTGATGCCACATCACAAAACATCCTGAGCTGAGGAACATATGACTAGTACTCTACATTCTCTGTGCAAACAGCAGCAACATCAAAGCATGTTGATAAACAAATGCAATCCTAAAAGACAGCTTAAATTATGTGTATATTGTAAATTGTCATACACTTATTCTGAACAGCCAGACTATCCCACCAGTAGAGCAAATGCTAAAGTCATTTACAAGTGTATTGCCCCAAGAAAAAAATTATAGCAATGTCAATAGAAATCTCTGTTGTGCACTGAAGTTTCTATAAAACGATGACTTAAGCGGGGTACAACAGCAAACGCGAATCATGTCCCGTAAAATATAACACATTCGAACTGACAAGGAAAGGACTTGGACTGAAATTGTTACCGCAATGGATGTACCAGGTAGCTAACAGCTAGCCACATTTAGCTTGACCATCATAAGGTAACATTACAGAACTTCATCACTTCTTCCGGCTTGTCGCCCACCATGTTTGTCTTAAGTCACGTTTGAACACTGGAGAGTTGCGAGAGTCGAGACTCTGGTTGTCGGTGAATGAGTCTGTGTGTGGCGTGCCAAGTTGGTTATTTTGTTGCACACCACACACTATAAGAACACAACTGTTAAATCTGTCTGTATGATTTGTCAACTGTTTGGGCTCTCACATTTTCAAAATCTTTTTGTGTGTGCCAGGCTTTAGATATTGCATGACTGCTTACTTTTTCTTACAGACCTCTGCGTAGTTGGAACTGGTCAATGATAATATAAATAATCTTTAAATTACTATTTGGGCAACAAAACTGAACTGTGTTGACGGTTTACACTTAAGGCAAGTGTGCAACAGAACTGCATACATTTACATACATTTTCATTTATGAGGTGATCAAGAACATTACCCTTTTTATTTCAGAATGTTCCTGTATACACAACAAAATTGATCAAATGTATTGCCCTTACTTACTCCACTACTAACAAGAAAAGAGTTAGATCCATCACCACTCATACACATTTTAAATGTAAATCAATACACAAGAAGTCAGCTGTTTTGTAGGTACTCCTCTGAAACACATTTTATGAAATATTAACTTTTAAGGATTGAAAAGCCTTACATAAATCCAAGAAGCAAACAAGCTTTCATGCAGACATATTTCCAAACTCATCTCTGTGTTCTCTTCCAATCTATTTTACCAGTCCATCTTTCTACTTCTTCACTCGTTCATTGGTAGACAAGAGACTTTCAAACAGGCAATTAACAGCAAAATGTAATGTTATTATTAATACATAAAGTTAGTGTGTGTGTTTGATAGTCTGTGTTGGTAGAGGTTTCACTACCCTTCTCTGTCTCCCCCTCCCTCTCTGTCGTTTCAGTAAAAAGGTGTCTAATGACTAAGACTGCAGTCTATGCTGTATCACGACCTGAACAGTGAGTCAGCACCCCGACCCTGCTCCTCTCCACACACACACACACACACACACAGACACAACAATACAGACAATAATTTAGCATATGATGCAGACAAACATTCATATTCCTGACACAAACAAACACCCCCTGCTTCCCTGCAATCTCTCTCACACACTGACGAACACTGGTAGCACTGCGTCGTGACTGGGGGCGATGTGTTCCTCTTAATATGCACAGACGACTGAGGATCACACAGGCATGCTGGCACACGTAGACAAAAATCCCACCCTCCACTTCAGTTATACAGAGAGTGTGCTGCGACTGAGGAAGAGAAAACATCCACTCTGTGTAAGAAGCACTCTGTGTAAGAAGCACTCTGTCGTCCAACATGTTCTCCTGCTGTGAAATAGTGCTAGCCTACATTACCCAGAAGCCTGCTGTCTGTTATGCATCCATGTCATTTCCTGTTCAACAGTTTGTGTTACACATTCCTAGACGACCATCACATAGTCAGGAGGGATGGTGCTCATTGGCCTGAAAGTCTGGAAATCCCCCTTGTTCTGTCCTTGGGGTTCTCCCCTTAATCGCACAGATGTATTCACATACACTTGTGCCTGGAGGAAAAAGCATCAGCACACACAAGCAACTATGAACTCCTGGTTCTAGATGCAATGTACAGTTTGTTAGAAAATCAAACAAAATCCTTAAGTGGGTTTAAGTCATCACCGAGCAACTGTATCTCACATTTTAAATCTTAATGGATGAGAGTGGCCCAGCCCCAAACGACCTTACACCTGTTGCAGCATCCACACACTGAACATACGCTTTGAATGTCTGAGAACATGGAAGTCCTCACTTTGCAATATGCTCTTCCAAAATGACATTTCTATTTTTCATTCAGTTGTTTGTAGGCAGGATGTGCTGTCAGTCAACCCCCCCCCCCCCCCCCCACACACACACACACACACACACACACACACACACACACACATGCTTGACTCCACCCAAAACCAACCCCTCAACCAATGTCACATGACGCTCATATACACTATTCAGGATTTTATGCAAATGTCCAAGTCAACTTGGTTCAATAATACCTAAGAAAGACAACGCTAACTTGATTTCATAGTAGGCAGACGGAACACTATGCACCAACAGTTTAACGTCAGGCCTGGTAAATTATTAACTGCACACACATGGACACACACTTGTGCATAACACATGCACATACCCATGCATGCATTCTTTTTAAGGCTGATAAAAGCATAAAGAGGCTTAGCAAACAAAAAGTCAGCCAAGCTTGTAATAAAGCCACACATCCCTATGGGGGAAAATGCATAAATGTATACATCACAAGCTAGACTATCACACATCCATGTGATCACAAACACACACACACAGTCAATCGCAAACACTCACATCCTCCCACCGGCACATGTGGACCGGCACAGCCAGGCCCTCAGTCTAGACAAGAGAAGAAGAGGAGAGACTATAGAGGTAGAGAGGAGGGTTGTAGAAGAAGAGAGGTACTGGATGTACTTACCCCGTTTCTGGAGCCATCCCTCTCTAACGATGGTGACATCGCTCATGGTTCCTTCACGCCGAGTCTGATGCCGCTACACGCCTGCTCCACAGAGAGAGAGAGGGAGGAGGGGAGGAGAGGAGAGAAAGAGAGGGAGAGGAGAGGAGGAGGAGGGGGGGGGGGAGGCTCTCCCAGCCTCCGCGTCACTCTCCCTCCCTTCCTTCCTTTCCCGTTCACCCTCTCGTTCGCGCAGTCTCCCTTTCAGACACACAAAAACGCAGAGTGTATGTGTAAGCGCTGTGTCGTTTTGCTTCCTGTTGTTGATTATCTCCCTCCAATCCCTCCTTTTTTTCTTCGTCTTCTCCCCCTTCTCCTCCACCACCTCCTCCACCTCCTCTCTCGTTCCCTCTCCAGACCTTCCTCCTCACCAGCAGTGACTCAGCCTGGAAGGAAGTGAAAGTAGAAAAAAGGCATGGATTTTATTTTTCTGCTCCTCTGCTGCTCCTTCTTTCCCCATATCCCCCTCGAAAACCATTTTATACAATCTGACAGGACAAACAACCAGTTATTGTGAGAACTAATGCTTCCTCCACTCTCCCCACACCGAATTTTACACCCAGTTCCTCTTTCTATCCAACAATCTCTGATAAACAGGATGAGTAATTGCAGAGCTCTTGATCAAGCAAAAACTGACCTTGATTGCCAAACAAGTATCCCTTTCATTCATTCATAGATCTTTTTCTTTGATGTTCTGGTGACCATGATGTCCTGTGTGCAAAAGACAATTCATCTCCTTGTGCTTACTTTATTTCTGCATGTCAAATTATTTTGTACACGTTTAAGTGTGTATGTGTAGGCTGATTTGTCTGTCTATATGTGGGAGTTAGGAGAGCATTTCAGGACTGTGGAGTAGGGCTAGGCTATAAATAGCAACATCGGCAGTTAAGGATGCTCTCACACTCTCTTTCTCTCTGCCCAAATCTCTGCACCTCTCTGTCGTCTCACTCTCGCTCTCCCTCCCTGCTCTCTCTCTCTCTCTCTGCATAGCTACCGTGCTCACCTCAAATGCACCCTACTACACTGTATTACACAACACGCAACAACACTACCCTGCTCAGCCTGAATGGAGATCAGCAATACGATGGGTAGGCTAGCAGTCCCAGCTTTCAAATCAAGCTTTCAAATCAGTATTCAGATCAGCAAGTGTCTGCACTGCTGCCGACACTTGGAGGGACTGCAGCGTCATAGGCTGCAACAGACATGCTCACGTACACACCCAAGCAGGTGACACAGAGATTTTTGTTTTTTTATGTTGAGGCAGCTGAATGGTGACCAATCTGAAACCAGACGAACAAATAAAGGGTTAAGACAATTTCAGTTCCTGCTTACAAGGGTTGCAACAATTCTTAGCTTGTGCTTTCATTCAATTTCCCTTTAAATCATTCAATCTTTTTCAATTCCATTTTTGTTTCTTTACAACTACAAGATTCATAAAGAGTGGATGAATTAATTTTGATCTTTCAAACCCTTTTACAAAGGGTGAAGTGCACTTAAATTGAAGAGATGTTGAAGAGAACTGAACTTTTGACAAATTGTCATTGAAAAATTATTGAATTTAGTGTAGTTGGAGACAATTTAAGTTTAAAGCCACTGTAATCACAAGTAATCACACCACTGTTTGTGTGATTACTTTTTCAATTTAAATCCAACAGATTGAATGGTTTTTGGTTTATAAAATGAAAAAAGAGTGGAAACGGTTTGATCAGTATTTCCAAAGCCCAAGCTGATGTACTTTTATCCACAACCTAAAGATTTAGTCTTTACAGTGTCACAGAAGAGAAAAAGAAACCAGAAAATATTCAAGGTGGAAAATTTCACATAAAAAAATACTCAAGTGGATAAATCAATATTTGTACTTTTATATTTTTCTGTATTATTTTTGCCGGAAAGTAAGATTTTAAAAAATGACTTCTGCATAAGAACTGAAAGTTGGCTGCTGTATAAGAACTGATTGATTTAAAAAAAAATAATAATAATAATACTAAGCCTTTGTAATTATATCAAAGGTGATCAAATCCTTTTTATAGGCACAGTACAATAGAGGATTAAGCTCTAAGTCTACAGTGTAATTCAATGAAGCCATAGATAGCTTTACCATTAATTAGGACAAGCATGGCAAGAGAGGAGAGGAGATAAGAGGAAAGGAAAGGAGATGAGGAGAAGAGAAGAGAAGAGAAGAGAAGAGAAGAGAAGAGAAGAGAAGAGAAGAGAAGAGAAGAGAAGAGAAGAGAAGAGAAGAGGAAAAGAGAGGCATGGAGAAGAAAATGTCCAGGCAGTGGCAACCCCTTGTCACCAGGGCAGCTGTTGCTATGGAGATACTGCCATGATGAACGGACAATGCCAGGGGAAGCACCTGCTAGACAACATTTATTTCATGTAATTCTGGAGACAACAATATGGCACACATTGCTTTTAACCTTGTATTCACCACCAAATGTATAGTGTAAATTAAGGTGATCTTATGTTGTTATCAAAAGGTGCAAATGCATGCCCCATGTGTATTAAAGGTGCCATTTGATCGGTCAAATGTTCACATTGAGTGTTTAAGTGGCATGTGTATTTACAAATTGCATTATTAGACAGTCTAAGAAGCTTTGATACCAAATCATCCTCTCTTACAGGACAAAAACAGTCTATTAAAAATATCTACAATACATTATTATACATAGGGGAGGAGTATGCTACAATATAATGGACATAGAACTGTTCCCAAAGGCCCTCCCATCAGCCCACCACATCTCATCTTGCCTCAACTTAGTTCAACCACAATTCACTGATTTCCAAATCTTAGCTAACATCAAGCTGCTTGCCCAAGAAAGAGTTTATCTAAGGCATGTAGTCCAAAAAATATGAAAATAAAGAGATAAGCTACACATTTTTTTCCTTGGCTAATGAACTTGATTAGGTTTCTTTGAATCATATAAAGGGCAGAGCAACATCTGACATTTCTTCATGAGTCTGGTTCTGCTCAAGGTTTCTGCCTCTGTTGCTTAGTGCTGGGCTAATGATGGATTAATGTTGGGTCTTTATAAATAATTTAACTTTGTGTCTTGAGATAACTTTTGTTATGAATTGATCCTATACAAATAAAGATTGATTGATGCTGTTCAAAAATAATTTTCTTTAAATCATTTATTTAAGAAATATAGACTTGTTATTTTCCTACAAACCCTCTTTCATTTCACAAATGTAAATGAATCGGATATTATGAGAACAATTAAATGAAATTTTAAATTAATTTAATTCAACTAAAATTAAACCTATTATACAGTTTCCTCAAACATAACCTATGGAAAGAGTGAATGTATTAAGCTGTTAGAATAAATGTTAAAGTGTAAAGGTTTAGTAAACCTGAAGCCCATGAATGAGTAGGTAACCAGCACCGCATCATCTACGTCACTGTCAAACTGACGCATGTTGCATGCAGCATGGGAGGAACACGTATGGATGTTAAACGTTTAAAGACCAAATACAATTTCTTTCTAAGATTAAAAAAACATTGAAGTGACTTTTTACGTGATACCTATCACACTTAACCGAGTGTTTTAACGTGAAATTAATTAATACCTAAGTGACCCGTCAAAGACGGCATCGCCCCCCACCTTGCTAACGTCTTCACAGCATAAATACACAGTATCTGTCGAGCTTCAGAGGGAATGTTTGTTTCATCATCACGACAGTGTTTCTAGCCAGCTAACAGTATTACCTGTAGCAGCAGGTGTTATGGTATCCCCGTGCACCTGCTGTTAAACCGCACGAGTTAATTTCCTCCTGTATGAGTGGGTAACGTAAAGCTATGCTGAGCTGAACCGGCAGCTGACCCTCGTCGGTACCGTAACGCAACACGGAAGAAATAACCGTCAAGAATAACATCAAACGGATTTCCGACAAAACACGAAAGCTACCGTTACCGCAGCCAACGGTTGTTGTGACTTTCAGGACAACTCGTGACGTCACACAGAGAAACGGCAACCCCCTTTCTGTCGTGCACGGGCTCACGAGCACACACACGCACACGCGCACACACACACACTCACACCCTACCGTCACGTCTTGTCCTCCCGTTTTCGGTTTGAACCATAGACTGTACGGTGTCAGGTTGGTGTGTGGTACTCCTCCACCGTGGAGCTCTCATCATCCCATTCCAACATGATCCCGTGTGTGTCCGCCGTCTGTTAAGCCAAGCATCGCGAGATTAAGTAAGGGCGGTTAATGCATGAGAGCCAGACTGTTAGGCCTGGGTCTGGTCCTATGGTCTGGTCCCATTTACATTAAAACAGAATATGTCAATTAATGAAGGTTTTTTGAGGACACTATCAAAGGAAGACGAACCTCATTCCAGACAGAGAAGAGGAGGAGAGTACATAGAGGTTGTTTCAAGTCTGTGTAGACTAAAGACTTTTAACCTTAACTAAGGAGTGTGTTCTGTACACTGTCTTTGATGTGGGCATATAGGCGCCACAGGAATGAGTCCTAAAACCCGGAAGTGAGTTAGCATTTAAGCGCCATGGGGTCTATCCTCTAAAAGTCAATAGCGATTTTGAATGGGTTTGTGGTTAGACACCTGAGGTGGTTAACACAAGTTTAAGAGATGTTGGCGTTTTGTGAGAAGACATAAACTACATTAGGTAATACCCCCACTTGTTAATTTTGAAGTTTTTACACATCCTTAAAAAGGCGGTTGCTTACAAGTGGCTAAATGAGACTACAGTGGTTGTTGGGAACATTAAACGTCATCACACCGGGAACTCTCTCATTAGTCTGCTTTACAGCCTCTAGTCGTGTTTTTCAGTGCTCTTGCAAATATTAGTTTAATAAACAATTTACTAAGCTACAGTTTTGCCATCTTGTCAGAACCACTGATTAGATCGATGAAACATAACGGTCGTGACATCAAAATCATCCGACTGTGGTGTAGTTTGCTATAACATCACGTTAGCTTTTTACTTCTCTCGGCTGCATTAACGCTTCAAACATCATAAAAATTGTGTTCATTTGTGAAGATTATCCTGCTGAACAAAACGCCTACGCATCAGAAACGTATGTTTTCCACAGAGCTTATTTTCTGCAATGATCCAAAATCCAATGCAAAAATCCCATAGGAGAATTCTCGATAGACCCCATGGCGATGCTACTTCCGGGTTGGCCTACAAAAATACGTCATTTGGTTTGTTTCCTATTTTCAATCATATACACTACAGCCATAGGCGATCAGGGAAAACAATGAATTAAGCCTACAGGACTACAGTATGGCCTACAGGACTACAGTATGGCGCTATTTAAAAAACAGCCAAATTAGCCAATACCTATACTGAAAGTCTACATAACATGCACTTGTCCAGCAAATCTAATGACTCAGTGAGTGGTGTGTGGTGCCAAAAATACTGTATTAATGAAATATGGAATTCCTTTCATTTTGCAAAAATATTTAAAGTGCATTGTGTACACAGAAAAATAGTTGTTTCTTTGCAAAGAGCATAGGCTACAGTTTAGTAAAGGTCAAGGTCAGTTACATAGACTAAACTTTAGAATCCTGCAGCGTCTTCATTGTTTGTTTGTTTTTACAGCTGCAAAAACAGATCACAAAAGCTAATCATGAATATTAAGGCTTTCAAGTTGTTGATAAAAAGCTTTTTTAAATTCCTGTGCAGGATGTTTCATTCAGTAGGGTCAGCTGTCACACTGAACCATTAAAATTAACACAGATACAAGACTCAGAGACAAAGTTTGATAAATCAGGCAAAAGGTTGGTACACAGAAAATCCACAACCCTAGGCAAATAACACAACAGGATTTTTTGTAAGTGCACGTTATCTACAGAATGCAAAGGGGAAGGTGCTCAAGCCCCTTTTGATGCCAATCCGGCACGTGCCTGGTCCATTTCTGGAACAACTGGAATCCACCACCTGTCAGCCGCACTTTTATGATCTTCTGAGTTGCAAAGAAGAATTGGCCGGGGCTTGTTCCCAGGAGTTAGAACTGACCAGAGCCAAAGCTGAGGCAACACTTATAGAAAAGAGGAGGTTTGTAACCAAACAACTATACACACCATATTAAAAAGTCAATTTTGACAGCATTAATAAACATGTTTGCAGCCTGGCACAAAACAATAATAGCTCATGTCTTCATCGGAACAGCCTGTGTGTGTTGTAGCTGTTTTTCTGGAAGCTTAAGGCCCAACTCAGCTCAAGCTCTTTGCCTCTTGGGTTGACCAAAAGTTAGGTTGAGTCAGCATTTCCAAAATGGCGACCAGCAGCCATTGGCTTCTAAAATCCGCTTCAGAAACAATGGATAATGTCACTGGGACTACATCCATGTTTATACAGTCTATGGTTTCCAAGCACTGATGGTTGTGGGCTGGGCTGGGTCAGAGTCCACAGGGCTGTTAGTCCCAGTGCTTTTTGGAGGGCAGGAAGTGAAGGATCTAAAACGAGTCACAAGGTAAGATTCAAAATAAAACAGGAACACGAGACGTGAAACATGAGGTATAACAAAAAGGAATACCTATACAGTAGATGTGACATCAGCTGCCCTATTTATGTATTTTAATGTTATGGGTAAAAGTGAGTATCCCAGTGTATCTTTGGGCCTTCCAAAGCAGTAGGGCGTAACAGTGCATCCTCTCTTTCTTCTATCCCTGCACTATACTTCTTTCTCACCCCCTTATTTTCAACATTTAAAACTTTGGGAGCTATGTGTATGCATATATATATATATTTATATATATATTTTTTTTTTAAGAGCAGCGCAGTGATGCCCTCCCTCATCTGTTATTGTTACTCTTTCTCCCCAGATGGTGCTGAGTGTGGAGCTGGGCAGAGGGTGTAGGTATGGGGACATGGCTGGGCACAGAGTGCAGACACAGGTGTACCTAGCGTGTCAGATAATACATGTGTGTACTGTTCTGGCCTCTCTTAACACACATGCACATATTGCCATCAGCTGGCCTTTAGCTCATAGCCCTGTGGAACGGGGGGAGTGTGAGTAGGAACCAGCAGCCAGGCAGGGTGTGTGTGTGTGCGTGCGTGTGTGTGTGCGCGCGCGTACGCTTGTGTGTGTGTGTGTGTGTGTGTGTGTGTGTGTGTGTGTGTGTGTGTGTGTGTGTGTGTGTGTGAGCGAGCAGGAGAGGCAGTGGAGGTGGGGTCATGGAGGTGGGGGTAAAGAGACAGCTTGAAAAGAAAAAAGGCAGCACAGGGGAGCCCTTCTGTTACCATTGGTGTAGCCAGACGTGTCCCTGTGACGCACACACAAGCATACACACAGACACACATATGCACATAAAAACAACTTGGATTCAGTCGTCAACTTTCTCAGTCATCCTGCACTGTTACAAAAACATAACCCAAGAATAACCAACAATGTTGTATACACTATTTAAGATGATAGTAAAATTCAATGCGTAAGTGTATAAGCTCAGGAAAAGTGAAAAGTATTTTGATAAGGTATTATCATAATTTTGAATAAGAGAAAGATTTAACAGACATGCTGCTTGTTGCTTTGAGCTACAGTAGATGCAAAATGTGTAGCAGGTATTCCATTCAGTATTTTCATCTTAGTTTATTGTGCCAACATTTGCTGATAAGCTGAAAAACCAAGCAGCATGGATGATTCTCTCGCAGCCATGATAATAATGGCCCCTCAAAGCTCAAAGTCAGTATCTGACTTTGTACTTTCTTGTTCTGTTCAGGAAAAAACAAACACTGGAGTCAACAGAAAAATACATATTGTACTGTTATCTTTTTCTCTATATGAACTCCATTTAAAAGTAACTTATGTCTCCATGGATCTTATAGTCAGTGCACATTCTTTGAGGCATCATTATGCACAGTCTTTGCAATGGAAGAGTGAGCCCGTCCAGTCAGTCAGATCAGCTGTAGAAGAAAAACATTTTGAGGTGTGATCCTCTAGCTGTGTTTTACTCATCGATGCGTGACCTCACACACAAGTGCACCACATGATGTATGTTTGTGAACTTCGGGCAAGTCAAGTTTCCGTTTGCTCTACCCTGTATATGTTTGTGTGTATGTGAGAAAGAGAGTGAGGAAAACAAGATCCAAACAAGCTGCAACCCCCAGTATTGAAAAATTAAGCTGATGCAGAAGTGCAAAATCCTGCGGTTTGTCGAGTGTCCGCCTGGGGCTGGCTGCAGAAGAACTGGAAGTCACATAAACACCATTTATACAAATATTTTCTACAGCAGAAATGAACATATTTACAGCCTGGTTCAAAATACAAAAATTGGTCTTATTAGCTCATATTTCATTCTGCATGCACTGTATAGGGGGTACACAAGTGTTATTCACGACAAGGCGCAGAGCTGACCTGACTGACTGGAGGGCGCAGTGTAACGGTTTGCCAAGAAGCTTTAAACCTTCCTCAGCTTCAGCTCTCAGCCAGTCGTAGGGTTTTTGTAAAAGGTAGGTTGAGACAGCATCTCCAGCATGGTGACTGCCATCGATGGGATTCCAAAGCCTCCTGCAGTAACATATGGGTGACGTCACTCAGGCTTATAACAATTTTATCATTACTTAAAAGTAATGAAAGTCAGTGGAATATATCTTGTGGAAACCATGAATGTGTGTTCAAAGTTTGGTGCCATTACATTTAGAAGATAAAGAGAATTTTCGCTGGCAAAATAAAAACTTTCACCCACTGCTGCCACAATGCTAAAGTCGTACATTTTAGTAGTGTTGACTGACATTCTGTTTCTTATAGAAAGACCATGAACGACCCTTTAAAGTGTATTGCCATCCAAGTTCATAAAGATTTTAATCTGAAAAAGTGTCCACCCTTTTCCTCTTTTTCTTTTAAAGTCCTTACTCAAATTTCCTGACTACTGCTTTCTACTTCAGTCTGTATGACTTACATTTTGGGGGTTTTAAAATAGATTGCATGATTTCATCAGGCATTTCTGGGCAAATATTCTCTACTCTTTTTCATAAAGACGCCAATGTAACAGTCCCTCCCATGCCCACCTCCCACCCCTGGCCCGTTGTGCCATCAACTCTCAAAAGATGGACCCCTGACTCCCTGTGGGCAAGACGGCGAGCTGCCTCGTGTATTACAAAAATACAAATACATACACACCTGACACATTTAAGTGACACCAGAGCGCAGAAGGTCTGTCCAGGTTGAAAAGCACACACACAAACACATCAACACACACCACTAAACTTTCAGCTATTACTATCACAGCATTCCTCCCCCAGTCCCATACCTCCTGTCTCTGCCCTGCTGCCACACACATAGCCCCCCCCCCCCCCCCCCTTTGTGACTCCCTTCACCTCCTGCAAAACACCCAACTCTAACTATACAGCATTCCCCCCCCAACCTTAACTCCAGTCCTTTCTCCCCAGCTCCCAAAGCCCAGGGAAGCAGCAGCCGTGGCGGCCGGCCTGGCACCCCATTCCTCCCCAATCTCTTTGAAGTAGCTTCAGGAGAGAGAGGTCAGCCTCGCCCCGGAGACCCACATAGAGGTAGGGACAGCTGCGGTCAGACAGACTCCTGTGCAGGGGATAGGTACACACATGCAGAGACAGATATACATATGTACACACAACAAGAGCAGCTGCAGCCACGGTGTTGAAGGTGTGCTTTGCAGCAGGACAGCTTGGGAGCCAGTATGGTCCAGCATGGCTCTGCTCTGTTCTGTTCTGGGTCACCTATTTTGCGCTCAGGTGTAAAATCTTGAGTGAACCAGATGACCAGATAATATTTTTACATAGCTTCTGCAGCCTGGTCTTGTTTTGTTTTACGTATGTTACTGTTGCAATAAAGCCAAAAAATGTGCACAAGCATTGGACTTTAGCAGTGATACACTGAAAAGTACAGTTTTAGTGTCAAAATGTGTGTGTGGATGCCTTCTGCTCTCATGAGGACAGGTTGCACTCTAAAAACACTGTATCCCCGACTGCCATCACATAAGATATACACTCATATTGTCTTCTATGCCTAACCACACCTTACACACATGCCTCCACCCCCTCAGGTTTGAGCAATTTGGTTTCTCTGTTTCCTTTGCCGTGTTCAGCTCCTCTGTCCGTAAAATGAAGGGCTGGGGGACAGAGTGGAAACAGATTTTATCTTCAACTTGGCAACAACCTCTTCGTCCACGGGATAAACTGCTATCTGCAATTAATTAACCGAAAACTCTAAACTGAAAATTTTGGAAAGCTGGGAAAAGACAGATTTAAGTAGAAACATACAGTATTACAAAGACTATTTTTATATATTGCACACAAGAAGGCTAAATTACTTCTCCTTTTTGTTTAATTACATACTCAAACAACGTGTTTTGCCCTGACAACGGGCTTCATCAGGTTGTATTTCTTAGGGAAGCATTTTCAGTATCCACCTTGGCAGATGTTCATAATATTTTTTTGCAACTCCTGTTTCTGCAAGTTGTATTTCCAGTACCTGTGACAGCATGTGTCTGCAGGATTATTTACGAGAGATGGTAAAAGCAATTATGTGATTGACCACTGCTAAGTGGCAGCTGCTGCAGTAATGTAGGAGTCATTTTGCAGTAAGGTGATAAAGAGAGAGCTGAGCCACAAAATAAAGGCTCTAGATTTACTGTTGGCATTATTGGCAGTGAGTGTAAGAATGAGTCTGCATTTTAAAGGATAATGTTATATTTGTTAACAAGGTGACAAAATAACCTTTGAGGCTTCTGTTCAGGTGTTCCTTTCTTTTTTTCATTTTACAGTTTTGACTTTTTGGGTGCAAGAACTGTTTTAGAGGAATATTAGGTAAGTTGGTCTCAGTATTTTAGGACAGATCAAATGCCTCATCATACCTGGACGAGGCATTTGGGGCAGCCAGAAACCTCATTTTTCCTTCAGTGATGCATACATCTCCAGGTTCTATGTGGTGTGACATAAACACACACATACATTCTCTGTCTCTGTCTCAAACAATCCAATACACGCTCAAACACTTCCTCTGTCACTGCGCTTCCAGTTGCATGCTGGTGATCCTTAGGGTGCCATCAGTGTAGATTCTGATCAGTAAAGAGTCAATGAAGCAGTGAGAGGACGACAGAGAGACAGAGGGAGGGATAACTTGGATCTGTTTTTGTTCAAGAGGAGGGCTGTCATTGATGGGGCGTGACCTTGACACAAATACTCATTAAATGGACCAAATAGAGGAGGTTTACAATATCTAATGTAGAAAATGTAATGTTTTGGGGCTGATTTTATAACTTTTGACCCTGATATTGAAGATATTTTTAGGGGATTCACTATCTTGTCCAGTGCAATAAGAAAATGTGCTTTAAGGTCCAAATCATATTTCTTCATCAGCTTCTTCCTGAAAGCTTTAGGCCAATAAATAAACCAGTTATTGTCTACCAAAGTTTAAATCAGTTTGTCATTTTTATCAGAGATTTCTGGATTTGTTTTTTTGTCTGGGTATTTCTCTTTGTTGAGAAGTAGGTGGGGCTCAGGGTGAAAACTGTTTCCTACATGATACATCAACCAGCATTGTTGCTGTCCTGAGGATTGAGAGCTTAAACTGGATTTAAACTGTAAAAAAACTACTTTCTTTCCAATTTAAATTCTAAATTTTTTCTATCTAATATCTAGTCAAAAATAGTCTCAGAGATAAACTTGAGTCTTCAGTTTGAAGGGGATTCAAGTATTTAAAGCTCCTGTGAAGAGTTTTTAGCTGGTTATGCAACAGACCATTATAGATATTACTGACTCTGATCTTCACGGCAAAAAGGACCACCAGGAAGTAGATTGGGTATTAATATGTAGTTTTTTTTTTTTTTTTTTCACAGTTTTGTTTATTACATTTTTGTACACAAAGAGGCAATAGGTTCACAGTACTTGTGAGTGACAGTGTTGCAAGGTTACATCCACAAACAAAAACAAACAACATTGGAACACGGTGGTCAGTCCGGTCGTACTATGTATCACAACAGTTAGTATGCATAACAAACTCAGTCCTTAAGCAGAGTAGAAGAGGGAAGACACAAAAAAGAAACCATAAATAAATACACACATCAATACAACAATTACAAGGGTTAATTGACAAACAGAGGCTAGCAGCAGGACAGAGCAGGATCTCATTCAGGGACAAGTGGAAAAATAATCTTTTCTGCATAAACAAGGAAGGGGCCCCACACCTCTCTGAATTTATGAGAGGACCCTTTTAATGTATATCGAATTCTTTCGAGCTTTAGGTTATTAAAAATCTCTTTCAACCAGAGAGTGTGGGAAGGGGGTGTTGTTGACTTCCACCTCATTAGAATGAGGCGTCGAGCCAATAAAGTAACAAAGGCGATTATATCTGATTGCGGTTTAGGTAAGGGCACCTGAGAGATGCCAAACAAGGCAGTCATAGCATTAGGTTGCAGAAATGTCCCAGTTACCTCCGATAGAGTTTTAAAAATTGCAGTCCAATAGTTATACAAAGATGTGCAGGACCAGAACATGTGTACATGGTTTGCAGGCATTTGGTGACATTTCTCACAGGACGGGTCAACTGTGTCATAAATCTTGGAGAGTCTAACCTTAGTCCAGTGAGTGCGGTGAACCACTTTACATTGTATTAAGCCATGCCTGGCACAGATAGATGAGGTATGCACCCGTTTAAGGACATCCCCCCAGAGCTCGTCTGAAATGCCCTCCCCTAGTTCCTCCTCCCAGAGAGCCTTTACAATATTCAAAGAGGTTGAGGATAGGGTTTGAATTTGACTATAAATATGTGAAATCATACCTTTTCTCATGATTGGGACTTGAATAAAGAAAGTATCTAGGGTTGTATCGGCAGGTAGGTTTGGAAATTGTGCATATGTATTGCGAGCAAAACTACGGGCTTGTAGGTATCGGAAAAAGTGACTCTTAGGAATAGAAAACAGCTCCTGGAGTTGTTGAAAAGATGCAAATACATTATCGATGTATAAATCTCTAAACCGTTTAATGCCAAGATTGGACCAAATTGCAAAGGCACCATCAGATATGGAGGGAGAGAACGCGGGATTCGCAGCCAGAGGAGCATAGGTTGAGAATATATGCAAACCAAAATTACGCCTAAATTGGTTCCAGATCCTTACGGTAGTTTTGACAATTATATTTTTAACATAGGGGGAGAATGGGCTGTTGATGGGGGAGTGTACCAAAGACGCCAGTGACATGGGGTAGTTATTTTTGATGTCTGAAACAACTGCCAGGGGGTAGGTATGTGATTACCTAACACCTGACATTAGCAGGACTTGGTTCCACTATATTTAAAAAATGTTCTGGTAAGACAGGGCAAGAAAGGACAAATAGAATAATAACAATACAACTTAAGTTTATGTATAATGGATCCTATATTGTAATGTGGATTTAACATTAAATGACTGCAAAAAAGAAAAGAAAACCAGAACAACTGAATAATACCAGAATAATGGGGGATGAAATACCCCTCATCCATACAAAAATATGGATGCGACATGTTGAAAATCTCTACATTCAAATTAGTCAAGGATAGTGCAGATTAAAATGGGACTGAAGAGGACAGGGTGGAAAACAACAGCTGAAACATGATAACATCAGCACCAGCTCGACCAGTGACGGATGACAACTAAATGTCCCAACACTCCCAGCGTCCCACATCCTCCCTGCATGTGCACAGCTGCATATGCAAGCACCACTCCAGGCCACTAGGGAGGGCTGCATTAGTAACAGTCTTACTGACGGCTCCAGCTGTTACTCTATCTGTCTTTCCATCTTTCTCTGAGATTGCATCGCATTAAGTAAACACATCTGGATTATTTTAATTCTGTTTGTTTTAGTTATTAGTAAAACATCTGGAAGAGCACAGTGGCTGACAGTCTCCTAAGACCACAGCAGCTTAGCACTTGGCCGAGGCTTTAGGAAATATCATAGTATTAGTTGAATATCTCAAACAAGCCAGAAAGCGCATCTCTAGAGAGGAGGGCAGGAAGGATATTTTTACGATCTCTCAATGTGTTTGTGTTTGTGTGTCATTATGCACGTGGGTTTCAGAGGAAGTTAGGTTGTACACAACACATCTGTCAACATCTGGGTGCACAGATTGTGTTTGGCTTTCCAACAACTGGGTGATATTAACACCAAAAACACACACAGTTTTAGCACAGCCAGAGAACAGCACAGCAGTAACTCCCCTCATACATACAAACACACAACACACATCCACCCACCTCAAAAGCCTCCGGTGGCCCCTGAGGGCCCCAAGTTTCCAATCCTGCCACTTCCTATTTCTGGTCTGCGCCTCCTTTACAGCCTTTGTAAGACACATTTCTCTCACAGTCTCTCCTTCCCTTTTGCCTTCACACACACACACACACTCGCTCACAGAGACACATTAACACTTTATGTGTAAAAGTGATTCTCCCCAGGCTACTTGCTCCTTGGGGAGGTGTAGAAGGAGCTCGTCGTCTCTTTCTCAGAACAAACTGCTGTGTAACATCTGTGTGCAGGAAGAGAGAGACAGATATCTGTCGTGGGAGGAAATGTCTTTCACTCGTGGTCTTCTTTAAGCAATTTGCATTTCCCAAATGTGTCGTATGCAGTGTTTGATAGAGAATTTTCAGTGCAGACAAACTGATTCACAGCTTCTCAGTACAGACAGATTTTGTTCCTTTTTTCTTTTCATTCCTTTATAACATCTCAAAAACAACATTAAACCTGTATTATTGTTTTGGCATTTTAAAGCAGATCAGTCATATCAATATTATCTGACACCTATTAGTCACACATTAATCCCCTGTGAATTGATTTAGAAGTCAAATCTGTTTTCAAAAGCAGCGTGAGATTGTAATTTGTTGACAAAAACTGTTTCCCAAAACAAGAGAAACAGATTTTTGGTATCACTGAAGCATAAATACTGACATATGAACGAGATAATTCAATGATGTCTGTGATCTTTCATCGCAGGTTTAGGAGGTAATTTCATTTCCAAACTATAATAATATCCCAATTACAACAACAACATCTCCCCATGTCCAGTTGTTGTTTACTCGGTCAGTACGAAGGCTGGCTGGAGGTCCCACACAGGGGAGGGCTGCACCGTGTCACCCCTGTGACAGCTCACCATATGGGGGGGGGGGAAGCAGCCATTCTCTAAGCCCTGTGGAAGTCCCCACACATGGATCTCACAAACAGAGTTAAAGTGCCCTGGCAGATGCCACCTCTGTGGTTACTATAGTACACACACATACACACACACACACACACACACACACACACACACACACACACACACACACACACACACACACACACACACACACACACACACACAAAGAGGGTGCAAATCTGCTACAACATCACAGCTAAACCCATCCAGATGATGAGGCTAATTGTGTTGCACTGTTTGATGGTGAATGACCATGTTTTGTTTTTATCTCCTAAATGCTCTCCTGTTTTTGAAGAAAATATTTTGGAGGGATTTTTGCATTTTGTTAAGAAAGAGCAGTATACAGTAACAGTAACCCTTGCCAGGGTTAGCAAGACTGCTAATTTCTATCCATTGTCCTGGGGAAGGCAACATAGAGATACATTTACAAGAAAATATACACATAAAAAAAACACAAAAAATAAATCATGGTGCAACATGTACAGATAAAGTCAACACAATTGATGTTGATTTCTTTTTGGTTACTGTAGAAGTACGGCCCGCACCCATACTTTGCTGCTTTAAAGTAGTTTAGTTTTGAATTAGTTAAGTCTGTTTTAAAAATGCAAAAGGAGTCACTCGTCGTGACAAACACACAGATATTTAAATTGAACTTGACTCTTTCCCTTCAGCTCAACCAAGCAGTTTAGTGTCTTTCAGCTCGTTGTTTTTGTTGGGCTTAAACTTAACTGTTTTGGTTCAATCTTACCTCTCACTGGCTTCTCACTGACACGCAGCTATTTTTAGCAAGTAAGAAACCCTAAAAACTGTCTTCACACTACCTTCTCATCACCAAACATCAGGCAGACACAGTTAAACACAGTCAAACATGTTGGAGCAGCTTAAGTGTCAAACACTCCCCTCACGACTTGGTAGAGACCAACAGCAGAAAGGAGAGTGAATACTTAACTTCCATTGATCAGGGGGCTAGAAACAGATGAATGATAATCTTGCTCCCTGTGATGTATGAACTGTCTGCCAAAATGTTTAAACATCAATTTTGATAGGCAAATGTTACTGTATTGATTACAAATTGCTGCCTGCAAGAGGAAAAAGTAATCAATCTATGTAGATTTAAAGGACCATAGTGGATCAATCAATCAAACAAACGCATCAATCAACTTTATTAATCCCTGTATAGCCAATTGGTTTGGAACAGCTCATATTATTTTATCATTATTGAATCATTTTAAGCCCATTACTTACAAAGAATTATATTGATTTGTATTGGTTGTGATTTTTGGGGGGGAAATGACAATTGCTTGTTTCTACAACATTTTTGCAGCTTATTAGGTCAGAAAGTGTACAGATAATTACACAGGCTGTAAATAAACCCAACAGATTGACCAGATTATTTTGACCAGTCAATCAGACATAGAAAAACACAGCTAAGCTGCCCTGAAATGTCTGTTGTAACTCGTGATTGTACAGCCAAACTGTGAGAGAAGCCTGTGTTGAGTATAGTGGAGATGTACTGGTTGTAAATGATAGGGTGGTTCACTTGTTTCCTCTAAAAGTTTGTTAAAAAACCTTTAACAAAAAGAAAATTGTCAGATTGCTGTGGCTCAGTTGGTAGAGTCGGTCGTCTCTTAACCGGAAGGTTGGGGGTTTGATCCCCATCTCCTGCAGCCAAATGTCCAATATGTCCTTGGGCAAGACACTTAACCCCAAATTGCTCCCGCTGCTCCGTCGGTGGTGTATGAGTATGTATTAATGGGATTAGTTACTTCTGATGTACTTTACATTGCAGGCTTTGCCAACAGTATGTGAATGGATGTGAGTGGGAAGGTGTGATCTGCAGTGTAAAAGCGCTTTGAGTAGTCAAAAGACTAGAAAAGCGCAGAACAATCTCAAGTCCATTTACTATTTAGTACATCTCTTACCCAAACTCAGTTCATTAGTACAACATTTTTTATATAAGCCTAAAACTAAGAATAAAAGTTATCTATTGCAGTAATCCTAAATTATAATCTTCTTTCCTTCGGGGATACACTAATTTCACTTTATATCTGTATCATTGGAAAAAATACTTGCATAGGCTTGAAATTAACTTGACACAGTTGATTTATCTAAGCAGCATTTAGTTTTAGTTTAGGCTACATTAGCTTTGTGAGCTTTCTGAAAAGGCTTGTCGTAACAGTCACATCTAACACCATCTCTCCCTCTCATCTGTCTCTCTTTACACACCTCTATCTCTCTTACTTCTTCCATGGTGCCGCTCATCCTCTCATGTTTAAAAAAAAAAATTGATGCAATTTACTACTCCTGAATAATGAGAGTGTGGTTCCCCCTATTTAGCCTGAGGCTTACAGAACTAACATCTGGGCTGTTTGGCAGGCTTGTTGGATAGCCTCTGCAATGCTGCTCCAGATGCAGGCAAGGGAGGCCCAGCACACAGATGGAGACACACACACACACACACACACACACACACACACACACACACACACACACACACACACACACACACTAACACACACAAATAGTGCACATTAGGAACATCAATGTGTGCATAAACACATTGGCACTGTGAACACTACACACATGAGAGAGGCAGATGTGAGAACAAATACAGATGTGGGAAGAGATACAGATACAGTAAGCCACAAACAAACAAATACACACACACATAAATCCAATTTTGCACCCAGATGGAGACAGAGCAGCAGCTGATGTGGTGGGCAGAGCTGGCGCATTGTTGGCACAGGTAACATGTTCTCAACAGCTGGCGCAGGTTAGGGATTCCTGGGAATTGGAGCCACAAGGCAAATGTTCCCACTGGCTCGAGGGCCGCTGATGTGGCAGGCAGGATGGCAGGCTGGCATAACATCAACCGTACACACACACACTAAGATTTCAAAATGATGAATCCAGTGGTGAAGACACACATAATGGTTTCACACATGAATACTTTCATGGACATGCAGAATACTGAGTTGCATGTTTTAGTGAATATCCATACACACTTGTGGGCTTACAGCAACGTGGAGCAACATGTCACAAGCACACACAAATTATTTTTTGATTTTCTTCTCTTCCACTATTTGTCTGCTTTCTTCTGAGATATTCTTTATGTGCGTGTCTGCATGTTTTGTTTTGGTCTGTGTGGAAGTGTACTAGCCTTCTCACTGCCTGGGGGCTCATTTCCTGTCGCAGCTGTTGGCTAGTTCCTCTGACATCTGGACTGAAGAGAGACAGACAGGCAGACAGACAGGCAGACAGACAGAACAAAGGCTACAATGACGCTTTATTTCAACAAGATCTCTGGGATCTAACTACAAAGATTTGAGGAGATCACACTACTGTTTGAGCAGTCTTGGCTCTGACTCTGTCTGTTCTGCATCTGCTGTGGCTGTATTTATTTAAAGCTCTGTCCTTGTTAGTGTCTCCCACTCTCCCTCCCTTTCATTGTTTGTGTGTGTATTCTGCCTGAACAGATCCAGCAGCTGTAGCTAGAGAAAATATTTCCATATCTGACTGTTAAGGATCTATTTATTTTTTTGAAGAAGTGTAACTTGCCATCATGTGCAGGTTCACATGTCTACACTCTACCACACTCTTTACACTTTACTTCAACACCTGCTTTATCTGAAGGAGCTTTGATGGATTCCTGCTACTCCTGTAGTTTCTGTAGATAGCCAGCTTTGGCACTTTCACTTTTTAAAGGAGATCACCTTCAGCAGAAAACTTCCTTTAAAATAGAAAAGCTCCAGAAGCAGGCTAACCTGACAAATTCATCAAGCACGCACCATTAATTAAGAGACTAAACACAACCCTTTTTTGCCTTCCGCCTAACTCTGTGCCAAGGTTATGTACCATTTACCAGTTAAAAGTGGAGTTTCACATAGGGATTGGAGCTATGGACCAAAATCATATCTTGATAGTTTTTAACTGAATAGGCAATACACAGTATATATCTTGATATTTTTCTTCTGTAAAGAAATAACAAAAACAACGTTTGTTTGAAAATACATATATATCTTTAAAAACTCTGTATTTCTCTATATTTCCCTGCCCTTGTTTCACATATCCTAAATGCTCTGGTTCAATGCATTTTAGATTTGTATTTCATAACTGGTGGGATGGGACAAGGGATGGGGATTGAACCAGCCTGGTTCTCCATTTTTCAAAACCCGAACATCGATAATATTTAAGCTTATCGAAACTGCTGTCTTTTCCGTCCTGCTGTCTTTTCCGTCCTGTAACATAACATTATATCTCAAGTCAAGTCACGTCATTTAAAATAAATCATTGGTGCACAAACATATATTGATTGTCAAAAATGTTTTGGGAATAAAATTAAATTGCAAGCCAACAGGTATTAACGACACAAAAAAGAATTGTGGTGGTCGATTATTTGCGAGGATGATTGCAAAGAGGTCTAAAAATGTGGCTGTATTTTGCAAAAGCAAACAATAAGGACGAAGTGAGATGCATTTTATATTGCAAAATCATTTTTTGCATGGGGGTTGGGGGACACAATCTTCATGGCCAAGCACATCTGCATTGGGCATCAAATTAAACAACAATGCAGTACCTTAGACCTATCTTTGGGTTAAATGATTCCTTCAAATGATCCCCCATCCCTAACCGGGACACTAAAAATGGGTCACTGAGCTGTTTTCAGTGGGTCACTGATATGTGCCTGGGAAAAAAAGTTGCAGCAAGAACAAGAGGTCTATGATGTGTTGTATTTTGAAGTGCAAGCCATAATGCAAATATGACAGTGAATACATGAAATGTTTTGGTTTTCTTACATTGAGGTCAAAAGGTGACAAGAACCTCAGTGTGTTGTGTAGAGCGAAGTGTTGGCAAATGAAAGTGTAAGGCATAAAAACAGAAACAACATTTAGAAATTAAACGCTCTGCTTTCAAAGACAAACCTGTTGACTACTTTCAAAGACAACCTTTGCACTGTTGTGTTGTTTGGGGATATTGACATACTGTGATGCACAAACAGCACAATTTTTCATTAAATAAGTTAAAGTGGTTGCTTTAGACCATGTACTACAGATCATTAAAATGATGCTCTTTATCTTTTTATTTGTGTATTTTACTCTTTAGTTTACGTACATTTTTGTGATGTTTATAGCATAAAATAATCGTGTGTATTTAAAGGAGTTCTTAAACTGCTGTAGGCTATGAAAATGACATGGATTAAAATCCTTAAAATAAAAAAACACTGTAAATATATCAAGCTGTTTTAAAACCCATTATAACTCTAAAACATGCGAATTGTAGTGACAATATGAAGCTCAATGGTTCCTCTTGGTTCTTCGGGACATTGTATTTAGATTAAGTTTTATGATAAAAGCTCTAAATGTCCAGCAGGGGTGTCTGCCTGTGGCAAGATGACTGGCCAGATGTAGGGTTTCCCCCCTCCCATCCAGCACCACTCCAGCCTACCCCTGCATCACAGACACACATACACACACAAACTCTGCTCAGCGAGGGAACGGCTGGCTGGCTGTTGGCTTGGAGGCGCCATTAACCAATTTAGCTTCCAGATGTCCATCATACAGTCGCCGCCAAAGCTGTGCAGCTCTCTGTGAGCTTCACACGCACGGGTGTGAACAGCCCCCCCACACACACACACACACACACACACACACACACACACACACACACACACACACACACACACATGCACACACACTGCTGAGCTGTGATGTTCTGATGCTGAGACACAAACAGTTACATATAGGAAGGCAGAGACTTGAGATGTACAAGACGTCTTCACTTTAACACATCACACACTGGGGAATCGACTGCACTGTGTGTAAGAGTGATATTTGATTGACATGCGCAGATCCTGATAAAATTGAGACTCGCTTTTTGATCATTCCCAATGATCCTCCACCATCTGGATAGAAGCAAGTTAAATACACAGTTGTTCCTCCTGATGTCTGGTCCCTCTGAGACACACATACATAGATCAGCATGTGTGCACCCATACACACTTGCACGTCTAGAAAGGCAGACTCACACACACACACACAGACACACTCTTGACGCACTTACACAAACACATATTCACTTTCGTCAAATGGACAGATGCTGCACCTCTAGAGGCACAGAGACCCAGCAGCTGTTCCCCAGCCAGTCAGATGGGCTTCTATTGGATGCTCATGAATATTTTACACTCAGTCGAAATGGCTGCATTCCAGACTCCTACAACAGCAGCCACACTGGGCCAGATGATCAGATTATTAAACTGTACGAACTGACTTCCTCCCACTGTCAGCTGGAAATGAAGAAAAATGTATTGAATAGTTTTTGAAGGATAACAGTGAGTTGCATCTTATGGTAGGAGTCTCTGTTGGGATAGTTTGGTTACTAGTTTGAGTCAAAGTTAATGTCTAATTTTCGTCTGGGGGGAAAGTTTTCTCAAGCTACAGTTTAATGTCATTGTAAAATTTCTGTCACAAAGTTAAAACTTTTTAAAATACAGAACTACACAAAAGATAGACAGAAGTACCACTGACTGTATAAAACACAGACACTGTCTCAGTGACATCACCCATTGGATTCTGAAGAGGTGTCATTAAGCCCAACGATGGCAGACGCATTATTGGGAAAAAAAATTCTCCACCTAACTGTCCATCAATTTGGAAACAGGCAAAGAAGTGGAGCTGAGGCGGGATTTAAGCTTCCTGGTAAACAGCTACAACACGACCACCTATCAGTCAACTCAACAATGACCCTAATATGCAAATGTATGATCAAATGTTAGTCTCGATATAACCAAAACAGATGAGTTGTAAAAAAAATAATAAAAAAAACTCAACTCTGTAGAGAACACAACTCTAGAACATTTTACTCGTGTCCAGGGCTTCAGGCCGTCTGCTGCCCATGCATACTAGCATTGTGGCTGCTGAAGCTGAAGTGAGGGAGCTGGACCTTACCTGTTGTAGCTTTTCTTCGTGGCAATGTGTTGTCACCTTGACCAGCTTACTCTGCTCGGTTTCGACATGTTCTCCTTAGTGTCAGATGACGGTTCATATTTATATCACATTTACATTGATGATAACTCAACAGAAAACTTGGTAACCTAAGAAAAGGGGAAGCAATCAGTCTATCATCTGCCCCAAACTTCCTCCCGAAGTAGCTCACAGTGCTACGAGTATCCTCTCGCACATCTGCCCGCCTCAGCTCATCAAGACAGCGGCCCCCCCAAATAACTAGCTGTGTGAACAGGAAGGCTGACAGCCATGCAATACCAACTATCAGGGACAGGGTTTCTGTTACAACTTGCATCTATGAATAGTCTGAAAGTTATGCACACAATATATATTGTCATTATTTCATCTTTCTCCCATTGTAAGCTTTGTTCAGGAGTATTCAGGGTGCTTAAACCCATTAACAGTTTGGATATACTGCTCGCCTCTGGGAGTAAATAAAGTGATCAGGATAATTAGGGATGCAGAAAAGAAAGAGGGCCGGCAATTGTCCTATTAGAAACTGCTTCCTTTCTCCCTGTTTCTGTCTCTGCCTTGGAGGATGGATTGATCTCATTGGGCCTTGGGCTGAGATTCAAACATCTGTCTGACCCCCCCTTCTTCCTCTTCCTCTGTCAGCCAGCCAGAGTCTCCCAGAGTGTCTCCCCTCCTGCATTACCTCTATTACAGACATGATGAGGGAAGCTGTTTGACACACTGTGGAGAATGCTTGCAGCTGCACAATCTGGAGGTTCTTGGATGCAAGGATGGATGCATGGATGAACGAATGGACAGGATGTGTGCTTCTGAAGTGTCCTAGAACAACAAGGGCTGCACAAGTGACTTGGCTAAACCTAAATTAAGAATCTACTTACTATTGTCAAATTTGTATTACACCTTATATGCAGAGTGGGCTGCACAGTGATGCAGTGGTTAGCGCTTTTGCCTCACAGTAAGAAGGGACCTGGTTTTAATCTCCGTTGGACAGTGCCTTTCTGTGTTGAGTTTGCATGTTCTCCTTGTACATTTGTGAGTTCCATCCGGGTACTCTGGCTTCCTCCCACAGTCTAGGGACATATTTGTAAGGTAAATTGGTGCCTCTAAATTGCCTGTAGGTGTGAGTGTGACTGGGTCTTTATCTCTGTATGTCAGCTGTGGTTGACTGGTGACCAGTCCAGGGTGTACCCCGCCTCTTGCCCAAAGACAGCTGGGATTGGCTCCAGCCACCCGTGACCCAGAACAGGATAAGCGCGATAGATAATGGATGGATAGGTAATATGCAGAGTTTTGAGCTGGTTTTGAATTAGCCCCAACCATTGAATTAATATTACGATGGATGACGTGTCTCCACATTCTCCCATTGTACAAACATGCAACCAAAATACCTTGCGAAAGGCACTGACATCTTTTGTGATGACGACATTTCGAGCTATAGACGGTGCAGTATCGATCTGCTGGTAGAGCTGCAGTATTGACCTCTCACCCCTTCCACTAACCAAAACACGTTTAACTTACCAATAAAATGATTCTTCAGATTGGCCAAGTCCATAGCAGAACAGATTCTTGGGTCGGTTTAAGGCAGACAATCCTGGTTATATAAAGGTCAATGACTCTTGTGTTAGTGTTTGTTACATTTCATTTCACTCTTCTCTGCTAATCTGGTGCATTATACATTTTTTATAGCATCAAATAACTAAACTAAACTAAATCAGCATGATGAATGAATATGGCCCCTCAGGGATCCAGGAAAACCAACATGGCCCCTTAAAAATGCCAAACTTGAGGCTGCCAGCAGGCAGCTGGCAAACAATAGGGTGCTTCTAGTGACTATATGGACATAACTTATGTAGTCTCTGATTTAAAAAAAAAAAAAAAAAAAAAAAAAAAAAGGCTTTCTCTTTCAGCATTTCTGGGAAATCCAACAGATTGTCTCTTCTGCTGATTTGTGTGTGAAGCATTGATGGGCGGTTTACTGGTCAATGCTACCATTGCATAATGGTTTCAAAGGTCCCAAAGACATCACCTCCTAATACTGGCTAGAGATGCTGCCAAAGAGAAGCTTGTATTTGAGAAATTTGAGATTGAAACTTTCAGAAATTCCCTTTTGAGCTTTATAAGCCTCCTTCCTTTATGGGCCTGTTTTTTTTTTAGATTTTAGATTATTATTTTGGCTCCCTGCTGCTTTAAAGCCCAGCTTAAGAATTTAAAATGTGTGAAAATATGCTTAAACATTTTTATCCCCGGATTATTTGTATTACTTATTTATGTACAATTAAAGGTCAGATTTAGAGCAAGCTCACAAAAGATGTAATATATCAGTGCCAATAGACAGAAATATGCAAAAGCAAGCTTAAAAGGGCTGTAACGTTTTAGAATGACTGAAATAAAACATCATCCATTCAAAGTATTTGTAGTTGGGATTGATGTGTATTAATATTAATCATACAGTCTTAATATCTCAGCTGTGGCCAGAGGTTTTTCCACTAAATTCCTTCTTCTGCTAGATTTGAAAGATTTGTTTCTTTGCTTCTGACAAAAAAGAACCCTGTTCTCAGTAAGCAGTCTGCTGACAGGAAAACCTGAATATTAGTATCTTTCACTTCCCTTTTTTAATAAAATAGAAAATACAGCAAACAGGCATGAAAACCTAGTTAACAGTTAACAGTTGCTTAAAAGGCAGCAGTATTACACCTGTAAGCAATGTAAGTCTGAAAGGGGTTTCTTAAGTGATATAAATACACAAAATGTTCCCTTTTTTATGTTTCTAAATATTAAGCACTTCATTGAAACACCAATTACTTTGGCCATGCCATGTTAATCCATACTTGTTTTTATTTATTTCAATGAATGATTACTTGATAACTTGACCCTATATGCTTCAATAAACTGAACTGAATAGACTTGGAGTGTAAAACATGGTATCTACAGCGACCTCCAGAGGTGGAAAGTAGAAGATCACTTTGTATCTACAAATCTGTGTTTATAACACATAAACTCAAATAAACTGTCATCTTTGTAAGCTTATGTAATGTTTACTCTAATAATTATATAAGAAAGGAAACTAAGTAGTTCAACAATTGTTGCCGTGACAATTTAAGAACATCTGTGGCAGGTATAACTGATGGTGCAATTAATTTCCGCTCAGTTTTATGCAGAAAAAGAGAATAGAAACATAAGAAAAACCTTTGCAGTTTAGTTGTATTTCAAACATCAGGCTGGCTCTGCTTTTTTTTTTCTCTCAGATGCATGTGCACACAAACACACTGACACTCACACATGCTTCTATATCTGTTAGTGGCGAACTATATGTGGATCCGAGAGGGGACCATGGGAGTGGTGGAAGAAGTTTAATATATTTTGCAGAAATTTTGAAGCATTCAAACAGAAAAATGCAAGAATTTCAATGTATGAAGCTCTATCTAATGTCTCTTTCTGTAAAGATTACAACAAATAGGACTGTATAGTGTTGTGAGCTTCGCATTGACAATGCATTGAAAATAATTTTTAAAAAGGGCCAAATATTAAGTAAAATCAGCAATGACCTTCAAAAAAATTGGACTACTTTATATTTATTGCTCGAATTAGCTAACAGTTTTTAAATATCTGTCCTTATATCCAGTTTTCTCTGCACAGGCCTCACGTTGAACTGTTCCTGCTCTGAGGGCCTAATTGTATTTTCATGCATGAACAAGGGGCTCATTGTCATGCACTGGTAACGTGGATGCCCAAATTGATAGACACATAACAGGGTCATCATTCATTTGCATTTTAACAATTCCTTCAGCTATGACACCGGATCGTGTGAATTCATTACCATAACAGGGCTGTGGTTCATCCAGCCATCTATTAGTAACGCCAATTAGTTTACTGGGACAGGTTTACAGGATGCAAATAGGCCTGTAGACTCGCACAGACAGCCAGAGCTGCACAAACTTTTTATGTCAAGGCTACGAGAGTTTTTTTTTCCCAGTGACCAACACCAACAGCTCTCGGGGTTTGAAAATGTTACACATGATTGTCAAAGGGGTTGTTAGTTAAGATGTATTTAGTCTATTGATGTCTACCATTCTTATGAATTTGAAGTTTGTTTAAAATGTGTTTGTGCTGAGACTTCTAATTCAAGTCCCTTGCGTGCACCATGTTTTGAGCTCATCATTTCCTGAAAAATGTGCGAGGACAGCTTTCTTTTTTTTTCTGGACAGGGAGAAACACTGCTGCTGATGTTGCTTTGTGTCCTAGATTTGCTGTTCTCTTTTCTTGGATGTCATGTTGAAAACATACAACCAGAATGTCTCCAGCTCTGTACAAAAAACCCTCAGGCAGAAATACAAGAAAAATAAAATGCCAAATAAAGCTTTGTTAAATTTGATCAATTAATGACCACGTTTTAATCATCAGCTATCAGTAAAGCAAAAAAAAAAAATAGTCCAGTGTGATTATATGAACAGGCCACACAAAGGATGGCCAGTCATGAAGGGGAGTTACTGGAATTCACAATACCCTGTTAATTCATCAGACACTTTCATCAGGCTTTTCTCGATTCCACATTTAAGACTGTATTTTATATATTGCACCTTATTCTTCTAATTTTGTGATCTTAGAAAGTTGTAATACCTTTAAAAGGAAAAAAACAACCCTGCCTCTGAGAAAAAACACTGCTTTTCTCAACAATTACTCCTGTTGCATTCCTAGTTCCCTGCTGTTTGAGAAGAGTATATTGCATATCTTAAGTGTACATGGCATTTTTTATAGTATAGTATTTTTTATAGTATAGTATATCAGTAGTAACCAATGGGCCTTCCACTGAGTGCTACAGTATAGAAAAGTATTTACAGATGGACTAAACAAACACAAAAGGAGATGTATTGAGCACTCCAGTCCGTCTGATAGGCAGTTGTTTGAATGAGGATTATGGTTATTAAAATATAAAAATCCTACATCCTATGTGCCACCACTAGATCTATTTATTGAATGTTTTACTTAATTTACATATTTGTTCTCTTTCTAACACTGTGACCTAATGAAACTGCTGCACTACAATTTACCTTTGATAAATAAAATTATCTATTTTATGATATTAAATTATCTATTTAATGGTTTTGTATAGATGGACAAGTATGCATCATGTAAAGTTATGCCACACATTTCAGCATTATAGCCAAAGCTAATTTGCAATGGCCTTAAAGATACTTTTTTTTTTAAACTCAGCAGCAAATATGCATGACGTAGTGCAAAACTGAAACTTTACAATAACTTAAATACATCTGACACAAAACTCATAACTCGTGCAAATGTAACTGATGTGCTCTCTTGGCTCGGTATAAAGAAGAGGTTTCAACCAACTTCCCGGTTAAATAAAGGTATCCTATAGAAAACATACATATTATGAACAATGTTTTCAAGGACTTTGTTTGCAAAAGACTAATGAAAACCATGGCATATCAGCACCATTTTCCTTTTACTTGCATGTTAACGTCAGTCAAAAGCGAACCCTCAGTGTCATTTTGTGTTTACCCCTCGAAGTGATGCACCTGTTCCATAACCTTTAGTAAAAAGCAAAACATTTTACTGTGTAGTTCATCATATTTTAAAAGTTGTATGTTGAACCGCTGGAAATAGAATGTGTGTCATGCAGTCTGTGCTGTGTAAACCAACAGGGTTGTTTTACTGTCAAGGTGGTGCACCTGCTCACGTCAGCTCCGCCCCTCCTCCGGCTTGACTACAGTACCCATGCCGCACCGCGCCGCTCTCCGCTGCGCCAGTCAGTCCGCCTCACTGACTCGCAGAACCAGTTGGTTTGGCCCAGCTTCTTCTTCTTCTTCTTTCCTGCCTGTTCACTCTGTGTGTGTCTGCTGCTGCTGCTGCTGCTGCTGTTGTTGCTTGGTGTCAACCTACGCCGACGAGAGAAGAAGACATATCCCTCCCTCTCCTCTGTTGGAGGGCCGTTTCCAATTTGCCTTCACTTTCCTCCTCGCCGGCACCATTGGCTTCCGTGCCGTGCCAGTCAACTCGCCTCCCTTTCTCAGCCCCGAGTTGAGCAGCAGCAACAGCTCGGAAACATCTGGCCGCCGCAGAGTGCTACACTCCCCGCACGTCCCTCCGCCTGCTCGCCTCAGCAGCCTGTTATGGAAATTAGTCCAAAGTCAATCTAGTTTTGTCTCGGACGGAAGAAGAAGAAAGGGAGATTTGACGGAGGAAGCGGGGAAGACGTTGGACCGTGTTGTCTGTAAGTGCTGCTTGTAATACAGGAGTCCGATTAAAGGAGGCTCAGGAGAGAGAGGGTGGGTTACGGAGGGGAAAAAGTAGCTAAACCTTCCTTAGCATGACTGTGTTGTCTCCTCGCACTAATAGTTGCCATGTTAGCTCTCCCTCCGTGGTGTTTTAGCAGCTGTTGTCATAGCACCCGGGCCTTCCGAACAACTGTAAATAGCTCAATAATGTAGCCTCTTCGCCTTACTTTTGTTAGCCATTATCGGGCTATAGCTAGCTGCGTGGGTCAGTGTGTCTCCTCTCTGTTTTCTATGTGTTTGTTATGTCTTCCGCTAAGAAATAACGAAACTCTTTATGAGTTTTTTCCCCCATTTAAATTGCACAGCGTAAAAGCCGAAACATTACTCTGACTTTTTATGCTAATTTCCTCGCCGGGCAAAGCGCAACAAACTGTCACTGCCGTAGTGTCAATGTTGGACTGCTTTAAATTAAGTTAAGGGAGTATTGGTGCTATTTATAACAAACTTATTGGTTTAATTAAAGACTTCTGTGACTTCAAGTGTTGAATAAAGCGCTGTCGCAGTGTTAAAATTAGTCAAAATTAAACCAATTAAAATAAGTACAGCACGACACGACTTTAAAACGTTGCCAATTAATACGGTAACCGTAGCTCTAGTCGTTTAATTGCAGTTTAAGTCAAATAAATACATGTCTCTGGGTTGTTTTCAAAATAAACTCTTAAAAAGCAAGGTTTTGCGAATATTTGAAGTAGCTTTTTATGAATTTCCACGGTATTGTAAAACTATTGAAAAAGTGTTCTGATATTATCCAGATATGAACACATTATGACGCGTTACTCTTCTTTAACCTTTGGGCAAAAGAAAATCAACTTCATATTTCGGGTATTTTGTTTAAAGAGTCCATCATAAAAGGCTTATAAGGTTACAAGTGTTTTCCTCTCTTTTTACCTCTTGTATCATAAGTCAGCGACAATATATATTTGTTATTCGGTGTGTGTGCTTTATTAGTTTTCAAAGCTTTATTAAATATTATTGCGATGTTAAGACATATTGTTATTGAAAATCCAATAGTTACTCGAATCTGTAGTACATACCTCACGCGGACACTTTCACTGAAACGAAAGTTAAAACAAGTAGGCTACTCCCTATAACTTTCTCACCGGCTCATTAAAGGCTTGTATACCTTTTGTCAAGGATGTGCACTCATTAGGATTCTTTCTTTAAGACTTGCTCCCATTGTTTCCTCATTTCTTTTTTTGTTTCTGTCAGTTGTTCTTGAGGGTCTAAGCATGGGGGGGGGGGGGGGGGGGGGGGGGGGGGGGGGGGGGGGGGGGGGGGGGGGGGGGGGGGGGGGGTGTGCTATGGTCGTTTGAATATAAGGATGAATGAATGAGCAAGTGACTGAATGAATGCAAGAGGAGGCAGCAGCGCTGAACCGTAAAGAAGTGGAAAACAATATCAGCTGCGTGCGTCTGTCAGTTGCAAATGTGCTGTGTTGGCCTTTGTTTATGGTTACTGGAAGACAGAGACACAGAAAGAAAGACAGAGGAGTGTTCAAGCACTTCAAAATGCTTTAGAAAAGTTTTCACACAGAACCTCTCTAAATTTTGCAAACTTTCCCCTTCCCGTGATAGTTTGTTTAGCAGTAGGTGGCTGTGGTGATTCTGTTAGTAAACTCTGTTTTCCACAAGCCAAACCGGCATCCCACTGCATTAAATAGACCCAGAGTTTATTTCCCAGAGAGAGAACGGGGAAGAAAAGGGAGACAAAGTTGCGTGGTGTTGGTGTTGGTAGAATGAAAGAGGAGTCTGGTGGCAGGAGTGTAGAGGAGGCAGCATATGGCTGTAGAAAGAGCACAGCTGGAGGTAGCATCTCCATCTGAGGATGATGTCAGAGCAGCTGACAGGCTGCCATCCACCCCACCTCCTCCTCCTCCTCCATCCCTCCACTGCCTCCACCCCTCCCCAGTCCTTTATTGTGAGACTCAGCGGCAGCCTGGGAGAGTTAGTGCTGTTTGTGTGTGTGTCTGTGTGCACGCTGTGTATGTGTGTGTGTTTGTGGCTGCCGATCAGCGCCAGTTAGGAGGAGGAGGGAGGTGGTATCTCGTTCCCCCTCCAACATCTCCTCCACTTTGCATCTGTCCCTCGCAGTTTGAACAGCGTGTTTTTTTTCCGCCTGCCTCCCTCTTCTTCTTCTTCTCTCCTCTTCTACCCACTCATTGATTCAGAGAGAGCGAGCAAGGAAGAGAAAGAGAGAGAGAGAAATACACAGCCATTCCCAGCCAGAGAGCCCAGCTATTCTGCTACAGTGGAGTTAATCAAGTTGATGCATACTGCTGCAGGTATCGTTCTGTGTGTGTGTTTGTGAGTGCAGTGAATAGAGCAGCAGTCTGGGGGTAGTGGAGTAGTTATTTTGTTTTATTGTTGTGGGGATCTTCAGCTTGTCAAATCTGTGTGAGCGCTGTGTGAAACTGCTGGTGAGTGCTTCAGTAGTAAACTCGTGTTGGTTGTTGCTGTCTGTCTGAGGGGTAATTGCAGTCCGGGGAAAGCTCCGCTGTGTTATCAGTTTGTCATCTAGAGACTGGTATTTAAAATGAAGTTATTGTTTTTATTTGCTGTTTGTTTAGACATTGAATTTTTTAGACTTTATTGATTGAAAGCAAAGTTGCAGGTCAGGTTTTTGTTTTTAATTCAGCCTGATTTTCTCTTGTTGCTCCTCAAAATGTATTAGGAAATAATTGTTAAAAGTAGTGCTTTTTTCACTCACAAAAGTCATATTTAGACTTACTTTAATTAGTTAAAAAAAGATAGGAAAAATATATTCTTTATGTTAGTAAGGAATGGAAAAAGTAGTGCAAAAAAGGAGCCGTTTAATTTTTTAATCCCAATCATCAAGTCTTTTTCCTTCAGTTAATACTGACCCGCTGTAAAATTACTTGAAAGCATGTGCGGTCCACTCGAGCCTCTTTTTTCCCCCTCCTGTCGGCTGGAGTGGAGGAGACTAATTTAGAAGTTGCAGATTTGAGCTGCCTGAATTGGCTAGACAGCTGTAATCGCACTCCCTCCTAGTCTTAATCTCTTTATCTGGCTAGCAGCTGCCATATGGCCCCCGTCAGCTGGATCAGATGTGGGTAAGCCTCCCTCCCCGGCCGTCCCAGCTTCTCTCTCTTACCCTCCCTGTCCCTCTATGTCTCTCTCTCCCTCTCTCCCTCTTCCTCTCTCAGACCCCTGCCTGCCTTCCTGGGCCGGCCGGCCGGGGCGGCTGACGGGGCTGCTGCCCTCCTGAGCCTCCGCCGACGGCTCCCTCCCCACCGCCACCACCGCCGTCTTTATTTTTAGCCATCTTTAAGGATTAGGATTGATGCTGTGACGAGCAGGGCACTTACAGTGATTGTACTGTAAATCTTCTCTTCTGGGTGGTGGTGGGCGGAGGGCTGGGGGAGTTAAGGAAGAGGGCAGTTACTTCTTCGGGGCGGATGTGCAGGGGTTTTTGTAGTAAGATTCAGATGGGAAGGAGTTTGTGAGTGACGGATGGTGTGTGTTTGGAAGGAGGAGGTGACAGAGGGGTTTGGCTGGACAGAGGGGGGAGGAGGGGTGGGAGGTGGGAGGTGGTACACCCTTGTCCCCGTAAGCCCCCTCATTAAAAGCAGTCTGAACGAGCCGGAGGGCGCACACACATTTACACATCGCCCAAACACACACACGCACACACAGACATTCTTGGTTTAGCTTCATTCAAATGAGGTGATTTAACTGCTTTGGTTAACACAGTGCAGAGCGGGACTCATGTATTTTCTAAGGCAGGACAAATCGACTTGGTTAAAAGGTGGGATTTAATCATTTTACGCATTTTATCCTATTAATTGCCTTCGTTTTTTAACTCATTTTATTAACTAGAAACATTTTTGAGCACACCTGAAGAACATTGCCGCAAGTTTTCTCTTCTTTTTTTCTCTCCTCTCTTCTAATCTTACACCTAAAGCCGCTGCTTGCAGGTTAAAGGAGGGACAAGCTGTTTTCGTTTTCAACTGTGCTTTTTCAATTGGCCAGTTTTCCTGCTCGACTTAGCCTGTGGAGGTGGTTGGTAGGTAGGCTGGTACTAAGTGTGTGTGTTGTGTACGTGAGGACAGTGTGTGCAGCTGAAAGCCGGTTACCTAAAAGGGCTGTGCCAGGCCAGGCCAAAGTGGGTTAATAAAAATAACCAGCGTAGGAGCAGCGACAATCCAGTAGTGCAGGCAGAGGAGTAAGAGAGAAATAGAGAGAACAGAGAGACAGAGGCGAAGAATCTGTTGCAAGTGTTTTACCTGATTCTAAGTTTCTCTGTCGGGGAAAACGGAATTTGAGAATCTACTTTAATTACGTAAAACTTTGATTACTATTTTTCTTAATAGCAATTATCTGTTTTTCGAATTCCCTTTTTTTTCAATTTTATTTTTAAATTAAGTAATTGGAGAAAAGAGAAAAGTGTATTTGTATTGTTGTATGAAGAAATGTGTGCATGACTGAGCAGTTACCGGAATGGATTTTTTGAATCAGAGAATATTTGATGATGTTGAAGTTATTAACTACTATATAATACCAGGCACATTTTTTGAATAACTATGCTATATTTTCTGCCCATTTTTTAATATAATTATAATGGGTTAAAAAAATGTTCCTTTTCTCACTCGTCATTCTTCTTGTTTTTCATCACCTACCTACTCCTAATTTTTCTTTACACTGAACGTTCTCTTTTCTGCGGTTTGTCTTCAGCATCTTAAAACCATGTGTTTGTGGCATTTGTTTCTCTCCCTTGCGATTCTGTTTTTATTTTAATTGGCATCGTTAAGGATAATTTTGTTGTGGGAAATTGCGGTGTTGACATAAAAGCGTGAGAGATGACAAAAACAGTGTCATGATCCCTTCACTTGAATTGTACATCACACACATAATTCATTTTAGAAACTATATGAAGTTTGTCTTGCCTCCTTGAAGAATTTGTCTGTTTCTGTCGTCGCTGAATTTAATTGTCCTTTTCAATTTTTTGTTTTATCAGCATTTCTTAGTTTGTTTTTTCTTGAGTATTTAATGCAAAAAATACTTTATTTAAAATGTTGTACTGAATTATAAACCTTCAGAAATCATATAAAAAATGTGATATAAAAACTCCACACGAGTTAGAAATTGTGTAACATCCCAGATATTGAGACTTGTTAGACGTGTCTAACTTGACTTTGCCTCTGTGTTTCTGTATGGTTTCAGGTTATGAGGACGGCAGGATGGAGTTCCCAGACCACAGTAGACATTTACTCCAATGTCTGAGCGAGCAGCGGCACCAGGGCTTCCTGTGTGACTCCACAGTGCTGGTGGGAGATTCCCAGTTCCGGGCCCATCGGGCTGTTTTGGCCTCCTGCAGCATGTACTTTCACCTCTTCTACAAGGACCAGCTGGACAAGAGAGACGTGGTGCACCTCAACAGTGACATTGTCACAGCCCCGGCCTTTTCCCTGCTCCTGGAGTTCATGTATGAGGGCAAGCTACAGTTCCAGGACCTTCCTGTAGAGGATGTGCTGGCAGCGGCCAGCTATCTGCACATGTATGACATTGTCAAGGTGTGTAAAAAGCGTTTGAAGCAGAAGGCCACAACAGAAGCAGACAGCACGCGCAGAGAGGATGACGGAGGGTCTAGCTGCTCCGATAAAGCTGACAGTCTATCAGATGATTCTCCGGGCCGGCCAGCCACAGCCGACCTTCTGCACAGCGATGAAGATGAGGAGGGGAAAACTGAAGGAGGACCGCTGTGGCTGAGGCTGCCGTCTGCAGAGAGATCAGGAACACCAGCCATGGCTACCACCAGCCCAGGGCACGGCGAGGCCGAGATGCAGAGTGGGGAGAGACTGGGAGAGGGAGGGAAACTGCTCTCCCCGGCTGGCAGTCCAACCAGCTCCACAGGATCCCTCTCACAAAGATCCCACCGTTCCGTGAGTTCTCGTGGAGGGCAAAGGGGCAGGAGGGTGTCAAATGATGCGGCTGACTGTGTCCTGGATCTGTCAGTCAAGCCGATTGCTGGTAGCAATCACAGTAACCATCACCAGTCCTATTTCAGCGGGGCAGCTACACCAGACAGCCTCCAAAGCCCATTGGCTGTTAGAGTCAAGGTGGAGAGGGGTGTGGCTTCAGATGAGGAAGAGGAAATGGGAGGTGGGGACTATGACATGGAGCACAGTGGCATCACCAAGGCTACGATTCCGAGCACCAACGGCCTGACCCACCACGGGGTCGGAGGGCCTCTGTCAGCTCAGAGGAGGCTTGGCCTGGAGGCGCACCTGTCCGCTCTGCGAGAAGCTTCTTTGGCCTCGGAGCTGGAGCGGGATGAGAAGCCTTCAGCCACAGCAGAGGACGATGACATACTTGGTGGTGAAAACGAGCGTGCCCAGGCCGAGGCGGCCAGCATGGATAATTCCCTGCTGCCCTATGTCTCCAACATGCTGTCAGCTCAACACACCCAGATCTTCATGTGCCCGCTGTGTAACAAGGTTTTCCCCTCCCCACACATCCTCCAGCTCCACCTCAGCTCCCACTTCAGGGAGCAGGAGGGCATCCGCTCCAAGCCTGCCGGAGACGTCAATGTGCCCACATGCACCATCTGCAGCAAGACCTTCTCCTGCATGTACACGCTGAAGCGCCACGAGCGGACACACTCTGGTGAGAAACCCTACACCTGCACCACCTGTGGCAAGAGCTTCCAATACTCACACAACCTCAGTCGCCACGCAGTGGTGCACACGCGTGAGAAGCCACATGCTTGCAAGTGGTGTGAACGGCGCTTCACGCAGTCTGGGGACCTTTATCGACATATTCGCAAATTCCATTGCGAACTGGTCAACTCGCTGTCAGTGAAAAGTGAACCGCTGGCACTGCCCAATGTCAGGGATTGGGCGATCGAGGACAGCTCCCAGGAACTGTGGAAGTAGAATCAGACTGCGGGATTTGATAAAGGGAAAGAGAGCAAGAGAGAAAGAAGGGCAGAGAGGTATGGGGAGGTAAAGGGAGGTGGCAAAATAATATTTTGGTTCAAGTCATGTTCTTGTGTGTCGCAAAATCTCATTCAATTGCACTTTAATAGCACATGAAAATGTTACTACTGAGTTTTTTGTTGTTGCTGTTGCTCTAATTTTTATTTGACATAAGTTCTTTTTGGTGGATTTAATTGCGTCTGAGGACATGGGAGAATGGTCTCGCCTTTTTGAAGAGTTTTCACTCTGTATTTCATCTCAGACACAACACTCCGATGCTGGCCAGCATATCAGTCCCAGTTCCACAGACAGCAAACACCACTGCAGGAGTTCAGGTCAAACACACTGAAGTGAAAAAGCATTACAATACACTAAACGGGTACTGTGATCATCGCGAGTCAATACTACAACACACACACAATTTAAAAACGTGTGTGTGTGTGCGTGGTGATGCTGCACTACTCTGGCAAAAAACTTCACCTGACGTGCGTGAGTGTGTGTGAGTGTGTTTTTTTTGTGTATTAATTTTATTTTCTACTGGCATGGAGGTGTCGTTGGCGAAGCGCTCCCTGCTTCTTGTTAAGCTCTTTGCTGTTGTGTGTTCAGGGGAAAGCTGACTGACAGACAAACTGATGGCACTCATGCAATGCACAGCCTCCTTTTTTCACTTCCTATCAATCCGAAGTATTTTCTACAAATGAAAAGACCTTTACAAATTATTATAATATTATTATTATTGTTATTAATAGATTTTTTTCTTAAATGTAGCTGGCAGTCTTTAAAACATCTCTTGTTGAAAAGGTATTTAATTTAAAGTTGTTGTATATTGTTCTGCTATAGTTTTAGGACTTAAATCCGTTACAGTTTTTTTTTTTTAAATTAATGATTATTATTATTATTATAATTTTGTTACTTTTTTTTGTAATGGGACCTGCTATTGTTGCATGAAGTCCAAACTTGTATATTTTAAAATAGAAATGTGAATTTGCTGTATTACTGTACACATTGTAATTGATCAAATATTTGACAATGGGCTTTCTTTTCCTTTTTTTGTGAATACTACTCCAGGGTGCGGTCTGTTGAAAACTGAATTTTATTCCCAAGACTATGGGAAAAATGCATGAAAATTTGATTTTGTCTTAAACTGTTTAAGTTGTGGTTTTTGCATCAGGGGGGAAATGTTTGAACAGAACACTTTTGACAGTGAAAGTTTCTTTTCTATTGTCGTAGGTCTGTCGCTGAGCTCCTAGAAGAATGTTACCGAATGTGTTTCTGTCGGATGTTGAAGCGATAAGATGAAGCATTTTTAAACCTGTGTCTTATGCACTGATGTCTCTGCTGTGTATGTTTGTGTAGTGTGTGTTTGCGTGTGTGTATATGAGCGTGTGGTTTGGTTATTACCGGTCAATTTAACCTACTGAAGATCAATGTCCATCCAGCACTTCCTGCTCCTCCTAAGGCGTTGAATTTCTCCACTGCTGAATGTTTGTCCTCCTCCTCTCATGTCTCCGTCCTCTCCAGCTCTAGATGTGGTCGAGCCATTTGTAAAAAAGAAATTGGCATGACTTATTTCAGGTTTGTTGGGCGCAGTTTTGTGGCTCTGACTCTGCTATAGAGTGGAGAATAATGAAGAAGAGAGAAAAAAAGGAGAGAGGCTGGAACTTAGCTGTCCTGCTGAAAGTTGAAGGGCCAGAAATCTTTGTCACACATGTTAAGCCAAGCTGTGCTGTGCTTAGCCGAGCTGAGTGGGGCCATTCTGTAAAAAAAAAAAAAAACTTACTCTGCACAGTGAATTTCATATTAGGAGTGAATCTGATAACATGCTTGTGTGTGTGTTTTCCTTTTAAAACACAACCCTTCAATGAGTTAGATGGGAGAGAATTGGCATGCCTGAATGCACCTTTTTAAGCTAAAAGACATGAAATCAGATTTTTTTTGCTGAAAAGATGCCTTTATTAATATAACATTTCTGACGCTATGGAAGTATTTGATACTGTAGAGCATCTGGAAATAGCTGTTAAAAATCATGTATAAATTTTATTGGATTTATCTGAAAATGATGTCTTATTATATTTTGATTATGTGATTTGAAGAAATTTATTTGACTGTTTTGATTGTGAATGTTCAAGTTGGGAATTCAACAGTTAAAATATCTTTCAGATCTCCGTATCTCAAACTTCTTGTTAAAATTTCAAACAATGGTTAAGCGTTAAAACAATCCAAAAACATTTGACACAGGTAAAAGTGAACGCTCCACATTTCCCCTCACTGAGATGTGTGTGTTTGTACATGTGCACGCCCCCGTTGATGTGCATGTGGTGGGTGGGGTGGTTGTATGTGCCGTTCTGTCATCTGGTGGCAACCACACGCTCTGCCAATCCAACAGTGCGCGGCAGTTTGCACCGCATCTACTCATTTTTAAAATGTTTTTCCTCCGCATTTTTTTTTTTCTTTACTGGCAGCATCACTGCATATGGACTCACTCAATCCTGCTGTTGTTTTCATCATTACTGCTCTACTGCTGTTATTTTTTTCCTCTGGTTCTACTTGACCGCCTTAAACTGCTGTAGTCCGGGATGTTTTTTTATTTTATTTTTTAAGTGTGAGTGTGGGGTGGAGTTATGGGAGCAAGATGCTGTGAAGTAGCCACCCTTATGAAAACATCTCCATGTTTTTGCTGTGCTTACTTGAAAACAAAAGGGGGGGGGGGGGGCTTTTTAGAAAAAAAAGCAAGGTATAAATTAAAACATTCAAATTTCGTAAACAATTTATGGAAAGTCGGAAGAGGTGGAGGGTGATAGGGGGCTAGAAATGACTGAGTCTGTTTGGAAAAAGGACAATCACTGTCAAGGAGGAAAAAAAATGAGCAGATTTCAATTTAAATCTATTTGCTCCCCGTTGAGATTAAAAATTTTCTTTGCTTTTATTTGATGTTCCTTTTTCAGATTTAGTTATTTTTAGCTTTGACAATCATAGTTGGGTTGATTTTTTTTAACTCAAGGGGAGCAAATTCTAATTGTGTTTAGTTTTGTAATTTTTTGGTGTGCTGTTGACATTTTTAAATTGTGTGCAAACTGCAATAAATTATAAGAATCTTGAAATTCAGCCTTCGTGTGAAGTTTTCTTGTTTTTTGTTTGTTTTTCACAAAATAACAAAACCGCAGGTTATTTGTTATATCGCAATTCATAATTTTACCTCCAATATGACCAACAAATGTTTCAGATCTTCATTATAAAGTTTGCTGTCTTTGAACCACAAAAATAATTCACATGTATTAATGTGCGAGCACAGTTTTGTACGAGGACAATTAAGTTACTGTTCTTATTTTCAGCTCACACAGTTTATATGTCTCGAGACGTATTTGGGTCCGGCTTCCCTGTGACTCGCGGTGTGGGTGGAAGTTGTTTGTGTGTTTGTGTGTCTACAACGAGGCGTGCATGGACACAGCATGACGGCCTGTGTGTACTCACTTTGTGCTTTTGCTGTGTCCATGCCCAACTCCTGATATATCTGCTGCGCCGGTTAAGATGTAGGCTGTATTTGAGAAGAAAATGTGAAGCAGCTTGTTGAGATCCTACCCCCTGAATTACACACACACACACGCACAGCCTTACTCCAAAGCTCCTCAAGTACAGTTTTCCAGTAAAGAAATCAGCTTTAGCTAATGTATTGCTGCTCAGTAAACCTGCTCTTACAGATGTATTATAAGCCTTGCACTCGGAGGCCAAGGAGCAGCGTTCATTAGGCCACAGATGGTCTCTTCAGTAAGCCCCCAACACACACTCACGCGATAAGCTCACTCCTAATCTTTATAACATTGTCCTCTGTCTGAAGGAGGCCTAATAATGCTTCAAGAAACTTTTAAGTTTTACAAGGTTTTAGTTTTGTTACAACAGAGTTCTTTCTTTTTTTTATGTAAACCCAAATTTGATTTAGAATTATGGAATTTTTGAAGATAATAATTTCAACTATATATATGTTATTTAGCTTTAAAAGTTTTAGACGTCTCCATTGAAATTGTCCTTTTATTTCCTGCTCAGAGCAGTCGTTTACAGTTGTGATTTTTCTGACAGACAGCAGACATTATGATTACTGCTGCTGTAAACACAGAAGCCCCATCCTTTGGTTGTGCGCTGCTTAGAGATCATTAATTGCAATCTGCAGTGTTGTAAGTGAACATCTGCTTATAGACAACTGCTCGCTCTCTTTGCGCGAGGAGGCCGTGCAAGGTTCGCTGTGAATGTAGGTCATTAATTTGTTTCTGTCCTTTGTTTACTTAAGGAAGGGGGACAAAGGGGCAGCTGCAGAACCATTTGGCTGTGCCCAAGGCAGGCCAGCTCAACATGTTGGGAGGCTGAGACCAGCTTGGGCTCCTGTCTGGGGCCCAGGCCCCTGCACTCTGCCGCTTTGCATGAGGGAGCGGCCTCTGCCAAGCTGCTAGGGAGGGCTCCCATATACCAAGAGAGGAAGCGGGAAGAAGGGAGGAGGCGGGGGAGATAAAGAGAAGAGTGTCATGTGGACTCAAGGCGTCCTGATGTTTGACTGTTGTGCCATATTTTCAAACCAGTTTCCAGCCCGTCTCTCTAAACTAGCATCTGCAGGTTTGGCTGAGAAAAGAGCCTACACAACTTTGATGCAACTTCCAAAATCAGCTCGAGACAGCTGTTAGCATCTAAAACCTCCTCGGTTTTTAAAAGAATACCACACACATTTATATATGCATCATCTTATAATGTATTCATGTACGATGTGAAGAAAAGTAGTAAAGGATGCATTACTATGTTGAGATGTAGGTTTTTGTCATGGGTATTCTTGTGCATAAGGAATGAGGCTGGTTAAATATACAGTAAGAACAAATCTCTGTCACAAAGAACACAACAAACAGGGTTTCAGCTTTTAGCTTTGACAAGTCGACCGCTTCACGCAAGCATCCTTCATTTAAAGCTTGCAAGGCACCGACAGGAAGAAAAGCCTTCTGTATCCTTTTCATGTGAGACTTGTTGATTCTCTGTGAAAAAGAGGAAACACTCCCAGGCCAGGTCTAGACACGGAAGAATTGAGGGCGAGAGAAAGAAGAAGGCAGGGACAAATGTGTGTGTATGTGTGAGTGTGCGAGCCATCGAGAATTGTCTGCATATTTAAAAGAGCCCCTTTGTCAGGCACTCAGCACAGCAGGACAGAAGGCAAGCAACAAGCGGCCCGCCTGCGAGCAGACAATACAGTGGTACTACACTGGCTGGAGGGGGGAGGGAGGGAGTTTTGGGGGGAGGTGTAGAGTGATGGGGGCAAAGGGGGGATATTTTTTGGGGGAAAATGGAGGGGCACAGTGTCCCAGCAAACCATCCAGCCATCCAGCCGCCCACTGCACCCTCCTCCCCCTCCCTGATCACAAAAGGCGACGCAACTCGAACTTGAATATCAGTGTGTCTCTGTGAAAGGGGGGGGGTGGGGGTCTAAATAATACTTACCCATGACCCCCCACTGCTGCTGCAACCCTGTACACACCCCCTCTCGCAGACATATACACACACTTACATAAAAACTCAGATAAGAGTGTCACACACTTGCAGGCACACACACTGTGGCTGCACAAAGAACACTGGTTTAAATAACCTGTCATGTAGCACATACACACACACAGGCGCACACACTCATACACAAACACAATGGCCTCCAGCTGGTCTGTCTTTAGGGCTGGGCTATGATGGGATTAAACAGTACTTGTCCTTTGTGTGATTCTTGTATGGAAGGAGAGCAGCCATGAACTCTCAACACGGAGAAAGAATAAAGAGGGAAAAAAAGGGAGAAAGGAGAGACATAAATCTTTCAATCAGAAAGATTCATAATGGAGAGGCGTCTGGGATAAAAAATCCAAATTAATTGGATTTAAGGTTAAAGCAATAATGAAGCAAAAAGAAATGAATCCTCGCTCCACACTCCTGCCATCCTCTCCACAGCTGTGTGTGTGTTTGTGAGAATGTGTGTGTGTGCCAGATAAGGGGCATTACCAGGGCGTGTTTGGGGTGTTGTTGGAAACTGCTGGCACCAGGACACATGTGCACAACTCAGCACTTTATCATTGCCATGGTGACCTGACAGGGTCACACAGGGAGGGGTCCTTTAGTGTCACTAACTCAACCTGCCGGGCTGCTGCTGTAGAGATGTTAACGGCATTAGAATACCTTTAAGCGTGTTTGTGTGTTAGGTGTGTGTGTACTGGACATCTGCTGCACCTGCATGCTGAGTTGTTCACATGTTTAAGCACACACACACAAACTATAGACACAAGTACAAACACACACAAGAGCACAGCCAGCTGTGGTGTTGAGGAAGAGTCAAGTTCATCCTCCCTGTCATGTCTCTTCTCCTGCTGAAACACAGCAGTGGAGACATGATGAGAGGGACACACACACACCATGCACACAAGCACAGCTACAAAGTATTCAGGGTAATAGGAACTAGTTCCTACTTGTTTTAGTATTATTTTACTATCAAATCACACAATAAAAAAAAACACAACAGTAAAATTTGTCTCAGCAAGCCAAGGAGGAATATATTTTGAAATTAAGAAAATTAGGAGCTGAACTTTTGGCGAGTTTAGGATTTGAATTTCTTAGCAATTTGCATCGTTACAGTATGAAAATAAAAACGTGCTCACAAAAACAAGCATCAACTTATCTCAATCAATCCAAAGTCTATTCTAGAGTGACGAATACGAAACAATTTTCTTAATAGCCCTTAACACAATTGAGCTGAGGCTCAAAAGCATGAATCAGCAAAAAAAAAAAAAAAAGACCTTCACCACATCAGACATTGGATGGAGAATTGGTACTGAATGATATGAAACAAAAACGACATGATATGATAGAATAGAAGCCTGCAGTATGCAGTACAATATTATAAAATGCGAGACTAAAGTTTATTATCACAAATAAGATTCATTTGTGGGCTTGTTATGCCTTTTATTTAGAGACAGTACAGTCAGCTCTTACGGACTTTAGCCTGTGTACGTGGGCCTCGCGCACTTTCTGCTAGGCTACCGGTGCCCCAGGACTCAGATTTAAGATGTCAAAGATTTGTGTTTTATATACACAAAACCCAAACGATCAGTTTTCAAAATTAAATGACTGAACACAAGAAGCACACAAAACACAAATACCTATGGTACACAGTAATGTGAGTAAATAATCATAACCTTGTAAGACAATACAAGGTATTGTTTACTTAACTCACCCCTTTATTGTCAAGGGTCTTTGCGCAAGGCCACAACTCTTTTGACTCCTCGGTTAAAAGGTGTGATATTAAACATGTACTTTCAGTGTCTTAAAAAGAAGAACTGTATTATACATTTTGTTAATATGTGTACTTAGACAAATGTTTCTAACAATGTTGAAACCAAGAGAAATGCCTAATTGTATTCATGCTCACGCCGTATTGTATTCAATTGCCTGAAAATGGCAATGTACTACTAATTTGCTTTTGGGATACCAAAGCAAGCACAAGTTAATATGGGAGACAGCTACGAAAGATAACGTGGTTTGCGTCTCCTAGATTGAAACTGTGAAATAATATTAGCTACAACAGCTGAATTTAACTAAACTATTGTCACATGGGCAAGATAACTGACGTTAGCTAACATTTCTCACAAATGAAATGATACAATGAAAGTTAACATGAACTTACCATGTTTCAAATTTCATAAGACAACATAGTTCTTGAACATGATGCCTGTCTGAGACGTGTAGATTTTCATCATTAATGAGAGACCCTTATTTGAGACCATTACTGAGACCCCTAGCAGCAGCAATTACAAACTGTGCATTTGAAATATTTATGTACAACGCACATTATTTATCCACTCCAATGAATTTAAGTTCAAATGTTGCCAAATAATAGCAAACAAAACAGCATTTGTTGTCGTATTGCTGTGCATGTATCAGTTATAAGTATAAGGCTTCTTACTTCTCAGGTCATATTGAATCTACAAACTTCACATTTTGAAAAGATAATTGTGATTTCAAGGACAATTCGGGAAGTTCTGACATAGCATGACTTAGACTCGGCTTACTGAACTATTATCTCAGCATGCCAACGTGGAGAATAATAACAAGAGAAGAAAAAATAAATTTATGCAAACAATATGTCCAAACATGTTCGCCACGGCATCCATTTGTCTATTTATCATATGTCGACGTTTTCTTGACACGAGGAAAGACATCGAAAACACTCCTGACAGCAGAGAATGTGCATGAGAGGAGTTAACTGGCGCACATGCATGTATACGTGCAGTTATTGTGGGTATTGTGTGTGTTTGTGTGTGTGTTTGTGTGTGTTCTCTCACCCTGTGATGCCAACCTCTCCGCTTCCTCCCAGCTCTGGCCAGGCACGACCCATCTGTCACATTCCTCCTTCCATCTCTTCTTCCATCCCTCCCCCATCCGTCGCATCCATCCCACCCTCTGCGTACCCATCCCTCGTTTCCATCCCTCCTTTTACTAAAATGCCGACATCCCTGCATTGCTCTGCCTCCATCACCTTACCTAACTCCTCCATCTCCGTTTTTTCTGCTCCTTACAGAAAACACCTCACTCCCTGTCCCTGTCTATTTTTCTTCTTAAAAAGTTTTTTTCAGTGTTCCCCTTCTCTCTCTCTATCTGTTTGTAATGATTCTCTGCTCTTGTGTGCGTCTCAATAAAAATAAATCGTATTATTTTATATTATTAAACCTTAAAAAAAACATGTGGCAACTCCAGCTTGTGTAATAATAACAACAGTCATCATCAAAAGACAACACAATCAAGCCCAAGAGCTTTTTTCCATCGTAGCCCGAGATACTTGAAGCCAACGTGGGACCCTGCAGGCCCATGTAGAGCCCTAAGGCCCAGTGTTACTGCTCCATGCTGAACCAAACTGATCCAATCTGGGCTAGAGAGACAGGGGTCCTGCCTAGGGAACTGGCACTGTCTCTGTGTATGTGTGTGAGTCGTGTAGCATCAGGGGTGTAGCCTGGGGTGTACTGGCATGGCTGTGCATTGGATTATTGAAGGCAGCTTGGGACCATCTGTATGGTGGTTGGTAAGAAGAAGAGAAGGAGGAGAGGACGCTAAAAGAGCGAGAAAGAGTTGTCAAAAGGGATGCTTCTTTTCTTTCTGTTTGCATCATTTGTTTTCCCTGTTTGTTTCAATGCATACAAATTCAACAAAACGGAATAAACTAGTTTCAGTTTCACCATAATAAATATACCGTATATTGTCTGCTCATTTCTATAAGGCAGTTTTGAGTTCCCTAAAAACGTTTAAGAAGTACAGGATAGTTGTGCTACGAATAACTTTCTACTCCTAGTTTTCTCAATAGATGACATAAGGTTTTACAAGGACATTTGTGGGTTTGTAAGAAGCCCCATGCGGACATCTATCTTTACATTTTATTTACTTTGTTTTCCTGTGATAATGATGTCAGGTTGTTTTCTCGAGATCTCAACTTATTGAGTTGCAAGAGTACAAAACAGTCATGTAAATAAACTTGACTTACCTTATTGTAGTGTGGCAGTATGGCATGTTGTGGTCTGACCTGTCACATTGACAAGTATATTGGTTCGGTTTCTAGATCACCAGAAAATCATTCCGTTATCACGGTGAACAGGTTTTTTTTTTTTAAATCTCAAGATTATGAGAGTGTAGATCTTGGGAAAACGACAGAAATGACTCATTAGCACAGGAAACTGGAGTAAATAAAATGCATGGATGCATGTCTGCTTAGAGCTTCCGTAGTTTCATATTATCATACCTCCTGTGTATCTGATTATCAATCCACTTTTGTGATAAACACTTGATGCATCAATTTTGCTAGAGTTATGTATTACGCATAACAGGGTGTGACAGATTGGGTCCTCAAACCTGCAGAGTGAGCATTTTGCACTTCAGTCTCTCATATCTTGAATCACTATCTTTTAAAGGGTTTTTGGGGTTTGATACCTTTAATTAGGTCCATGGGTAACAAAGGCTCAAGAGAATATCATGGTTTAATCTACTAAATAAAAAGCTTCAGTAAATACCCAGCTGGTGAATGTTGACGCTTTAATGTCACTTCTATATAGTAGTATTTCTACAATGAATAAATTAGTGGTTGCTGAGGACATTAAATGTCAATATACTGAACGCTGACATGTTTGAAGCACAATGGTGGTGGGCTGCAGACACAGAGTGCCTTAGAGCCTAATGTTAGCTTTTAACTTATCCTAACACTAAGTGTGATTACATTTAAAGCAACTATATGTAACTTTTCCACCTTTAAATACCAGTTTCAAAGTCGATCTAATTGTACAATAACAGGGAGAATAGTGTCTCTCCCATGTCCACAGCTTGCCTGGTCGCCCTTTTGTTGGCACTATGTAACTTTGGTAGCAGGCCGCGCGCGGTCATCTTGCAAGAAGTGTGCACTAGTTCAGTGGTTACCAAAGTGGGGGTTTGCCAGACACTGTTAGGGGGGTCGCGAGATTCCTTCCAAAAACATTTAAAAATGGAAAATGGTTTCCAATTGCATATTTCACCCATTAGTATTAAAAATATATACACAAATATGATGGTGTTTGGGCTCTTGTGTGGTGTTCTACTGCCAGTGTTTAGAGAGGCCTAATATTGGGTGTGGCTATGCGCAATGTCAAATGTTCCAGCACCTCCAGGGACAATGGGGGTCCCCAGTCTCTAGCAACTTTATATTGGGGGTCGCGGGCTAAAAAGTTTGAGAACCCCTGCACTAGTTCACTTCAGCCTTATCGTTACCGTTTGTTACAATGGCTGAGGCCATAAGAGACAGAAGAGGAGAGTGACAAAGTAAGAACCCCGACTAGAGTAAATATTGGACAGGCTTTTACAAATTGGCGAGAGCTTCACGAAACATCAGTTAGTTATGCATAAACAGAACGTGATAACAGCGTAACATGCTACATTTGGTTGCAAACTTACACTATTGCCCAGCAAGTAGGTGTTATGATCTGTCTCACGGGTAATGGGAAAGCAACAATCCAACGGCAGAGTATACATCCCTGCAGATATGATTTCAGACAGATTGCGACTCTACGTTAGGCTGAAACGTTTAGTAGCTTTAAAAGCTGCAGAAAGTCATCTAACCCAAGTTATGTCTCAGGCTTGAATACAAAATAAATCCATCTTATGTTAAAACATTGTCTCTTTACTTTTTGATCTTAAACTAAACTTGAACTAACGTTAAAACTTTATTAGAGATAGGTTTGTAAGTAAAAGCATTAAAAAACCTCAACTAGCATAATAAATCACTGTCTCCCTGGCAACAGGTGAATACACATATATACGTATTCCACATGCAAACCGTTTGCAAAGAACGGGCTTTAGACGATAGCAGAGTCCTATTTGTGCAAAATCCTGTAATATTTCTGAACATTGTCAGTCGAGATGGTTGCTTAGCTTCTCTCAACGTCTTTGCTCTCTGCTCGTCAACAAAAGCACATTGTCCAAGAGGGGGAAGCAACAGCATTATGTGTGTTTTACAACAGTGCAGTTGCACTCAAAGACTTTCGGTCAGTTCCAAAGCGAACCAAAATGGTCTTAAATATTATTGCTCTCGGCTTCCAAAATCATGAAATTGGTGTTAATTTGAGCAGAAAACCTTATTGCACAAAACATATAATAACATGTGACCTATTTTCATCTAATCTTCCATATATCACAATCTTCCGGATGGAAAGTTTCTAATGTAACCAAAGGAATGATCTTGATGACCTCTTCCGCTCCCCCTCTCTTACATCTCATTTCCCAGCACACATAAAGAGAGAGTGGGAACAACTCAAACAGGTCACCAGTCTTTTCCAGGATTTACACAAATGCCATTGACACTCATTCTCATGGTTTCCAGGTCATCTAAAAAAATTTTTTTTTTTTATTTACAGTAAGAGGAAACCCAGAACAAGACTGACAGATTTGATTTCCGACAGAGATGTAATTATAAAGCTTTTCTCCTCCTGATACCACTGTCTTCCTTAATTTCTGTATTGTAATTTTTGATATTTTCGTAGATTCTGTACACAAAACCTCTGTTGCATGTTTGCCAGTGCTGACGAAGCCTTCTTATCTCTGTTTCTTTTCTGAGTTGAGTTCACTACAATTTTTATGACTTTGAAAAGTAAGATTGTGTCCACTGCAGAGCAGTAACATCAAGGTCTGTATACTATCCACCAACACTGATCATGTTTAATGGATCATTCATCTTTCTGACAAGTCAAACTAAAAATTAAAACACTTCTGCAGCTCAACAGCAGCTCCAGATACGTTTTGCTTTGAATAAAAATAAAATGTGCCTGAAGTTTAAGCTCTATTTGGATGCATCAACATGCAGATCACACTAAAAAAAAAATATATGTGCTGGTGTGCTGGTGTGTGTGTGTGTGTGTGTGTGTGTGTGTGTGTGTGTGTGTGTGTGTGTGTGTAGGTGTGTGTGTGTGTGTGTGTGTGTGTGTGTGTGTGTGTGTGTGTGTGTGTGTGTGTGTGTGTGTGTGTGTGTGTGAGTGTATGAGACAGAACTGGCTGTAAGTTGTGTGTGTATGCATATATTCTCGGTCTAGAAAAAGGTCCTCCCAAGAAGGCAGACAGACTGGCAAGCAGCTGTGGTTGTAACTCTCCTTCTCTCTCACACACGCGCATGCACACTCTCTCCCTCACACACACACACACACACCCCCACAAACCACAAGCTGTTGTTGCTTAACGACTGGGCTGCTCCGGCGCACATCTGCACTCTGCATTATCATTAGCTCTCTCCCGCATCCCCAGGATCGCTGACAAAGTGAACAATACCGACAATCACCCCCATCAGCTGCGGCCATATGGGCGCCATCCATAGCTGTAGCCCCCCCTGGCTGGCGGGGTGGGTGGAGGGGTTGAGGGGTAGAGTTGGTGGAGTTGGGATGGGGGGGGCATAGCAGCAATTGTGCCAGCATCTGTTTGGCACTCAGTTGCTCACTCTGCCATTTTTTGAACATGAGTCGGGTGAGCTGTCACTGAAGAAAGTTTCTTTTTGCTGTTATCACAACAATCCTGATGTGTGTGTTTGTACGTGTGTGTTTGTATGTGTGTGTTTGTGTCGTCCTTTTATTCTAATTATCTCCCTTTCCCGCCCATCTCATTTGTTACTCCTCCTCTGCTGCCTCCCTCTCCATCTACCTCTCCATCTCCACCTCCACCTCCCCTCCCTCCTGTTTCACTCCCCTGGCTGGACAGTTAAATGTATTGCCAGATATGCTTCTGTCGGCTGCGTCTTGTAATTGCCACCACCTTAATCCTCCGTCCTAATGGGCAGGGAGGAGGAAGAAGAGAACAGGAAGGAGGGATGTGTGTGTTTTTTGTGGTGGGAGAGTCAGCCCAGATGGCACAACAAGGTGCGCTCCACCACTCTTCTGCTAGATCCCCAAATCTCTCCCTTTCCTGTGGCCCACTCTCTCTGTCTTCTCTCCGTCTTGTCTTCTCTCCCTCCTGGACTTTGAACCCAGCTGGCGAAGGTGTTTTTTTAGGGATCAGCAGCAGAATCCTTCACTGCTGTTCTAATTATCTTTCAACTCCAAACCCCAACTGTAGATCATTCTTTTATACCCACATTCCTCTATAACTTCTCTCACTCTCTACATTTATTTCCTTCCTCTCTGATGCATCAATAGCAGAGGCTTCAGTTGTTCTTCAGAGATTTTTGGGGGAAAACAGACACTTCACAGCCCATGTGTCACCTTGAGATTAGCGTTTGTTGCTGCAGAGTTTAAGCCTTTTGCAGTTCCGCCTGTTGTGTTTGTAAAAAATGTGAAAATGTTGACTACAGGTGTAGCTGTTGATTGATGATTCTTTGTCTTTCTATTTGCTCCACCTCTGCTGTGCGGTGGCTCCAGACGAAGGAGGAAATATGTGGAAATACTCTTTAGCAGCAAAGAGTCTTAAAATCTTTAATTCTTTATGATATTAAAGTGCACATAAGTATTACTGCACATTTTACAGTATAGTACAAATGGGCTAAAAAGTTTTGTTTGCATAAACTTAAAAATCAGGAAGTAGAGGCTTTTCCTTTTAGAAACAATATTATTCAATGTATTATACATTAATCCTGCACTTTTTCTTTTTAAGTGATTTTTATATTCTTCAGTTAATTAGCTATTGTAATATATATGGTTATATCATTGTTTTGCAATAAATCACTAACATCAGAACTGCCTTCTCTTGATGTTTTTGTCGTGGGCCATATACATAACGTATCTTATTGTATTGTATTTTAGTGTTAGAGTTTTAACATTCACTTACTTTGTCCGTTTGCTTCTCTGAACAGTTTGTCTTCAGTGGGATTATCCGTTATGTTTTATGGAAAACATTTGCTTCGGATAAGAAAAGAGAAGATTTACCATTGCAGCAGAGTTTCAGGCTGTGAAAAGTCAAACAGTTAGGTGGAAGGTGCTTTTTGACTGCTGAGATCAGAGTAAGGTTGATTAAATTAACGGTTAGGGCAGTTTTTATGTATATATATATATATGTTTCTTCTACTACAGTATATTTAATTGTAAGTTAATTGCATTGTAAATGAATCCTAAATATTACAGCCAATGACTTTACTTTCATGAGAAGTTGTATTTTCAATTTAAAATGCAAGATGTTCCGTTTAAAGGTTTCTCAATGTGACATTTCTTAAAGGTGACAGAAAAAAATCCCAATTCTCTCAACATCCATTTGCTGTCAGCTGTCAACTCCTGCTGTGTTTCCCCAAGTGACAGCTGATCTCCACCATCAGGGCTGCAGATCAGTTGGTAAACTGTTTTCGTACTCCCTGGTAGCCGTTAGCCTGCACTCTTATCTTGTGACACTAAAATACAGGACAAACCAGCCCTCCACCTCTGCCCATACAGGTGTGTGTGGTTGTGTGTGCACACGACAAGAGCAGCTCATAGGGGTACATACACACAGAAACTTGTTTGTGTGTGTGAGTCAGGTTGCAAGCCGACCCCTTCTCTCTTCTTCAACTTCCCCACCCCCCTTCTTTGCCCCTAAACAGAACAAGCGCCTCCTGGGCAAATATTTAAAGTCAAAACAGGCTGGGCCCATAAAAAGCTGAGAGGTGGTGGTGGTGTGGCTACATCTGTCAGTGGGGAGGGAGGAGGGGGGAGATGAGAGAGGAGAAGAGGGGTGACAGCAGCTGCCGATACGAGTCTGGACACCGCTGAGGCCAACACCTGTCCATACTAGAGACACGCGGCCAGCAAATGTCCGGCCACAGCCCCTGAAAGAAACACACAAGAGCACACACACCCACACACACACACACACACACACACACACACACACACACACACACACACAATCACGATCACACACACACTTGTTATAAGCATGCCTGAGTCTCTGTGTCTGATTGTGGAAAAGCTATTAGACCATAACACATTCACATATAAAACATACACACTGACTCAGATAGACACAAACACACCTAACCCAGCCCTTAGCAGCTCACCACACCCCTTTCCTCTGGCCGACCCCCATCTGTTGCCTCCCTGGGGAGTGTGTGCGTGCATCTGTGTGTGTGTGTGTGTGTGTGTGTGTGTGTGTGTGTGTAAGGGTAGAAGGTCAGGGGAGGGGACAGGCAGGCGTTGGCCCCTGCTGCCCATTGATCAACAGCTGCTGGGCTTCTCATGCTGAGCTGGACGGCTGGGAAGGCGACAGCAGCTGGGTTGGGGACAAGGTAAAAGCTCAGGGCCAGAGGCTGGGACCCCAGGTTTGATCTGAGGGGTCGGGGCTGGGGGGCTGAAGAGTACAGGCCGGGACTGCAGGGTTGAAGCTAGGGGCCAAGCACAAGTGAGTTTTCAGCTGAGGGAAGGGGGCAACAGGCGAGAGATGGAGCTGCCAGAGATTGGCAGAGAGGCCTTGGACAGCAGCCAGATGCTGAGCAGGGGAGGGATGCCAAAGAGAGAGACAATGAGGTCAGATTAAGTAGAGTTTAGGCTGGGTTTACATGAAATAAACTAGTTACTACTAACTAAGGATAAAAGTGGTTACAACTATTTCCAAAGAGAATCTCAAAGTTTGGGTAAAGACTCAACTGCAAAGACAGACCCAGATGTTGAAGAATTTAGGTTCTTCACAAGCCTTTTACACACATGTACTTTCAAGTCAGGCTGCCCCTGAAATCTTGTCCGTTTCCATATAATGCACCTCACAGTGGGACCTTTCCCTGTTGAACGGGAGGAAGAGGGATCTCAGGAAGAAACACATGATGCAAGAAAGACATGGCAGACGAAGCAACAGACCCCGATGCTTTAATGAAAGTTTTATCCTTCATATCAATGCCAGGTGTAATAGGGCGTATTCACAGTATTAATGAAAGAGTGGGGCAGGATATACTGACCAGCAGAAAAGAGTATGAAGCAGCATCATTATATTCACGAAGATCAAACCAGTTGCAAGATAGAACTGTCCTCCTCTTGTCCGCTTGAGGTACATTTCTTGAATATTTCCTTCTGTGTTCACACAACAACCCAAACCCGACTTAGTAGGAATTTTAGGGGGTTGGCTGGAAAAAGTCTGGGTGCAAAATGTGGCTGTGATGTAGCTCTACCCAAATATTTCTAAAAACTTTCAGGAGTTTTGCTCATGTATGAAAAGGCTGTAAGAGTATCCAGACCATGATGCGACACACAATTACCAAGCTAAGGATATCAGAGAGAATGATAAATTATTAATACTTCAAATATTCCAAAAAAATAGAATCTACACTGCCTTTCTTTGCAAAGTTGTATTTCATGCATTGAGTTTGCACCACAACTGTTGGCGATTGTTGTTTCGACCATATATATGGCAGGTCGGCAGGTGTAAACAGGAGCTGATATAGGAGCTGACAGCTGTTAACAGTGTTGGCCGTCACACATCTGCTGTGTTTGGGCTCTTTAACAGAGTGGCCATAGTTCAGAAGCAGAAGAGGGAGGAGGGGGTTAGAAAGAGGAGGAGAGAAGAGTTGAAGCAGGTGAAGGAGGGTGAGTGGAGATAGTGAGTAAAAGCTACTTTATAGGCATTTTTTACAGACATGCATTCCACACAAAGAGCAGATAGAGGTTGTCTGGGTTGCTCAAGGGTTCTGCAGAAGTTGTGCAAAACAGTAAAACACGCTAAATTGCTTTCAGGGATACTTCGGCTTGAGTTGGCCAGTGATGGATGAGACAGAAGAGATGTAGGACAATTTCTTGAAATTCTTTAAAAAATTAAAAGGGACAAAGATCTTGATATTGACCTGACCTTTAGTCTCCTTTTATTGCTTTGAGATTTTTGTGGGTGGGATCACAAGTTACGACCTCAAGTCAAGGAGCAACATTTTCCAAGCCCCAGTAAAAAATAAATGATGGTGAGATGCTAAGCTTTTATTTTAAAACTTGTATTGAGATGGATTTAGTCCTTTTAAATTTGAGCCCATAGGAACTGTTTTTTTCAGATTCTCTGCCCCAACAAAAACACGAGAGAGATACATGCTACTAGCTGCTGACCTTTGCACACAAGTCAGACCACCTTCCCAGAGAGAGCTGGGGTTTAACCTATCAAATAGAAACTCAACCTTAACAATAAATCAGCATATACAAAAGATGTCTAGAATTACTTCTACTTTTTATAACATTAATTTGATTTTCTTTTTATACAAAAAAAAACTTGTAGCTTAGCTTAACATTTTGACTGGGAACAGGGGTCAAATGGTCACACTATGTCCACAACCATCGCAACAGCACATATAAAGAGCTACTTCTTATATTAATTACATTTTGTTTATTTGTACAAATGCTGAAGAATTAAGACAAGTTGTGGTCTTTTTGACAAACAAGTCGCTGTGGCATCCTTGAGTCCTTGAGCTCAGGTTAGCTTCCTTCTGTCTCAATGCTAAACTGAACTTCATATATGTCTTCATATTGATCATATAGGAGTTAAACAAATGGTCTCAGTGCAAGAAAATGAATAAATTAATTCTGAATGATTGATTAACTAAACCTCCTGAGAGATCTCTTTAACATTTGCTCCAAAGCTAGTACCACTATTAAATGTATAATGACGAAGAATGGCAAGTTTCTTTCTGTCATTTTGAAACAACATTTTGCAAATTAAGATTATTGTTGAAGAACAGTCCCAGGTTTCTTTATGTTAACATCAGTGATATTCTGAGAGTGCTTTAGGTTATATTTTGCCCATAGCTGTTTGCTTTTGTTTCTACTTTTAAAATTCAAAAGATTAAAGCAACACTAAATAATATTTGAATATTTATCAATCAATTGACAATGTGTCATGTAACTGTGTGATGCATAATGATGAACCAATAGAGAACCATCCACCTGTTAAGCAGCTCTCTGCTTTTTAAAGCTTTTAAAAGCTCCTCTAAGCAATTTCAGTTTTGCAATGTTGGCGCCCCTTGTGGACAAAGCAGTGTTTCTTATTTATTTGCTGATCATGTCCTGTACCAAAAAATATCATCATACTGTCTCTTAACAGTCGGACATATGACTCATTGATAGTCTTAGCCATGGAAAATGTAAAAGAGGTAGTTTTTGCATGATTTTGTCATTGGTCTGACAACTACCATCAACATCAATTACAGGATTTAAAATAGCTGTATAGAAATACTCAATCTTCTCAAGGATGGTCTATTTTCCTTTCTTTGGTCATTAGAGGTATCAATATTAATTTCATTTTTTTTCATAACCAGCTAAAAACTCTTCACAGGAACTAAATGTATTTATCTGGTTTCTCCTCACTGCTCTCATTATGTATACAGCCACAGCAGGCAGCTGTAAAGTGTCACATTAACAGGATTTTGTGCTCTAATCTGTAGACAATGTTAACAACTATATCTTGATGCTGAAGCTCTATGGTATTTATGGAGACCATGCATCAACATAGGTATTAAAAATGGGTAAGAAGTGCCTACTTATCAGGTCAAAATATGGCTATGCATACATGGTTTAAAACAATGTACATTCGCAAAGTCACTTTAGTGTTTTAGCATACTGCAGTAAACATAAGTGGCATTAAAACATAGGAAGCAGTCTTGTAATGAGTACAAATGTTCAACATTATCATCATTGTGGGGTTTGGATCAAAATGAGATAGAAAAGAAACAGGGAAAAGGAAACCACTGTCTGCTACACTTTCAAATGCAACCTTTGTTTTCAGGACAAACATCATTGACTTACAAAGAATAGGATATTCAGTTCAGGAAGACATTTAAACTAAGAAAAAAAACGGTCTTAGTTTGTGCATGTGTTTGCGTTATGTTTGTAAGTGGGTCTATGTAGGTGTGTGAGTCTTTACACCACAGTTGGCTGAAGGAGAAAACTAATTTGCTTGTCCATTTACTCTGCTTCCCTTTTGCAGCACAATGCAGCGGCAGCCATCGGACAAAGAGGCCTCACTGTGGGATTCAAATGAAGGAGCATGGAGGAGGGGGCAGTGTTAAAAAGGATGAGGGTTTTTTGGGGGGGGTACAGAGGTTGGGTTTGGAGGGTGGAGTGGACTGAATGAGATGTACAAGAAGAAGGGGGGAAGAGGTGATAGATGATTACGGGTAAAGAGGAGGAGGGAGGGGACTGGTCACAAAATTATCCCCGACCCAAATCAGGGGGCAGCGGTGCCCTTCAGCCCGCTGTGAGGCCGTGCAGCCTCTCATCAAAATACTCACACAATACAGAGAAAAGCTCGGCTTCAAGCCAGCCGCCACAGTGTGTGTTTTATGTGTGTGATTCAAGGTGACATACAATATTATGTCCTCAAACTAGACTGCTGCAGGTTTGGTACATCAGGTAATGAATGATCGTGTTGTGAAAGATCAGGCGAGAAGTTTTTGTGCTCATCTCGTCCTCAGGGCTGTACATATCAGTCGCTTGTGGGTGTTTAGAGGTTGTCAGTGTATTCAGATGTAGTCAAATGGGGAGAGGAAGCTTGGTGAAGACATGGAAATGAGCTGCAGGTGAGGCTGTGGTCAACAACCAACCTGTGGTCAAAGACAATATAAACAGTAAATAGAAAAAGTGAGAGGATTACTTAAGGAAATCAGATCATGCATTACATCAGAAAAAAAAAACTGTTAAGATAAAGAGGGAACGTATAAACATCAAACTAAACTCAACGTAAGTAAAAGTACTTGCAAAAGTCACTTGTCCTTTTTTTCATAGTGGATTATAATCTAGTTCATGAATTATTGTGTATATCACTTAAATGCTGCACCTGGGTCTTATTTTTACTGCTTTATTTATTGCAGGGTTGAATGGGATTATTCACCCTGCGATCAATAAACTATTATCTTGACATATAAAAGTGATTTGTGGTTCATATTTTGTATAATCAAATAAATTAGGTGATGCACAAGTATTAAGCATCACAAATGAAAAATCCTAAAATAAAGAATTTCCCCCCCCCAAAAAGGTACACTGAGATCCAAAGCATGTGTAAATTGAATCAGCTTAACCATGGGGTTTTAGATGTCCATGGTCTGTATTTCTTTACTTTTCTTTATTAGGTCTATGTATTTATTGTCCCATCTTGTCTGTGACTTTACAATATTTTCCATTAAAGATTCTTTTGACTGTGGTTGTCTGTTTGTTCATTGTCAAAAAGTGTTTAACGTTCACACTCATTCACAGTCACAGGGCTCCCTCTAGTGCTGATGAAACAAACTAGCCTCTATTATCATACCCCAGATTACCTTCAACTACTACAACTAATCAAATAGCCTACTGACCAAGAAGCTATAAAAGAAAACGTCTGACTATTTTACTGCGAAATTAACAGTTACATTAACTGCCTACTGAGTGTTCACATGTAACAGTGTTCACATTGTTTTGAGAAATCAGTGCTGTCAATGTTAACAATGTTGAACTAATGACAGAATTTATATCATTATATGAAAGATACAATAGGTCAACATTAAGTAAATTTAAGTCTAGAAGAATTATCAGCTTATAAAAGTATTAATAAACAGTATACAGTTATGGGACCCCAAGTTGTCTCTGATATTCTGGATGGGGTCAAAAGATTAGCAGCACTGAATTATTCTTCGAATAAAAGTGGGGGAGAATAAACTTTTTATAATATATTCACAAGTTAAAAAAAAAGTCAACTTTTATTCTGTAATTTAACACATAACATATAAAAATGTCAAAAACAATTTGGTTTATGAGTAGAAAATGTAGACATATGGCTACTTGAGTGGGCTACAGACTTTGAATAAGTGTAGCCTATACATTTCACAGTAGCCCATCCTTTAGGAATTGTTTAGTAATGGCTTATTTTCATTTTATAAACGAGGAGAGCAGACAGATACTTCCTTACATTTACAGGATCATACAGGAAACTCCAGCCACCACAAGTTTCACTCGACGATTTCTCCTCAAACTGCGGACTTGTTCACTGTGGCAAGGATTAAAGACTCCCTGAAAGTGAAAAAGAACATAACTACCAACTTTGGTCATGGAAAATGTGAGATTTGAACTTTGGACGATCTTCGCAGTTGTTAGTAATGATAGGCTACTGTTAGAACCAGTAGCAGATTATTCATTTACATGTTTTAAAGACAAAAAGTCTTTAAATATACATGATATATTAATGCATCCTTTTATGAATGGTTGATATATATATAAAAAAAACACCTTGTCGGCTAACAGGTACTGTTAAAAGTGCATTAGGCCTTACAGTTTCTTTCTAATGTAGCAGATGTGTTTCATGTGTCCGTAAATTACAAATACTATTTTGTGGTAATTGAACGTCATTTAGGCCTTTGTCTCCTGGGGGGGGATGTGCTGCAGGTAGGCTATAAGTAATAGGTGCATGGCCTATTAACGAAATAGGCCTACAAATAAAGGTGTCATGCTTATTAACACATCTGAGGCCCTATAAGGACGGCACCTGTGACAAAATCTATTTTCAAACCGTTCAAACATTATTTTACTTCGAGAAAATATATTGTAAATTGGGTTTCTGCTCTAAAATAAACTCATAAATCGTTAGCAATGTAAACCAAAATACCAGAATCAGTTTTAGCTATAGCCTAATGTGTATTTTAAAGCTGCAGAAATGTCATCTCATCTTGTTTCGATCTGAGTTTTGATGTTATTTGAGATGGTTGAAGTCGGGTCAGTAAATTTTATGTGCATATTAGCGCTGATGTTTCATATTTTGGAGCTCAACCATTCAAAACAGTGTGCAACAAACTTTGTAGCATAGCGGACCTCGTTCATCGTTTTGTTGATCGTTTGTCGTTAATTTGATGAATTTAAATAGCCTATATACTTTTAATTTGATACATAAAATAAAGATTTGACAGGATAGAAACAAATGATTGAGTTCCCCTTTTCGGATTCTGACCAAACAAAGATTGGTCGTCAGATCTCGTGGAGCTAGATTAGGACAGAAGTTATATTCCAAATGTTTTATTTACCTGCACTGATTGTACAACAGAAAACGTGGCGGATATGTAAAAAGCACAGCAGGTAGCCTATGCCCACTGACCCTTCTGTCCTGTCAGGAGATTGAATGATTTAATAAAGTGGGGCCGTGCCGATTGCGTAAATACGCACAACACCTCTCTCGATCTACAGACGCACACATTGATGCCACAGCTGTGTTGGCAAAAGGATAGGTTATAATTACATAGACTATTAACAATAATAGGGGAAAAACTAGAAACACGGTATTGACATTTTTAGAGGCCTGGAATCATTAGTCAGACTTATAACTCACTTGCAGACTCTGCCGCTATTTTCTGCAATGTAGACCTTATAGCGTATGATAAAGTGTTATATGTAGGCTATTAATATTTGAGTTCGTGAGGCCAAATCGTTTTTTTGTTGACATTTTATATTTATGGATCAACGCATGCGCTCACTGTAAAAGCGCACGTTGCTGCGAAGTGAGCGTGCAGAATTCCATGGTTGCTATGGTTCCTCTCTAAGTGCATCATTTATATGAAATCATATTTCAAACACAAACAAACCTTAAAACAGCCACGAAAAGTTTACCACAAGTTTCACTCGACGATATCTCCTCAAATTCACTCTTGAACTGCGGACTTGTTCATCGTGACAAGGATTAAAGACTGCCTGAAAGGGAAAAAGAACCAAATAACTACCTTTGGTCATGGAAAATGTGAGATTTTACTTTTGACGATCTCCGGGGTTTTCTGTAACGATGCATAAACTGTGCCGGATTAAAAAGACCATCTGATCCTCTCATTAAGAGGCGAACAAAATCGCATTTAGTTATCAAATTAGAATAATGCCCTATATATTTTAATAATCTAATAAAGATTTGTTTAGTCCTAAAATTAACTCCGAGCTGGGCCACAGGCGGACAGTGATACTGTGAACGTATCTGTAGAGGCCTTGAGAAAAGCTCATTGAATTTACTTAGTGACCTTTAAGTCCTTTTTGACAAAATCTTGAGTTAAACTTTTAAAAAACTGTTTTGTTTCAATAATAGAAATTTAAAACAGAGAATTTCGTCCTTAATAATCACAAGGACTCAAACAACAGCCTACTTTATTGCTGTGTATTCCAATGAATATAAACATAAAACATCACCTGATTGACGAAAAGACGACATTGTGTTAATGGACCCTTCTTTTTTCTTTGTTGAAAAACGCATTGAAATATTTTTGTTGATAACCATTAGGATTAATCATTAGTGTAGGCCTATTGTATTGAGCCCTATGTTTGGGTTTCAGACCTTAAAGCATCATCAAAGCAATGATTCCAGTAGTCTTTCTGGTTATCAGCTGTTTAGTCATTAGGATTACTGACTGAGACAAAGAGACATCTTAAACTCATAGCAAAGGCAGACCACTGACACAGTCTACAACTGTTTATCAGAACCAACTGCAGCTATTAACATCAGCTTTACTTTGACACTGATTCAACCAATCAGTCAAAATGTCCCAAAATAGGAAATCAGATCAAAAGGTCCAGAGAGGGAAAGCTGCAAAAAGAGTAATAAGAGAATCAAGGTTTGTGATGACTTGGAGGAAGAGTTGGCAAGACAAGGATCCAAGGAAGAAATGGATGTAGCGGAGCAGCAAGTTTCCACTAATGAAGACACTCCTGAAATCACACAGCTAAAAGCTGAGGAGATGAAAGCTGTCAAGAAAATGCCAAAGAAACTTCTTCAAGAAGCGTATGTGCAGCTGAAAGTGGATCAATTAATCTGCAAGGGAGAGGTGAAGGAGAGGGGAGGGGACATTCTTCACCCTGACCGTGTGGAGGAAATACAGTCTCTGGAAGACCAGGTGTTGGAGGACCAAGAAGTGATCTCCAACTTGAGGGCTGAAATATACGCCATCCTTCAAAAGGAGAGGGATCTCTTGGAAGAGCAGCAGAATGAGCCCAGCCTCATGACACTGCTTCAGAAAGAGAACAAGGAGCTCAAACAGGAACATAAAGTCAGCCAGGAGAAGTTTGCTGTTGAGCTCCAGCTGGAAAAAAAGAAGAACAAGCTTCTTGAAGAAGAAACGGAGAACCTCAGCTTGTTACTACAAAAAAAGTTAGCTGAACAGAAAGCCCTCCGTAGAATGATGGCAGAGAAGATGCACATCAAGAAGAAAAAAGATTTGGAGGAGGTATTTTATATCATACAGCTTGAGGAACTTAAAGATCAGCTCAGTCTCCAGACCTCGCTCAGCCATGAGCTTTCCAACGAGCTCAAGGCTGAGAGAGAGAAACACACGGAGGAGCATGAGACTGAACTGGGCATCCTGTCCCTGATGCAGCCACTCGGGAACCTCAGGAGGAGGTTGAAGTCTCGGAGGAGACCAACAATAATGAGGTTCCCACCTCTGATGTGATAACCCAGGAACTCCAGGAAAATGGCTGAGGTCCCAGCAAACTCAGAGAAGCCTTCACGCTGGAAAAGGTTTCGACACTCTATTGGACTGAGAAAACCAAAGGGTTGGAAGAAGATAAAGGAGCCCATCACCAAATCCTTCTGACTCCTCCTCACCTCCCAAATAACTCCTCTCCTCTCTTCTCTTCTCTTCTCCTATCCTCTCCCCCCTTCCTCTCCTCCCCCCCTTCCTCTCCTCACCCCCTTACCCCATCACCCATCCTTGTGGGTTTTCCTCGGGTCGCTCCGGTTTGTCCCACAAATCCAATAATTGAAAAAAATAAATATAATCAATTGAATATTAAGAACTGGTTCAGACAAGTTATTTAATAATTCTGTTGTCAAATGTAGGAACTTGTAAATTCATTATGCTTTAATAACATTAATATCAGTAGAAATCTTGTTTTTAGTTCAGAGTAATGTCAGAATGACATGCAGAAAAAAAAAAAAAGATCTGGGGGGTCATCTACTATCAGACCTCCATTTCAAGAAGTGGTTTATCCAGTTGGTTTCAGCAGTTTTCAGTTTGTTTTTTATTCAAAAATGTGTTGTTTTCTGAATCTGTTTAAATACCACGTCACATCAAAGTGAACATAATTATTTTTTGGCTTGTTTTCAAATTGGTTTTTTATCATGGGGATTTACATTTAACCCTGATTTAACCACACGACTCACTCACTACTTAATTTTTCACGTTAAACCCAGGGAGAGTCAATAACACGGTATTGTTTGCCTTTTCTATCATTGAGACCATATGTGTATATGACATAACACAAATAGTAACTGAGAAACATTGAATATTTAGGATCCTTTTCTTGAGGAATGCGTCAACCCATAGGAATTACATTCAAGATAATGTTGCCTCTGCTCTTCCCGTTTTGAGAATATAAGAAAAGGTATCTTTTGTTTGGCTGATGACTTGTGAATAAGAAAGACAAATAGCTGCCCTCTAAAGCAACAAGTGCAGGGCGCTGACGGCCTGGTGGTTATGTCAGGCCCCATGTACTGAGGCTATAGTCCTCCCAGCAGCTGACCCGTGTTCCAGTCTGACCTGCCGGCTGCTTCCCCACATCATTCCTTACTCTATCCACTATCTCATCTAAATAAAGAAAAACAACAATAAATACACACATATCTAAAGACAAAAGCCTAAACATAAATAACACATATTTTATGTTATGCTGTGAAGGCCATATTTTCAACCACATAGTCTGAGAAACAGGTGAAACCCATCTTTGAATCAAAGTTAGATATTAATAAAAACCTTTAAAAAATAATCAAAACAAATGGTATACATATAGATCCTCATTATTTCAACTTGAGAGTTTCTCTTTAGTTTGTATTTTTCTTATTCTAAGCTAGGATTAATAAAATTTTGTCAAAGCAAGTCTGAATATATGCGTCACCTGACCTTTTTAGAAAGACTATTAAAGACTACAGTTTTTAAAATCCGGTGCAGCTTATTCCAGAAGAAAAAGTCAGAAAAGAGAGATTAATCATTTCTTTTACAGTATTTATGAAAACATATTAAGGCTCTGCTTTGTTTAAAAGTGGTTTCACTTATCTTCCGCTGGTAAGATATACATTTACAGGTGATTTAAAGATTCCAGCCTTCTAAATTGATTCTCATTTGTTTGACCAGATTTTCTCTAGTCATTCATATTAAACTCACCTAAAATGAGTGCACAGTGCACAGTGTCTCACAGTGCAGGAGGATGGGCACATTGGGAGCAGTCTTTAGCTACAAGAATTTGAATGGTTATTTTCTGGTTGAATAAATGGCAACATAAACAGCTTTAGCTCCAAACATCTGTGTGGTGATGTAAAAACACACATGACGACAAATTACAAATATTAAAGTTTCCCTTTATCATGTCAGGATGTGATGTAAATCTAGCAGAAGAAAACATAAAAAAGATAAAGTCCAAAGCATCTTAAGTGCTGAGGTTTAAACTTTTTAAACTGATTTAACACCGGACAGTAACAGCGCATTTTAAACACAGAAAAGATCAACAAAAATAAACATGATCATAGTTTGACAAATCATACGTCTGTGGACAGTTCTTATGGGCAATGATCCCGTGTCATTCTGTGTATGTGTCTGTGTTGAGTTCATTTCTTCCCGTCTTCTCTCAGACCTGATGGCAGCTGGTGTTGCAGAGTGTGTTGCATTTATGATTAAAACAGGAACACATTTAAGAAACAGCTGACCTTAAAGATAGCTGTTATTGGAAGTTTAAAATAGTTTAAAATCCAAACGGAGACACTTAGAAACATTCTTACAGGAGGGTCAGAGTCTGATCCATAGATGACTGGTCTGTAACATGGTACAGTCCTATTGTACAACAGTAAAGAATTAAGAACAGGTATGATGGTCACGTCTCCGCCTGAAATATCAAACAGGTAGGTAGGCTGTGTGTGAAGGGGAGGGGAGGGAGGGGGGGGGGATAAAGGGTACAGTTGTTTCTCTGTGGTGTATCCTCTTTGATTCCCATTCAATCCTCTAGAACAGCTGAATCATGGACTCCCGAGACTTGCCCACTCCGATCCATTTAACTGAGGAAAAAGAAAACAAGAAAATAGAGTGCTTGATTTTTGGCTACAGATTTCAATCTGCCAAAATCTGGGTCGCAGTTTGTGGTGGGTCCTTAGGCCAGACCAGTTAAGAACCACTACTCTAAACAGATTTCCCTTTCAATTAAATGCCCCCTATCACTACTTCACCACTCTTCATAGTGGCGCATATGACATAGATTAGCGTTAGCGAACACAAGTTATTTGGCCAAAGAAGAAGTTGACAGCAGGATAGAGATGTGATGTGGGATAACGTTGGACAGTATTTAAATGTAGTTAAGAGTTAAAGTGTGATAAGAGTCAAACTGACACCAAATTTCAGCGAACACATTTATCCTGCACTTTACATGTCGAGAGGCATTTTAAATTCTACAGTTGATCAGATATCGTGATGTATACTTGTCACAATTACACAATCAGTGTCACTTTATCACTATCACTTTACAATTATAATTCGTACTCTCATTAGACTGTTTGAAAAAAATATGAAACTAAAGGTGCACTGAGCTGTTTGAATGGAAGATGAACAGTATGTATGCAAATAAGATGCTGATACAGTTCCCTTGTTGTCCAGCAGAGGACACTCTTAACATGTGATCAGGACTCTGAAGCTCCACAGAAGCTGTGTGTGGAAGTGTTTTGGAGTCGCAGCAGTCGCAAATTAGTGGGATCAGATTTCAGGACAACTGCTTTTGGACCTGGTCTATTTTACTTGGTTCTATTTCCATCAGAACTGACTGTCTAGGGTTCTTTTTTACATATCAGAATAACACCAATGCTCAACTCTATTTGTTTCCATTTCCGAATGGTACATTTTCCCCAGTGCAATGGCAAGGCAGGCACATTTATTAATATAGCACATTTCAGCAACACACACACATAACATATTATACTATAAAGTGCAGAAACCACTATGAATGTTTTGGAGGCTTGATGGGGAGCCAAATTGATCCCACCTCTGATCCACCATCAGAGGCAGGGGTGAGACAGGATTGTTGGAGCCAGCGCTGCGTGTGTGCAGGCCTGGGTGTGTGTGTGTGTATGTGGAGCTCCCACTGTTTCACAACGCTGTAGCACAACGCTGTAACACAATGTGAATTCACAGACTGGGACACCAATATTACGCCATTGCCGTATCAATACAAAGACCAAGAACAGCAGAGCTTCGTACAGCGCTGCTGGGAATTGCATTCTGACAAGTGCTTATGACTGTCTAGCACTTTCATTAAAGAAAACGTTCATTTTTATTAAACTGTCTACTTTGTATCTACCCCTGTGTGTGTGTGTGTGTGTGTGTGTGTGTGTGTGTGTGTGTGTGTGTGTGTGTGTGTGTGTGTGTGTTCGTGTGTGTGTGTGTGTGTGTGTGTGTGTGTGTGGTATCATACCAGGAACTCCCAAATGCTCCTCAATGAAAAGGACATATTTCTGAGCATTCTCAGGCAACTCCTCAAAAGTCCTTGCAGCCGATGTGTCACTCTTCCATCCTGGCAGCGTCTCATACTGGACCTCCACACGATGCAAAACCTCCTGATTGGCTAGCACATAATCAATAAGACAAGGGTTTAGGATATGAGAGGGAGGTAATATTACACCATCAGCTTCACATGAGACAGTGAACACACAGCTATGACAACAGATCAATATGTCTCTGCCTTGAAATTGATTTCTCTATAATTAGGAAACGTTAGAGACAAGCTGGTAACAGGCTACATATCTTACACTCAACTCCTTTGATCAGGCTGCCCTGACACTGCTGTATACCAAAGCTTTTTTAAAACAGGTCTATTAACCTTTAAATATGTGCTGACTCACCTGGAAAGTGAGGTATAGTTTGGTTGTCGACTTTGTATGCTACTCCCACTTTGATCTCTGCAAACACGTCAAGTATGTCCAGTTTGGTGAGAGCTAAACTAAGAGGGGACAGAAAGGTAAAAAAAAAAGTGTCCAATCAGTGTCCAGCAGAGATTCTTACTGATAACATGAGAAACAAATCCAACAAAAACAAGCTAGCATGCATAACACCTCTGGAGTTTGGTATCTTACTTTTAAAAAAGTGAATAAGACAAAAAATGAGACATGATCTGATAAGAAAAATACATCAAATGTACTGCACAAAAAATACATGATGGTTTACATAAAAAATAAACTAAAACATAAATCTTCTGGGAGACATATAAAACTATATGAATCCATACAAACACACAGAACTCACGCGGTAAAGCCATTAATCATGTGTGCGTATTTAATGAGCACCAGATCCAGCCAACCACATCGCCTCTTCCTGCCTGTGGTCACGCCCACTTCCTTCCCTCGGGTCTGAAGAAGCTCTCCGATGTCCTAAAGATCCCAAAATAAGCAGAGAGTAACATGAAGTTCACTGTGTGGTGCCGTTTGTAGACACAGCTACTGTCAATCATCTACATTAAGATATTTAAATAATGCAGTCACCTTATGAAGTTGTTGACAGTACGTGGTTAATGAATACCAACATACTGTTCATGTTTATTACTTGGTAATGATTGGTGAATGTTACTGTGTGTACTCTTACATTGCTTTGCTCTGATGGGAAAGCTCCGATGCCCACTCTGGTGGTGTACGCTTTAACTACCCCGTAAACTTCACCCACGTTCTGAGGCGGCATGCCGAGACCCGTACAAACCCCGCCCACTGTGCAGTTGGACGAAGTCACAAATGGGTACGTACCTACAAAGACAAGAGGAGTGAAGACTGAAATAAGGCATACAAAAATGAAGGATAGAGTTTCTAGAGCAAGGGTTTTGCATAGTGTGAGAGTATCATTATTTCAAAATGTATGCCAATAAGAGCACATAGCTGTGAGTAGTTCAGATTGAAATTATAACCCGCTCGTACAGACAGCTATGACTGGATTCCCTTAAAAGAAGTTAAGGGATGAATCGTGATAAGAGGTGAAAGTGACACCAAACAGATAATCCTGCACTTGACCTTTTTGGGGTATTCTTAAATTAAACAGATTCTTTGATGTATCATTATATTCTGTATGGTTATAACACATGCCGTACTTATTGTGAGAAACCTTACAATTCCCACCCCTACAAAGTAAAGAGCGTTTTGGAGAAGCTCTCATGACATAACCTGAATGTTCGCTCAATTTGGTCAAAAACTCTCAAACACATAGCTCTGACTGAATTTGGCTCGAGGCTCACAAGCTATTGAAAAAAATGCCTCCTGAAAAGAAAGAACAAAATCAAAACACTCTGTCAGGTAATTGTAGTGGTGTGTCTTTTAGAAAACCGTCCCCCAGGTGACCATTCACACACTGACATGAACAATAAACCAGCTTTATCTCAGAAATGTAAACAATTGTGTGCTTCAGAAATTGTGTTTCAACTATTTCACATACAAAAGGGGATCGAGTTTCCAGGCCTAAATGCTGTAGGCTGTCCACATGCCGATCATCCCAGCGTTCATAGAGACTGTTGTGTAATCAAAGCAGAACAAGGATGATAACTACAGCTGCCAGAGTGACCATCAGCAGTCTCTGTCCGCTCAAAGCGTTCTTTACTGAATAAATTGATGTCTTTAATGGTTGATAAGCTCTTTACACACAAATAAGGTTATTTTGTTTACATGTATAACGTTAAGGCTTGATGCCACAACTTCCATATCAAGAGTAGAAAAAGCCAGAAAGAGAGGTTGTTTGCCTACAGTATCAGTGAGCAGGACACTGTGCCCTGATACCACAAGAGTGACGCATTGTGTTTGGATAACACATTATGTCATCTACAAGATTAGCATGTCTGTTGTGTTATTATCTGAAAATAAAAAAACATAATTGTTATGCTATCAAACATCAACCGTCTGAGGATATTTCTGGATTTAATAGTTATTTTCTAACCGTGATCGGTTGACATACAGACTGCTGATACAGGATGCCATCGTGCTCATGCACAGTCAGGTGGAATTAGGTGGTTTAACTGTGAGCGTGCACATCGAGCCTGGACGCGAGAGCATCTTAGAAGTTAGTAAACTTACCGTCGTCCCTAGTCTGAGCTCCAAGCAGGCTTTTGTAAAGAGCATCACAAAGCTTAAGTGTCTCAGGGCAACTTCACTGGGTCACTGTAAATGCACTTGACAGTGCTTGGCAGTTAGAAAAAGCACTTATTCTCAGAGTAAGCATAAAGAATTTATTTGTAAAGGACTACTGGAGAAAGAACCAAACAAGTTAAAAGTTATGTTCGTTAAAAGCGATACACATGCAAGCTCACACATTCACACACAGCAGTCGCCTCACCAAAGTCTATGTCCAGCAGTGCTGCGTTGGCTCCTTCCACCAGGATCTTCTTAGGAGGACCATGCAGAGCCTCGTACATGTAGTGCACCCCGTCTCTCACCATGGGCTTGATGCGCTCCACATAGTCCTGAAAGTCAAAATGTTACTACAAAGCAGTCAGTTTCATGTTTCTAGCAACCTCCTTTTATTTTGTAGTCCTTATTACCTTTAATTTGACCAGCTCTCCCTCTTTGTCAATCTCCAGAGTAGGGTATATAGACTTGTACTGCTGGGCTAATACTTTATACCTGGAACAGACAACATCGGTCAACACACACACAGTTATTTATTTCCTCTCAGTCATTCAATCCAACAACAGGGCTCAAATGACAACATCCTAAATCATGGTGTAATTACATTGTCAACATAAGGCGGCATCACATTCTTCTATTTTAAAAGTGCAACAGGGATTTGTTTCACATCACTAAAATCCGGTAAAGAGTTTGAAAATATTGAAAAGTCCACGAGCAAAAGATCGGGCAAATAAATTAGAAGCTAGGTGTGAGTGGTTAAAATTCAGTAAAAGCTGTGTGATTCTTAAAACATCACAGACTAACTAATGACTCATTTTAAATCATCACTAAAGGTATTTGGAGGGAAAAAAATAATATTCATTAATTTTTTTTTAAATTAGTGACATTTAGTACTGTACTATTGGCACAGACCGTTCAGAGAACTTTGTGAAGTCAGCCAAAAGGTCACATATCCTGAGGCCGCTACGTGCTGCCTTTGCCGAGTACACGGGACCAATCCCCTTCTTTGTCGTCCCGAGGCTGGGAGGGGCCAAGTGAGGAGAGAGAGAGGGAAAAAACAGAAGTAGCATCAGCATGTGACAACAGCTTCTTTTTTTAGAGCTTCAAAGTTAATCATGTCAGCCTTCACACTTTTCAACACATCACCAAATAACACAACATTTTACTGATCCCTAATTTCAATTTTCAATTCAACTTTATTTGTAAGGGACCATGTTTAATTAAAACAGGTAACAAATACAACATATATAAAAACATCATACATCACTCAGCAAGTAAAGGACATGTAACAAATAGCAATATATTGAACATGAAATGTCCCACACACACACACACACACACACACACACACACACACACACACACACACACACACACACACACACACAGTCAGAGGGTGTAGTGGCATGCACAGCACATAACACACACACTCAAACACACTCTCACATACACGCACACACACAAGCACGCACACCTTGTCAGCCCCATGGGGAGATAAATGAGAAAGTTATGTTTGTTGAATACTGTGTGTCAACAAGGGACAGTCAAATCTTATTTGCAGAGGCAGGCCAGTGTTTATAGTCTGCAAAATATCAGCTCATGTTCAACAAAGTCATCTGGTCATTCCCCATGTTATAAACTTCAGGAATCAATAAGTGTTGTGTTTAAGTGTCCTTACACTGGCAATCATATGAAACTTCTTTTTACACAACAGCGGAAAAAAAGAGTAGGACTGCTCAAATGAAACGTTAAACTAGTTAACCATTTACCTATGACACACTCAATATGTACCAGTTATAACTCGGCCTATTAAAAGGAATGTTAGTCTCAGCTGACTTTGGTTACCATACTGTACATGCAAACTGAAAAATGGAAAAAGCCAAAGCCTTTCTATGGGTATAAAGTTTTATCATCAGCAACAGCCTATGTGGGATTCTTGTACAAGTGAAAAGGCGGTATTTTTTAGGCTGGTTAGCAGTGAAGGACTCAGACCCATTAAAAATCATCCATTAAAAGAAGAATGAATGCATTCAAACCTTTAAACACTTAAAAGTACACAAGAATAATCAGATATATACATTTATGTATCCAAAATAACACACATGGCCCCTGTGAATAATGGGTTAATATCATCAATCCAAAAATGTTAACTCCAGCAACTCAAGGGCAGAGCGACTGAAGGCTCTGGACCCCATGGTGGACAGGCGTGAGGGTGGTGCAGTGAGTTGAATGGAAGAAGAAGACCTGAGAGTGCGGGTGGGTGTGATGATGTGCAGGAGTTCAGAGAGGTACAGAGGAGCGAGGTTATGGAAGGCCTTAAAGGTGGGGAGCAGAATTTTGAAGTTGATGCGAAATTTAACAGGGAGCCAATGAAGCTGCTGAAGGACAGGAAAGATAGGCTATGAGCTATGAATTATTTGGAGAAAACAGGCAAATCTATGTTTAACTAGACACCGAGCACCCCCATATACTGTAGCTGAAATGGAATTATCCTTGTGTTCTACTGTGAGGCTGGCACCCTGTTGAAAGTGTGTTTTCCTCCCTTTCACAGCAATATGAGGCCCAACAGTGGTGGAAATGCTGTCTCAACCAAACTTCATTTCTTTTCATTTCCATGCTTATCACTGTGTATATACATCCCTGTACAAACACAGTTTTGTTTACAAATACAGGAAGAGCAGTAATCCTGAGACAACAGATGTCCACAATTGTATGTGTTGGCGGGTGCGACACAGTGTTGTGTGTGTGTTGTTTTTAAAGGGTTATGGTTGGAGTAAGGCATAATGATATATATGTAAATTATTGTAATAAGGGTCCTCTGGTGTATAGAGGCACAAGTATGCGTAAGTGTGTGTTTATGTCAGCTATTTTCAAGCAACAGGTTTCTTACTTCTTGCCTGCTTGATCTTGTCTCTGCTGTTCCTGAATGTCATCAACTGCTTGGTGGAAGTCAAACACTGTAGAGGAGGGAGAGAGGGGACACGTTCACACACCTCAGAGAAAGCAGCACTCAAACATACATTTTTGCATGCATTCATTCAAACAGATTAAAATGAAGGGGCTGGTGAAAAAAAACTTACCAATATGTGCTCTGTCTGAGATGATCAACCTTTTTTCCCAGTCTTTGAGACCTACCAATAGACACACACACACACACACACACACACACACAGACATCCTTTGAGTCTCCACAGAATCAAAACAAAGCCGTGTTCCATTACTTTTCGTGTTAAACAGTTTTTACCGTGTCCCTTGCGTTCGTTCTTTTCTGCTTCATCAAACAAGCCTGGAAGGTGGATCACTACACCATTGCCTAAGACACAAAACAAAGGAAAAGTAAATAGTTGAAGGTCAGTCTTCAAATGCAAGAACATTAAGAATTCTTAGAAGAATAATATCAGTCAAAAAAAAAAAGTTATTAACCACAAGTACTGTAAATAATATGATACCAACACTGATTCAATCCTTAGATTCCAGGAGCTCTACTGGTGAGGACAATTTAGATTCTTTCTTTTTTAAACTTTTGATTGCAACAGGAAGAATCTATGGAAATCTGCACATGTGGTTCCCTTGCATAAAGGTGGTGCCAGGGATGATCTGAACATCTATCATCCCATCTCCAAATAACTGTGTCTGGCAAAAGTTATGGAATCTTTGGTAAAAAATACCTCATGCCCTTTCTTTTAGATCACTCAGTACTGAGCCCACATCAAAGCACAATTTCAGCCATCAAATTGGTGAAACATGAGGTATCATTGTGCTGCTCTTTTTATAGATCTGTCAAGCTTTTGATACGGTCAATCACCACCTTCTTTTAAAGAAATTACCTGCTTTTGGGTTGGATGAAAGGTCATGTGCCTGGTTTCATGATTACTTATTGTTTGACAGGCGTCAGTGTGTTAAGTTAGGTAAAAGTCCATCTTCCGTACCAACAGCATGGGGATACCCCCAGGGGTCAGTTCTAGGTCCACTGCTATTTAGCATGTATATCAATGACCTACCCGAGATCTGTCCTGCAGTTGGCTGCCAAATGTATGCCGACGATACGGTTATATACACATCTGCAAGATCTGCTAGGAAAGCTGCTGCCCACCTTAATGACTCCTTGCACTCTGAGGCAAAATGGCTTGAGTCTTCTCACTTAACATTAAATATAAAAAAACGGTCTCAATATGTTTTTATACGTTTAAATAAAAGGATAAAGAAACATTTTCAGTTAAAATATATAATGAGACCATCAATGTGGTTGATGATGTCAAGTACTTAGGGATCGTTCTAGACTCACACCTACGATTCGAAAATCTCTAATTTAGCACAGCCCGGCCCTATATGCATACTATGATATTTTCACATCTATCATACTGCATCAGTTCTTAGTCTCCAGCCTCACAAACAACTTTAAAGCCGAACATATCTCTATATAACCAGACAATAAAAATAATGGACAGAAAACCTATAAGATGGCGCCATTGTTGCGTATTAGAGAAACATAATATGTTAAGCTTCATTGGTTACTTCAAACTCAAATTAATGTTTAAATGTTTGCATGGTCTGGCACCTTCTCCGTTTGATGAATTTGTAGCAAATTGGAACTTTTGTTCATTAATAGAGGTGTGCCACAAGGTTCAGTCTTAGGTACCATGCTCTTCACTGTTTATAATAATGACATTATTTCTTGTTTAAATGGTTGTCATGCCCATCTCTATACAGACGAGACATATTTTGTATTGTATTGCGGATTCTAGGGGTGGGAATCAACAGAGGCCCCATGATACGATATTATCACGATACGATTTTAGTAGGATTTTAAACATTTTGCAATATGCTGAGAATTCGATACAATATATTGCGATATACTGTATACTGCTATTTAATTTTTTAATTGTATAATATGTCTACAAAATTAAACTAAATTAAGAACTAGATTGTCAAATAAGAAATCATTCTCAGTCTATTCAACTCACTTCAGTCTTTATATTTCTACACAATGGGAGTCAAGCCCACAGACTGACCAACACTGGCATGGTTGCATGCACCTCACAATTTGAACTTATTATTTCAGTCTAATCAAACGTAACTGGACCCAAACATGTACGGACAACTATACAATTGCAGTAATTTTTAACAATGCAACTTATTCAAAATGAATTGTGCAACTCCTCACCAATTAAAATCAAAAAAGCATATTTATTATCAATATAATAAAAATATTGATACTTGGCGGCCATGAATCGATATAATATCGCCACGCAAAATATCGCAATACTATGCTGCATCAATTTTTTCCCCCACCTCTTGCAGATTCTGTACAATTAGCCACCAAAAATCTGCAACCTGTTTTTAATTCTATCCAATATTTTTTATAAACCAAAATATGCAACTTAATGAAATTAAAACAAATTGTACGCTATCCTTCAGAGCCATTACGATTTATAATGCAGAAAAAATGTTATTGAAGCTGTATTCTTGTGAGTTATGGATTACGGCGATGTCATTTATAGACATGTTGCAGCTTAAACTGTAAAGCCTCTGGACGCTGCCTATCACCCTTCCCCTCAGATTTAAAACAGGTGATAGATTTGGCAGTCATCACTGCGTCCTGTATGAGAAGCACGGTTGGCCTTCTCTTGAAGAGAGGTGCAACAAACATTGTTTTATATATATTTGCAAGGCCCTTATCGGAAAACCTTCACCTTACATAACAGACCTGTTGGAGCGGAATTCCGTCACCTACATAACCCGTTCTACTGATTCGACTTGTTCTCAAGGTTGAATTTTTAGAACGTTAACTTTTAACCCTTTGTAAAACTGCATTCTAACTTCATAGAACGCTCTCCAGCAAACTCTCAAGATTGGAGTTCTTCCCTCTCTTGCAGAGCTTAGGAGTTTTATTTCTAGCCACTTTTTTAAATTGTGTTTTAATTGATCTCAATTGTTTTTGTAATTGATTATAAGTGTTGTTGTTTATTTTATGTGTGTAATATTGAGGGTATAGGAAATTAGGGAAATCTCAATGTCCTTTAGAGAAAAAAATAAAGGTTTGAATGAATGAATAACTAAATAGTAAGCTAGTGAGGAGAAAACATGAAGAAACAGACAGAGCTGAATGAGTGGAGAGTGTCTCCACTATCCTCACTGACTGCCACCAAAACAAGGCTCCACAGCAGACTGGATGTTAGAACAGGCTGCGCCAGTCACTCACACACATAACACAGCGCAACGATCACCTGAAAACAGGCTCAGGGCTCACACTGATGGCAGGTTAAGTTTTGATTTGAGTGTTTCCTACAGTAGTCTGGGTTATCTTAACATGAATAATAAGACACTAGAGGATTGCCATAAGGCGTGTAATATTCCCGCCATCCGTCTGTCAGAAATATGACAGCTGCGGTCTGGACCGTGTAGTCAAAGAGGTTGGGGACCCCTGTGCTAGGCTATCACTACCCCATGCTATGATTATTCAAAGAGAAGTTTTGCACAAAGTATGCAATACATATTCACACATAGCTGTATCTGTGAACAGAAACTTCCTTTAGTGAAACCAAATGAGGAAGAAAATTATTCAAGCTTAGTGTGTGGTCAATTTCTCTTCAAACATTGCCATGGCTGCTTACTTGACTTTTGTGTTTATTCAAGACTTTCCTATTCAGTAATGTTTACTGTATTTACCCCCTTAGTTTAGCAGATAGGCATTAGGGCTGATAAGATATCTTGACTCGATGAATGGCACTACTGGAAAAGCCATGCAAAAGATTACAATTCATCCATAACAACTGAACCAGATTTCATGGCAATCTTTCAAACTTTTGATGAGATATTTAATTTAGAAGAAAACAACTTAACTTGACTTAATAGAGGAAAAAAGTCAGGGAACCACAAAGTTAGTAGGATGCACCATGTGTAAAAAAGAACTGTATGTACCAAGTTTAATGGCAATCTATGCAACAGTTGTTGAGATATTTCTGTCTGTGGAAGACGGACAGACCAACTGATATGGCCACTCATAGAGCCAAGCTGGTAGGAGGCCTATTAATATCTACATGCATGAAATACTGCATCATTAAGGAATAGATGCTCATGCTTCTTATATTTTAATTAGGTCTCTATTTAATGAAATAATCCTTTCACAGCTTGTAATGGAACTTTGATTCATGATCTGCATGGAAATTCAGTGAATGATCGACCAACCAGCTGTCCTTTTCAAAATAATCTTAACACCTTCCACAGCAACAAACGTGTCTCAAACTCAGAGACAAAATTCTGAACACATCTACGGATGAAAAGAAATGTTATCATCTCAGCTCAATCACTCAATCAATAAAGAAATACATTTTGTTATGTTTACCATCTTTCTTGATTTTTGGATAAAAAATAAACAGAAAAAGGATCTAACATCAATATGGGCATGACACATGCAAAGTGCACCGAACACTTTATTGTCACACCTTTCATCAACTCTATATGATTGTCTGAGTGTGCAGAATCCCACTAATGTCTCATATATCCAAAAAAGAAATGTAATTGTGTATTGACAGATCATGCAATGGTGTATGTTTAAGTATCATGTGTGGAGGTTTGAAAGGCTAAAAGATAGAGTAAGACACCATTAGCTAATGAAGTTACTGCAGAGGAATGGACGTGATGTGTAGTCTGACTCTGAGTCAAGCTGATCACTCTCACTGTAGCAGTCAAAATGGAGGCTGTTACTCGAGCAATGACGAAAGCCAGGCTAAAAGCAGGGTTGATCAATTCATCAAGAAAATTGCTAAATGAAATGGCCTTGGAACGAGGGCCTGTGCGTAATTGTGTGTGAGAAAAGTGTGCAGGCAGGAGTGTAACTTTGTGTTTCTGCGTGTATGCATTTTTGTGCGTTACACACCAATGAAGGCGGTGACCTTGGGGTTGATGATGCCGCTGGGGAGGAGGTGAAAGTCGTATTCTACTGAGTCTACCACCACTGTGTGTCCAGCGTTGTTTCCGCCCTGCAGAGAAAAGACAAACAGCCAAACATAATACAAAGTTTGAGCTGGAAGGCAGGCTGAATAGTTTAGCGAGTAGCAACAGGCATCACACATAAACCACTGTGTGTTAGTATGTGTGCCTGTTGCTTGGAGATTCTTGCTCACTGTGCAGCCACATCTAAGGGAGAGGTCAACAGCAGTGTAAAATTTTAATAATGTTCTTTCGGGCACCCATAACCAAGTCCTGTTAAGACTTGCTGCTCCGAACTCCAAACTCCGACATCAAACAACAAACATCCAACAGGGGATTAATCTGATGTTTTCCGCCTTTCAAGCTAACCTGCCCTTTAAGCATGAATCAAGTCACATGCAATAATAGAATCAGGTCCAAAAACGAAACCAGGACAGTCAATAGGTCTGGAATATCTCAAAGGTATTTTCCTGAACCTCAATTTGTTTGTGAAGCTTGATTGAACAAGTATTGAAAGTCTGACTAACTCAGTTTTTTTCACTGGACAAACTTCACTTGTTTCAGCCTGATGAGTGCCACCACTAACAAGGGGAGGTGAAAGTTAACTTGTGAAGCTTCCCATTCATGGAAAAGTATCCCTCACAAAAAGGTTACAACAGAAAAAAAACAATGTCAGCTTTTTAACTTGAAGTTAAGCAGTATCGCTATAGTGAGTTTCTGTGTTGAAACATTGATAAGATACTAATGGGACATCTGCTGACGTCTGCAATTTCTTGATGTCAACATCTGTACATTTAATCTGTAGACCCCTATGACAGCCTTTTTCACACGCACAAAACTCCTGAAAATTGCCTGAAATTTGTGGGGTGTGCTGCATGTGTGAAAGCAAACATATGAAATTTTCACCTTGACTTTACCCAGACTTTTTCCTGCCAGTCAATGTTGCACGAAATGTAGGGGTAAGCCAACGTGCGGACGCAGCAGGTAATATTCAGGAAAATCCTGCACCGCTGCACTTCATGCAATCTTCATACACATAATGAAACTGCTTCATACTCTTTTCTGCTTTTTAGTTTATGACCTGTGGCTCCTTGCCGACATGTCATTCCCCACTCCCTTCTCCTGATTTCCTACTCTATCTACTGTCCTGACCAATAAAGGTAAAACGTCCAAAAATAAATCTAGGGAAAATATATAATCAAAAGTGCCAAGAGGAAGCTGCTGGTGTTAGTGAACCAAGGAGGAGATGCATACTTTTAAAGTTGTTTACAAACTGTAACCCACAAATGCCACATGGTAAAGAATATGATACCTAACTTTATTACGTTTTGTCTATTCAATAGTTAATCTATTTAAATATGATGACAGAAAAGAAAATGCAAGCAGACCAGAAAACTGAAAGCAATTGTGTGCAGCAGCCTTCAAATGGACTGCTCTGATTGGTCGATCAAAAAGAAAAACATTTTCAAATATGCAGGAGGAAGGACTGTATTAAACAAACACAATATGTGTTTACTGATTGAGGCACGCTCATGATATAGCAGGGCTGACAATGAAGAGAAAACATACTTGTGTGGAGCCAAGAAAGCGAAGTGCGTCCTAGAACGAGGACGTCACAATCTAACCTGTTTTGCTCCTCTCTGCTTAGCGTTTCACCGTCAGAGGTTACACTCTGCAGCTTTTACATAAAACAATAAGATATAATAAGCTGTGAAAAAAACGCAAGCATCACTTCTCACTTCCTTAGATGCAAACTCAACTTGAGTCTGTCCTGAGACAAAGATGTGATCCTATTGCTGTGGCCTGTGGGTATAAATCAAGCCCAGCATGTGCTTCGACCACGCAGGGTTATTCCTGGCCACAGCAGCGCCCTGAAGGTGGAGAGGCGGCAAAGATAGGGGGGGTAGATGCCTCTCCTTTTAAAGATACTTTTACGATTTATACCATCCCCCACAGAAGCTGACTCTGGTTCTCATACAGTCTCCTGATAGGCCTCGAATTTGTGGAGGAGAAACACATTTTTTTGATCAATTATTGTCATTTGTTTTGTTATGTTACATTCTCTGTAACTCTCTGTTTCTCTTCCTCTGTTTTTTTTTTTTTTCCAATATTCATCATATTATACAACTTTGGAGAAGTAGAGTAATGGTTCCTTATAAGGGAGGGAATCGCAGGGTTGAGTCACAATACAACCATATAATGCAAAGTGATACGATGTGATACGATACAATGCATGATATGTAGAAAAGAAAATCTAAAAAGGTAAAAAGCAGGATTCAAGTTTGTATTCACTGCAATTTGTATTCAGTTTCACCTCTTATGATGCTTCATCTCTTCATGCCACTTCTGTCGGACATTATCCCGCTGTCATCTTCTACTTCTTTTACACTGCTGCCAATTTCTTTTTTGGTCAATTAAATTCTGTTCACATTACACTCGTTCATGTCAGGGGCGCCACTGTAAGTAGTGACCCGGAGAGTCAAATTGACATGTGAATCTGTTTAAAGCTACAATTCTTTATTAATTAAAATATCAGTAATTCAATCATTGTATCACAAGTCAGGACAACAATCAAGTGCTGTATTAACATTTTATCCCACCCCTAGTTTCTTACAACAATCGAGGATATGTGAGAGTTAAAAAAGGACAAAACAGAAGAGTGAAGTATGAAATCTGTATGACAGGCTGGTAAAGGTTTCTACCTCTTTCATAATAAAGTTACTACCTTAAAAAAAAAAAAAAAAAAGTTAAAGGTTGGTGTAAAATAGTCAACACATGATACCTGATCTGGACCTGTGACCAGCTCCTGACCTAAGGTTAAAAACACGCCCCGCTACTTTGGCTTAAAGGGAACACATGGGATACAATTTCAGCTGAAATAACTCTTACGCCAAGAGTTTACTTTAGTTTTCATCAAAGCAAATAAGAAATAATGAGAACAGTTGCTGATTGATTTTCTTCTTTTAACAGTAATTTGAAAAAGAACTACAAATTGTTAAAGGCTTGTTTAATGTCAAAAGTGAGGTTCAGATATTAATGTTTATTGAACAGGAGTGTTGTAAGTTTCAGAAACCCTCCTGAGTAGGTTAAAGGTCTCAAATCAGAGCCAACCACCTGCTCTTCTGAAGTGCTGTTAAACATGAAGCTGAAGGGACTTGTGTCGGTCTATTCCACTTGTCAGTCTGAAGGTAGGTACAGATTTCTATAGGGCAGGTGTGTTTCTTCAATACACGACGTATAGAGTGTAACTGACTTTAAAAAAATGTGTCCACAAAACCTCTTTAGTCAAAAAGTACAATGTGTGAAAGAGTCAAAAAACAATAGTCTTTGTTTGAGCCAAGCCTTGGTTTCAGTTGTCATCTCCAAGGCAACCACTTCACGTCAATGAATGTATGCTTGCTGTCGGGACCTCTAGCTGAAACCAAAAAAGAATCCTGATGTTGTTCCTCAGAGGGTCACTCAGACGGACAGGAAATGTCCTCATTGTAACCTGATGAGCTTGTTTCAGTTCAGATCCAAAAAAGTGTGTGTTTTGGATACTCTTGATAATGTATTTTACTAATAATAATATAATATAATAAAACTCAGGAAAAAGCGCTAATCAACAGACTTTCTAGAGTCCTCCAGGTGATTACTGAAGACTTGCTTCATCAACTCGTTGTTTTGACTAAAATGTCAGACTATTGTGAAGATGCTCATGGTAGCTTCCTTTTCTTTAGATTAACACTGTAAGATTTATTATTTTGAACCAGGGGTGGAAAGAGTACAAGAATATTGTACTCAAGTAAAAGTACAGTTACTTTGATTAGATTTTACTCAAGAAAAGGTCAAATTAATGGTCTCTAAAATAAAAAGCAGTTCATTATAAAAACAGAACAGCTGAATTAAACTATACGAGCCATTTGCCCTGTATAACATGATATGTTATGTAATTCATCATAACGGCTGCTATCAGCTGCTACATGTTTTTCTGGTATAGCACAAACAAACCCAGAGCTTCATCTACACACCCTTCTTTCATTTCTTGCGGCCCCCACTGTGACTTCTAGGAACACTGACGAGACTGCTGGTGAGGCTTATTTTATAAAAAGATCAACACTATCTGCTCAGCATTTCAACACACACGACATAATGTATGCAGGGCACGCTGCCAGAGAGGGCTTTATTTTTACATGTGTCCTGCCATGGCTGCAGGACTGCAGGAACGACGTTCAGAGGCTCAGAACAATCCACATGTCATCTTGTTGTCAACAGTAACAACTTATAGTCGTCTGAACTCAACAGAACTACAAGACGGATAATCAACACTCTCTGCCTCCTTAAATAAGAGAAGCAAATCCTCAGTCTGGAATGGCTGAAATCGGCAAGTGTTTGATTTTTGCTGGAAAAATACTTTCAGAGTTTATTTCATTAGACTTATCAATTGTCTCATTAAAGGGCTGGGCAACAAAACTATGCAGGATTGGCAAAAACTAAAGTTAAAGTCCAGAAAGACAGGTTGACTAAAGACACTGTACACAGTTACACCAGAGACCAGCACTACAAAAATGACAAAAAGCTTTCTTGTTGTAATAGATGTGTTTTAAGTATATGGCTTTATGCCATCACAGCAGAAGTTTTTTTTAGACTTTGGCTCCCTCCTCCCTCTAATGCCTTCACTCAGTGTGATACCTACACCTGAATATGTAGATCAGGGACAGTGATATTCTCAGGTCATCAAAGTGGGCAAAAAGCACAGAGACACAACAACTCATGACATTTCAGAGTCTTCTATCCTGTTTTGCAAACCACAGTGCATGCACATAAAACACAAAGCACCTTTCAGGGGCTGAAACATGCTGCTGATCAAGTCCAGATATAAGTGAAGGGGGTCACATGATCATCGTGATTACTAAACTTAAAGAGTGTGTAACACCTTTATATCTTTCGAGAAACACTGTGTGTCTAAGTTCACACATACAGCACCTATCAATGGCCACTCCATTCCCACACACCCTCAAATCTGATGTAAGATTGTTTGAGTAACATCTGTATTAGCAGCCTGACTGAATTATTTTCAACATATAAGTTGTCTTGTTCGGCACCTTCCCCCGTCCTATTCTCTGAATGGATCTTCACAAACTTAGCACCATTATGACTACGGAAAAGATCATAATAAAAGGCAGCTTTCTTACACAAACAACTTACTTGTGAACAGAAAATGTGATATTATAATATCAACTTATTATGGTGCAAACAAACGTCCACTTGTCTGTGACTCTCAGCTAAATATGCTGCTGACAGTGGTGAGAGTATTGTAAACTATAGCTCAGGGCTTGTTCTGTCAGACAAACTTCATGATGAGACAATTTAAAAAAAAAAACACTCCAACCTTTGTTCTTCTTCTAAATGATATATTATGTTAAAGAAAAAGTCAATGTATCCTATCCACTGATACATAATAGTCAGGCTCTTGTGTACGATGTTTGCATAAAAAACAGCAGCATGCAGGAATTGGAGGGCACAAGTTTGCAAGAAAAAACTTTGAACGCAAAAAGTTAAATAATCAGATGATTTGAAAGACATGATCTCAAATTAAACGGTATATAAAAACGCCAAACTTGGCGAAATCTGGTGTTTAAATGTGTCATAATTAAACGAATCTGGTTTGAGAGTCTGGTGAAACACAACTGTGGATATAATGAAAACGTTAAGGTATTTGTTTCATCTCTGAGTTTAAACTATTCATGCATGTTTATCTTCAATGCTGCATTCAAGACCAACGAAGCCATCATTAAGACTTTACGACCAGGACAATGCATGAACAACTCTCCCAGATGTTGCAGAGTAATAACATCATCTCTAAACTCTGTAATTAAAGTAATCATTAAATGCCTCTCAGTCTGCTGCCAACACCATTACTTCTGCTAATAGGTTTGCCGGTCTGTCTTTAACGCACTGACGGCGCCTTTAAAAGCCAACACAGGTGATGCACCTGGTGGTCACAGTTAGCCGAAAGGTTTCTCGAGCTAACGTTTCCTTGTCATGTGCGCGCGACAGGAGACAATTCATCACATCATTAAATGTGTCTGAGGAGCTAAGCAGCAGCTAGCAGGAATTCAAGGTGACATTAGCAAAACACTTGATACACATTGACTGAGGTGTTGGTAAGCTAGCAAACAGCCGTCAGGATGCTATTATAGTTAACAAGTGTAAGCTCGTGAGCCGCAGTTACCTGGCGGCAGTGTTCCCGTTAACTAGCTTAATCCGTAGTGGACGCATAACAAGTGAATGCAACATGCTGGGCTAAACCAACCTGACATCTGCAGACCATATCCGCGTCTTGTGCCAGAAGATCCACAACTTTTCCTTTCCCCTCGTCGCCCCACTGAGCCCCGAGCACCACGGTCACCGTGTTGCCAACGGGCGGTATGGGAGCTCGTTTTGTCGGGCTGTCGCTGCCGTTTCGGGGGGCCGCGGCACCGGCGGGTTCCTGATTCCCACTCTCCGACATTTCCGCTGGGTCGCTGCCGCTGACTACACTTGAGCGCCCTTTCGCACCGGGCTACTGCGATGCTGCATCAAAGATAGCTGAGAGGACTGAAGGAATTCCCTCCACGGTAACATTCAGACGTCTTGCACATGCGCAAAAGTGTCTCCAATGACAAGTAACATTCCTAGATGTGAACGGGAACAGCTTGAAAGACCTGCAAAGCTAGGGCTTTATACCTCCCTCAAATACGAAACTTGCTACTTAGAAAAAAATGAAACTGAATTAAACCCCACTCCTTTTGTTGGTCATGTAATTTTATGGGATTCAACCGTAGGATTCAACAAACAAATGTTTTTTAGTCGGTAAGAGGTGCATCATCTTGACTCTTTTACAATCTCGGAAGACACTCCCACTATTCTTGAGGTGTGTTCAAGTCTAAATTATAGTTAGGTAGCCTACTTCACTGTTTAAATAAGTTTACTTTTTGGATATTTAAAATATGGAAACACTTTCATATAGTCTCTTTGCACGTTTTTGTGTTTTTTCACTAATACAATTGACTAACTTCGATTATAGTTGCACTGTTAAACTAAATTAATGCTTAAATCTGATTAAGGTTCCAAACACAGTTACACCTGTCCCCAAAATCTGCAATGACGACTTTACCAAACAAGTAAGTTTACATCAACAACTGGTATAAGTAAAAGAGGAAATAAACGAATTTACTGTTATACTAAAAAGCAACACAAACACAGTGAGCAAAATCAAGTACAATTTGTTTCTGTTTGCTCGCAAACACTCTTTAACAGGATGTAAAAAAAGAAAGGTCGGTACACAACTTCCCAAAGATTTTGCATGAACAGTTGCAAAGAGCTTGTACAAGCTCTGTACAGACCTTTCACACATATAGGCTACAATAGATAGTCACTTGACAGGTAACTCCAGTACCCAGCTAAGAAAACTGTTTTCAGTAGGAGTGAATGGGATTACAGACTGAGTGACAGAGAGTATTAAGAGGCACAAAAGCTTACTGAAAATGAATGAATAGAGAGAATGACATTTCTCAACAGGAATAAATTGACTTAAGGTCATTCAACATATATCATAAAAGATGGAAAGCTAACCTATTTGAAGACTTGCATTGCTCAGTAGCACACGGTAATGCATAAAGCCAAACAAAGATGAGAAAATAAGTGAAGTAAATGTAAGTATTTGAAGTTGACACTTCCAAACACATACAACCGAGAATTTTAAATTATTGACCTCACAGTTGACTCAAAAAAGAGATTTCTAAAAAGTTGACATTCATATTAACTTTGTTAAACTATTGTTGTACTGTTGCCTGGCATGTGCAATATCTACTTTTGTATTTATTTAATATCTGTTACCTGGTAAGACACTCTTTTTTTGGTATACTACTCATGTAAATACTTCACACATACTTTGCCCATCTACCTGAATGAGAGTTTTTGTTGTTTTGTGGATGACCGTATGTGATCGTCTGTGTGCACTTTAAGGTGAAGCTTTAATTTCGTTGTACAATTGTATAATGACAATAAAGACATTCTATTCTATTCTATTCTATAACTTTGTTAAACTATTGTGTCCTGTGCCTTTACCTGCCATACAAACACAGAAAGCAGACAACGATACAGAAAGAAGTCAAACCAAACAACACTGATCTGATTTTCTTTATCAATGTGTATCAAACATATAGGGTAGTATACACTTCCTGATGCTCCAACTGATGTGTTACATGTGTGCCATCTCAAATAATTTGGCTCCTCTAGTGGTGATCATACAGGTAGATGTGCCATATTGCTCAAGTATCAGAGCGACTTGTTAGTTTGGTACTGTTATTATTATCCGATTATACTGAAATGTAAAAGAAACTGCTGAATATCCTGATAAAATGGACATCAAGGCAATTGAGAATGAGCTGCTGTATAAAGTATCTATCGATTCACACATCTAAATTAGCAAATGGAATAAATGCTCTCATTCTATTTACTCAAAAGCAGAAAAAACATCAGTGCTAGCAGAAAAAAAGCATGAATTAATGCCAATGGTCCCTTAAAATGTGTTGAATGTATTTACATACAGGATCTTCTCCCTCCCCACCCTCTTGGATGCTTGATAGTCAATCTTTCTCTCATTCTCTGATTTTGCTGGATTCGACTTGGTGCAGTTTGCAGCTTCGGTACTCTAATTAATGCTTACATAGTAATAATGCATCATTATTTAGGCTATAAGTTGATCATGTGTTTTCTGTATTCAAAGAAAAAATATTATTGGAGGAGAAAAAGTGTGATCTTTTCATGAAATATAATTAGGAAGGAAGTCTGCAGATTCTTAACTGACTTAATAAAGAGTACTGCATTTCAAAACCTCCTAATGTGCAAATGTATAAAATAGTCATCAATGATGCAGAAAATTGTCCTCACTATTGTAATGTGTATAAATTAAGTTTGTTGTCGTTCTTTGTATAAATACAACAATCTATCATATTCTGTAAGACTGTAATATTGTCTGAAGGATATTTTTTTTTTTTTTGTCGCTGTAAGGCGTAAGCTGCAGAACTTTCTTTAACTTGAATGAAACACTGCTTCGGTTTATTAGAAAACTTCAAATTGAAAACTACAGGATTTGGAGATAAGCAAACACAATTTCTCTGACTTCGGAATGTAGCAGAAGTAAAGATTTGCATTGAATATAAAAACTTAACTGAACTACAAATACCTCTAATTTCTTTTTGAATACATTATTGCTACTTCAATCACTTTCATAAATAGTGAACCATTCTTAGTTTTGTCCTGCAGGGGGGCGGCAGTCTCTGACATTGCGCAAAACTAGCTCTGGTTCTCTTGCTTTGTTTACATTTCACTTCCTTAGCTTCTAAGCTAATTAAAACACGCTATCCATGCTTTCACCTCCTGGGTTTATTCACTCTAATTGAAGAGTTTTCTTAAAATGTCTCCTCGGTCACTTCTCAGGACATTTGTAAACAAGCGTCTGACGGCTGCTGCGAGGAAATATTTCAGGTTTTGAAGGAGCCAATAGCCAAATACGAAGAGGAAGCATCTAGCTCAAAGGCAGGAGATTGAACGTCTCAGATGTCTGCTACTGGAGATTGTGTCAAACCAGTACAAAGGTATACTTTTGTTTTAATTAATTTAATTATTTACATTGTCTACGTCAGACATAATTTTACATTATGAAGAAATCGCTGTTGGTTTTTTTATTTTATACAACGTAACTAGTTTTTCATGGACTCGAATAAATGCTAGTGGTTGTACATAAACACTTTTAAAACAATTGTGAAGTCAACAAATATATGAAAAAATAAGGAGTGATACAATTCTTACTTTTTCAAAGGCCTGACAATTGAAGATGAATTTATTGAGAAAATAATTGGCAAATGATGACAATACTCGTTTGTCTTTTTTTACATGAGCCTCAAGGGGCTCCATACCTCTCACATGTTAGTAATAAGCTTTGGTTAAGGATTTATAGCACCAGTTTTTTTTTTCAGAACAACCATGACTGTTTAAAAGTGAAGATTACACTTGCAATCACAATCTATAAGGGATCAACATGTAGAATGTAAGTTCACCTTAAGTATTGTTATTTATTTAAAGAAATTAAACACTTCTCAAAATAAATTTTGCTCAAATTCAACTTTGTTTAGATGTTTTTATATATATTTTGGGGTCAATGATGGACATCTCTAGAATGTGTCTAGTTGACTGGACATAGTTCCCAAAAAATAACAGGCCCTGATAATGTAAGTATAGCCTTAATTGTTGTATGGAAGAAAGGACCGCAGCCAAAAGGGTCGTTTAAATGATTACTTACACAACATGTATAGAGGACTTATTAACTACTGTCATGTTTAAATATTTTTTTTGTCTTAAAAAAAATTATTTTGCAAGATGCAGAAGTTCAAAATCATGTTCTCTTTTATTTCCAGATCACTCGCAGTTGTCAATCTGTAATGAAGAACGTTCCCCCGAATCACATAACTGTGACCAGGAGCCAAGCCTCAGCTTGTGTAAGAAGGACCCAGAGCCTCCACACATTAAAGAAGAAGATAAAGAAACCTGGGCCAGTGAGCAACAAGGAGAAACAGTCATACCTAGCTTCTTCATCTACCTGGGAGACAAATGAGCAGCTGGACATAAAGCCACCTTTACAACTCAGAATCAAAACAGGGAAAGTGAGCAGTTTCAGGACCCTCAAGCAACTAAAACTATACACTTTATGCTACCTCTCCCCCTCAACTCTGTCCTCTCAAACTCTGATCAGAAATGGAAGAGTCCAAGATGGTTGGGAGGGAGAAGATCCAACTGCAAGATCAAAGTCAAACCAAACACAGACAGACCAAATTCAGAGGTCCTTTACAGCTTCAAGAGACTCCACACATTTATCTGATATTAATTCAGTCGCAAATGACACTCATTTGTGTGATAAACCTTTTCCCTCCCAGCATGACTTGATAAATACATGCTTGTCTTGTGAATTCAAAGGACAAAGGTGTCCCCTGTGTTGTATGCGGACAGAGCTTTGAGTCCACTGAAAGCCTTAAAGTGCACCTCAAATCACACAAGGGGCACAAATGTTGTCATGTTTGCGGTAAACGCTGCAGCGACAGGACCACTCTTACAGACCACATGGCCAGCCATGCCGGGGTGGAAACTGCATCGCTGTCACGTTTGTGGGAAAGAGTGCAGCAGGAAAGGAGACTTAAAGATACACATGAGGTTTCACACGGGTGAGAAAGCCTTACTACTGCTCTTTTTTGTGGTAAAAGTTTCACCCACAGTGGACATCTGAGGAAGCACATGAGAAGCCACACCGGAGAGAGACCTCACCAGTGTGACATCTGCGGCAGAGGCTTCCTACAGAGAGTACACCTGAAAGACCACCTAGGGACTCACGCTCCGAAATGTTGACGTCTTCATACAAATTGATCTGTATTTATCCAAACTCCTTAGCTTCTAAGGTTATAAAGAGACCTTGTGCTCGAAGAAAACATTCAAATGCTTCAAAACTTCAGTGACGCCAACATTACAAAGTGTAAAAAATAGAAGCTCCAAAGTGTCAACATAATAGGTTCAGAGTATTTGGCAGCTAATCAGAGACAATTATTTATCTTAAAGCTGCTAATATGTTAGTTCTTTCTTGCACACTGAGATTTTTTTTGAGTTGTTATTCATCCCCCCTTTAAAATTGGCGTGAAGTTGAAGCTGGTTATCTGCTGCACCTAAAACAACTGAGGGACTCTTGGACAAGAGAGGAATGTGATAAAAAGAGCACATTAACTAATGCTGCAAACATGCAATATAATAACCTTAAGCTTAACCCCCTGTAACCCCTAGTTTATTCATTCTGTATTTTGAAGTGTTTAAATTTATTTCTGGAGTTCAGTTGGTTACAGTTGTCCGATCTTGAAGATGTTTCACCTCGGGTCCTTCAAGATCTTCAACCAGTCCAGTTCCCTTTGGCTAAAGCTTGAAGTTGGTTACAGTTGTTCATGTTTTTTTGACTGTATGTCTACATTGTTGGTTTATGATTCAACTGACTGTGAACTTTCAATAAATTAATTAAAAGAAATAAAATATATAAAACTGCAGCTATTGCATTAGATAGATAGATAGATAGATAGATAGATAGATAGATAGATACTTTATTGATCCCGAGGGAAATTCAAGTTTTTTTGTTTTTGTTTTTTTTTATTAAAAAAAAAAAAAATTCTACACCGTAAGTGTACTACAAAGTTAAAGTTGGCAAAAAAACACCAATAAAATACTAAAAAACTAAAAACAAACACGACAGGGACGGAGCTACTGGATATGCGGCCACTCGCGTCGGTGCAGGAAGTGTTAATGATTAACATTTTAGTTTAATCATTAACATTTGGCAGGAGAAATGGGCCAACATGTAAGAACAGACTAGTTGTAATATTAATTAGCATTAAACAATAAATGCTTTATAACACAGACTCATGTAGCCTCAGGAAGGATATCAGAAAGTACTCATGTACAGTTTTGTCAAGAATTGTAAAATTCTCCTTTTACAAAACCTTACAATCGTCCATAAAGTGTCCTCTATGAGTCCCCACAGGAGTTGTTACAGTTAGGCATTTATAAGCACTTTTAATCAGCGTTTTTCTGGCCTGAGAGGAACATGCTTTTCCAGTAGGGGGGTACTGCAGGAGCATTTATTTGATCTGGTAAGTCAGAGTGATAGCTCCACGGTTTACTAAAGGGTTTAGGTTAAATGATCAACTACAAAACATCAGACTTCTGTGTTTTGACTTTGTTATATTTGTTATATGGTTAACAAGTGTTTATTAGTTATTGACAGTGTACAGCATTGTTATCAGGAGTTTTCCCACAACTTGCACAATCTGAGCATTTGAAGTTCAAGGACAGCCAAGGAAGAGAGTATATAAGTTTCCATTAAAAAAAGTTACTTATTCTATCTATGTCTTCAGCGTTTCTGACTGCAGGATCTTAAGTTTGTTGTTGTTCAAAATTCCTCGGGGAGAAGGTCCAGTATCTCTTCGATATTTGTTATCATTTCTCATGTACCTGCTTTGAGAAATGCCGCTGCAAAATGACATTCACATAGTCCCTAGGTTCAAGCCATTCATTCCATGACTTTTTGGTCTCAGAAAAGGATCCATAAAGCTCCACTTGGATCGTTCCCAGGTGGCCTGGAAACCTCACACAGAACAGAAGCTCAGGGCAGGGAATTTCTGTGTTTGGGGAAGGCTGCTTTGGGCAATTCAGGTTTCAGATTGTGAAGCTAAAGTGCTAATCGGGCCACAGGGACCCTCAAGCCTTAAACCAACTACCCTAATCTGGTTATGTAACATAACCCCCCCCCACACTAAAAAAAAAAAAAAACACACACACACACAGCAATAACCCCTAGATCCTTTGGAACAGTTTCCCACATGTCGGCCCATTGGAGGTTTAAGCACATAAATCTAATCAGATGATTTGAATCATATATACGATGGCCTAAAGTAGCTGCTTGCCTATTGTACTGTATGTTCTTCTGAATGTACTCACAGTAGTGTTTGATCCAGACAATTAATATTTGAGAACTTTCCCTCCTTACTTTTCTGTAGAAATGAGGGCAAGAGGTTAATCTTCTGTGAAGTTACATTATGTAAAACATACTCAGGGGAACTAGAGGATTTTAATTATGTAGGTCAGGTTGTTGCATAGATTTTGCAGAAGAGGGGTTACATCTGCAGTTTTCTGCGTGTAAAAAGTGACATTTTGCACCCACACACTGATACCAAGAATTTCCCTGGCACTACACAATCATCAGGAATTCATCTGACCCTCAGTTGCACAACTAGGTCATTGAGTTACTCCACCCGGGGAAGTCTCCATACAGCACTGAGTGAGAATTTGGAGGGAGAAGCCAAAATCTACACCTAGGTGTGGTTGGAGTTGGTCCAGAGGGAGTTTCTGGTACAAAGGAGATGAACGGGGGAGGTCTGACGGACTCATCCTCGTGTGTTTTGGTTTGATGTGGAGGAGGACAACAAACATCTGGTGGATATCCTCTTTAAAAGCCCACACATACACACACAAACACATCAACAAGTCAGGGATCTGCAGAATTGTTGTTTTCTCTGGGTTAGTATCCACATCTGTTTAATGTTAATGGTGATGGTGGGAGAAAAGTGCAGGAAAAATGTGCAGTGATCACAGTTATTTGGAGAGATACTCAAATTCTTGTTTTGCAGTCGATCTTATCACATTACTGCAGTCGATATCTTTGATCCATGATATAAATCCAGAATGATTTGTTTCTCTTGAGGCAGACCAGTGGATACATTTGCCTTATTGTTTACTTAATGTTGCTGATCTCAGTGTACATACATCATACTGGATCTGATGTGCATTGAGGAGCTATTAAAAGCAGAGAAAGAGGAAAGGCACTGCTGTTGTTGCTTGAAGGATTTCCAAAAGGACTTGTCCATCACATATCTGATGACTGGATCAAATGCTGCCTCACTTTTTGTTATCTGGTACAATATTTAAACATCTTCTTAACTAAAGGATGTTAAAGTGTTCTCTCATTCTCTTCCTGGTCTAATGCCTTTTACTGGTAGGTTGTCAAACAGTCACAACTTAAGAAGCTGGATATTCTTATCTTGCAATGCTGTTGTTTTACAAAAGTAATAAGCTTTGCACAGCTTCACTTCGTCAGCAGATTATCCTCAGATAATTAATTTCAAACACATTAGTACTCCAAAGACTTCAGAATCAATTCCTTTTATCTTAATTGATCTGCACTCTATGGAGACATTTATTTGACAAAACAATTTATTCTGTTATCATCTCAGAGATGATCATTTCTTAATTGTTTTTAAGACAGGGTGTATTAAGTATACAGAACATCAGTGATGCTGTGTATTTACAATACAAGGGGTGAAACACCTAAGACACCTGCTGAAGATGTGGCAGGGTTTCTCAATACCACGAATGCTCTATACAACCTGCTACCAAGGATTATGACCAAGGGGAGTTGGATCATGTTACCCTTATTTCTCGTAGCTCCTGCAGTTTCTGCTTGTAGCAATATGTGGACCATGCTACAGAGATTCTGCGACAACGTATATATTGCAAGATAATCATATAATGATGCATCAGGATATCTGTCAAGAGTATGCTGTAAAAGAGCCCTCAAAATGTAAAGTGCATTATTAATGTATTTATTCACTGCATCATTTGTATGTACAATATTACTATTTCTGATCTTATTCTGCTGTCTTGTTCTTCCTTTATCCCACTGTCAACTCCTTTTTTGGCCAATTCAATTATTGACCTCTCAAAAATACAACTGCGCTAATGAAATACAATGGTCTCCGTAATGGTTCAACTAAAGAAAAAAACACACACAAAAAACACAAAATGACTGCATTAACCCACATCCTCTGGGTGCCTACATTATAGGCAAATAGCGAGTAACAAATGCAGATCTAAAAACATAAATGAAAAGCTGATAAAATAAACCAGGCATTAAATCCAACACAGCATGATGGGAAACATGGCATGTTGGGCAATTGCGACAACATATTTGGCAAAAGAAATAAAAAGTAAAGAAATATCATTTTTAAGTTGCTGTTGCTGCCTGTTTCTTGTCAGGACATCAAAAAGAGCAAGTAGCTGGTGACTCTACAAGAAAGGCCAGAGCAGACTTCACCTGCTGAGGAGACTCAGGTCCTTCGGAGTGTAGGAAGCACTCCTGAGGACCTTTTATGACTCTGTGGTGGCATCAGCTATCCTGTACGGAGTGGTCTGCTGGAGCAGCAGCATCACAGCTGCAGACAGGAACAGACTAAAAAAACTGGTGAAGAAGGCCAGCTCTGTCCTGGGCTGGACCCTGTGGAGGTAGTGGGAGTCAGGAGGATGATGGCAAAGCTATCATCCTTGATGGAGAACGTTTCCCACCCCCTGCATGGTACTGTATCAGCACTGGAGAGCTCTTTCAGCGACAGGCTTCGCCCCCGCGGCGTCTGAAGGAGAGATACCGCAGGTCCTTCCTTCCTGCTGCATGCAGTCAGACTGTTAAACCAAGCCTGCTCCCAGTAGATCACAAAACACACCGGACAATTCACTCCTACCTTGTCCAATAATAATATTATGTTATCAAACTACCTTGTGCAATAACATGTTCCACTTTATGTGCACTGTGTGCATGATAGTGTTCTTACTACTGAATAATCTGACTACATTTTGTTAAAACTGCAGCTCTCAGCTGATCTATATTTTTTATCTATATTTGTTTATATTTCTTATTCTATTTAATTGTGCACTGTGTGCAGTGTGTTTCTTTTTCTGGCAATCCTTGCTCTTTGCTGCTGTAACAATGTAAATGTCTCCGTTGTGGGTTGAATAAAGGAGTATCTTATCTTATCCTATATATGTACAGATATTTGAGATAATGGTGCAGGGTACTCTTTGCTGCATAGGGACCTATACAGAAGTTATACACCCCTGTCTTGTTACATATCTTGCTCCTTGGATATATTGCAAGTTTATCTGATTAACTGGTAGAAGTGGTGCTACAGAGCCTGTGAGTAGTTATGAATAAAGACCTTTGTATATGACCTAGAACCAGACTTTATATTCAGACGCTTGTATTAAAAGGATTATAAACTACTGATTTATTTCTAAAAAAAAATAGAAAATCCAGATCAAATGCTGCACTGACTGCTATTTGTCGGAATCTGGACCAGTCACAGACCCCCACCCTCCTGCCTCCCCCCTGCAGCCTGTCTCTGGGTGCCAGCTGCATGAACGCGCTGCAGCGTTGAGTTGAGTTTTGCTGCTGTGTGAGACGAGACACGAATGAATGCATGAACGGTGTCGCCTACGAACCGACGTGCTGCTCCTGTGAGGGCATCGCAGGCCGGTTGTGTGTGGGTAAGTCTGCGTTTCTCTTGCGAGACAGAAAGTAAAGGACGGTGTACACAGACATGCTGACATAGCCTTCCCAAAATACCTCCAGCCTGTGAGGGGGCGGAGGGGGTGTATGGGATGTCAACGCGAGGTGCACGTTGCTATTCTCTGCTTGGCAACTCGGAAGGCTAAATGCAGGTGTTTTAGTTTGCACTCGATTCTGTAAAGCTGGTACAGCTCCAGGAGAAACGGTGACGAGGTGAAATGGTGAAAAAGTCGCAGTGCGCTGCTTGGACGTGACAAGGTAGTGCTGAACGTGCGCCAGGTGATGAGTACACAGCTGTCCTTGATATGTGATATCAGACAGTCTACATGTAGTCTATATTAAGCTCTACAGCATGCATGTTGAGATAGCTGCAGAGGAAGTTGAAAGCTGACCTCTCTTTGGTCTCAGTTGCTTTACACTAGAGGTTGAGACTTGTAAACAGTCTGAGTTGAGGTATCACAACAGGAGACAGTGTGAGAATATAGTCCCTCCTCACACACTCACAACAGGGGGTAGCATGAAAGAGCTCCAAGAATAAACCCCACAGAGCCTAAAACCACTACTGTATCATGTAAACACTTGGCAAACTTTGTTTTCACACAGAGTAAAGTCCCTTTCTCCCTGCTCTGCGATACAATGTTGTTGGAGTGTGTGAATAATTTCTGAGGCAGCTTGCTTATTAGCTGCCCTAAGGCTTTGAGAAAGCTGCTATTCTCACATTGACAAGCTGTTGTGCTGATGTCAGTTCTCACCTACAGTGTGCCATGTCTGACATGTAAAGAGGAGAAAGTTCAAAATACTCAGCACAGGCTTAAGAAACTGATGCAAGCTCTCAAATAAAAGTCAATAATCATGTGGTTGGTTATACGTTAAATCAATGACAACTTTCCTCACTGGTTAATCGATTTAAGTTATCATTTGAATAAGGTAGCAGCAGATCTACTCAATGTTACCCCGTTATTAACATATACCTTTGATTATAACTGTTGTTTAAACAAATCCTTCCCAAATGTCCAACATTTTATAACACAGTAGATCAGGAGAGGCAGAGATATCTACATGTTTACTCTCTTCTATGGGTCAACTTTTCCCAAAATGTACGTAACATATTTTTGTTGGGCCTTCCCTGCCTGAAAAACATCTGTGTCACTGTCTGTCTGCAAACCTCAAGCTGTCTGTTAAATCTTGGTTGTAAATTTGAATTTTTAAGTCTAAAGCTGCTTTAACACTAATGAGGTCATTATTACATAATAAGGTGTTTTTTTCGCAGATGGGACAAAGCGCCTTTTTACCGTACTAGACACAGTAGTGCTCTATTTTACTACCAAACTTGCGAGGATGTGTAAAATCTGATTAATGCTCTAATATCCATTATTGGAAAACAAACAAACAGATGAATGGATATTGTAAATAACCATGGATTGCAGTTCTTTCCTCGTAAAGCGCTTTGAAGCAAGACAGTGTTTCTCCTCCTGGTCTTATAATTCAGTGCTGCCTTAACATTGACCCAGTTGAACTGTATCTTTATGCAGCTCTCTCAATCACCTGATCTGTTAACAGGTTAGGACTATGTGTCCTGGGACGACTCAACATCTATAGTTAGAAATCCACACATGGGTAACCAACGTCACATAAGTATGCAGTGGTGTAATATGACACAGATGGGCAAAACCAGGTGACCAAGATCATCAAAAGCTCTATTGTGTTTACAACCACATGTCCTCTAGCACACAAGGTCATGGTGAGCCAGGGAGATTTACTATGAGGGCAAAGCAAGGGCTAGAGAGTAGTCAAGAGCAGAGTATAGACTGATCTACTGTTGATTGTTTTTTAAATAATGTAATGAATCATTGACTCTATAAATGTCAAATCAATTAACTAAGTCAATTTTCATAAGCTCAATAGGAAACCTTTACACTACTTGACTGTCAGACCAAAAGAGTCCCAAGACTCAAAGCTATACAAACAAAGATGAGAGACAGCAACAATGAGGAATATCTTAACATTTCACAGGCTTGAACAGGCACATCTTTTACAATTTTTTTTAGCCTTCTGAGCTTTCTACTGATGTAACTGGATCCAGGTAGATGCCTCCCAATGATTGTTTTTCCCCTTCTTTTTAGCCATTTCCCTCTGGCATCTATGTGAGGCAAATGATGACTTGATTTTGAAATTGTAGCATTCACCATATTCACACAGTTCACCATTTTATTTGTCATCGTAAGAAGCTGAAATTCTGTTCACATTTTATTTGGGATAGAAAAAGGGAATATGACAAATTGTTATCATTTAACCTCTCCCATCCATAAGTCACTGGAAAGACAATGGAAAACTGTGACTGTGAACAGGGAAATTCTAGAGGAACATCAGGCCATATTTTGGATATTTGATAACTCATTGGGTACGATCAATTGAGTCACAACAGCAATGTTAGCATTGCTATTTCCAGCCTACTCTTAGCTCGGAATTTATGCCTCTCCTTTCATATCATGTAACTATCAAACATGAATGCTACCTAAGAAATGGTTATATGCAAACATTAGCTGTTGTCTTACTCTAGCTTATGATGATTTTCACTCTTCGTTGTCTTTTCAGTCACTCACCTATCAAAAAGCTGGGAAATGTTAATTACAACATTTTATGTCTAGCCAAAGAAAATCCCATTTGAATATGGTGAATTCCTTGTTTCTTCAAAATTGATTTTGAAGAACATCAAACGGCCCCAGCTTAACTTTGTTATCTGTGATGAATAGTCAATGTTGGAATGCCAACATGCTGTACTAAGAAGGCAAACGTGGTTGTCACACTTGGTTCAATGGCAAAATAAACCCAAGTACACAACTCAGTTCAGGAACAACAGTCTTTACTCACAAAACATAAATACAAGGATAGAAAATCCAGGCGGGCAAACAGAGTCAAAGGAGGTCAGGCCTAGGCAAAAACCGCAATATGTGAAAACACTCTAAAGTTCAGGAAACATACTGAGACAATCTGGCAGAGGGCTAATGAAAGTGAACTGGTTAAATGTGCTTAACACGTTAGCATTAGCATGGTCATTATGAAGATGTAAGCATGTTCTTATCAGCATTTTGTGCAGGTCTGGAATTATTCCTTGTCAGTCACATGTTCATTGACTTGTTGTTTCAGCACCTTTTTATTTATTTACATTTGTTGCTTCCACATGGTCAGCAAGATGTACTTGAAGTATCATGTTGTCTCTCATATAAATCGACCTAGGCCAAGAGAAGGAAGGAAGGAAGGAAGGAAGGAGAAAGGTTGAATGAAGAGAGGAGAAAGTGGTCATAAAAAATCCCTCAGGTAAAATATTTGAGCATATTTGTTCAGAAAATAGGTCTTTCAGGTCACTTTAGTTTAAACACACTGGAATGTGGTCTCATTAATTCTCCGTGAGTAAATAAGCTCAGGATTGTTTTTATATCTTCAACTAAACATCTTATACGTTACACACACATATGAGCTTGTTTTGTTTAAAGGAGGCAAATTGGGGTCAGTCAGGCTCTTATCAACCCATTTCTGTATTAATCAGGCATGCTAAGATTAAAATGCTTTATTTCACAAAGAAAGAATGTACCCACAATGTTTCTGCAGGAAGACTGAGAAGTTAGAAGGACTTTTTTTTCATCAGGGAATGAGATTACATAAATTCCTCATGCTGGTTCAGGGAAACGCCTTGGAATAATCTCAAACATATGTTTGCCATTTAAATTGTCCAATAACATTTGAACAAAGCCATTTTTGGCCATTTGTGCTGCCCAAAGTTAAATAAATAGAATAGATTAAAGAGCTTTTGAAACACTTCAAAACACGTACTCTCTCTCAGTCAGGGTGACCATATACCAAAGTGTTCATATGAAGAGCCTCAAAGTGATGGTTGAATCTCAGATATAGAGTAAACAATAGAAACATGTCTGTATTTCTACAAAGTACACATACGGCCAGGGGAAGATCATAGTCATAGTTATAAAAAGGGCAAACTTTAATATTAGATATGCTCATGTATCCACCAACCTTCACCTTTACTATTTGTAGTACCACATGACATATTATTGTTAGGGGAAATACTAATGTTGCCGTTGCATACGGTGGTTTGTGGTGTTGTTGAAATGTTGACAGCTCATCATATTATTTCTGCCAAGACCTCTGCCCTTCAGTTCTGCAACTCAGTCTGTGGGTAAAACCTCAGGCTTGGACCAAATAGAACAAGTTAAACAAATTGTAGAAAGGGATAAAAGAACGCCTGTCTTTGTCAAAGAGCACGCAGGAATGAGAAAGCAGGCCAGCAAATACGCTAAAAGGCAGACAGAGGAAGTCATAGTCATCTGGAATCCAAGGAGAGTAAATATGCATGCGAATGATTAGAGAATGGAAGTTGGCAAAAGTCAGGCTTATTGAAGCCAGTGGATAAATATTGCAGCACCCTTTACTGATCCTGCAGGCTTTCACTCTATATTCCAGGGAAGAAATCATCTTTAGACTAAATTTAGATACATTTTTAAAGAAAATATCTACACAAGTACACATGTAGTGCACACCTTCTTGAGGTCTGTGGTTTTGTTGATTCTGACAACACTGCTCAACCTGGCAAGACTGCTAGTTTTTTTCAAGATTATCACAACTTCTGCTAAATTGAGTCAGTCTTAGTTTACCACTACTTTAAGTATAGTCTTAAGAGTTTCTTAAACTGAGGAGAAAATGGAGAAATGATCTTCAAACACTACGTGAAGACTAATCTTTTTTGACTCAGTTGGGCAGAACAGACAACAATGATTTGTGTAGACATTTCAATCCATCTATGACTTTTTTCAATACAAATTGAAAATTGCAGGTTGAGTATCTCTTCATGTGGTTACCTCCACAGGTGCATCCAATGCCTTATTAAGGCTCTTTACATGCTGCTTTAACTATTAGCATGTGAAGAAGCTGCTGCACAAGTGAGCATGTGATTTCAAACATTTTGTAGGCTATACTTTTAAAGTAAGTCTCACAAATGGCCACACATGCTAATTTCATGGTGTTCATTATTACACAATGTCTGACTAGAGTCTATGATTTAATTTTTTTCTCAATTGTTTGGGATTATCCAATCACAGCTTCTGGAAAAATGTGTCACTTAGCAATGGGGTCAACCACGCCTCCTCACTAAGATAAAAGTTTCTGCCCCTTCCTTGCTCAGAGTTGCTCTGAGAATGTTCCTAGTTCCCCAGATGTCATTCACCTTCATCACATTTGGGCAGAGCTCCTAGACAAAATAAAACTCCTTGTGTTGTGTTAGGACTCATTGTTGTGGAGGTGAAGGTGTGTTGACATTAGCTATTGGTGCAAACTTGCTGTGTTAACGGGGAGCTGTTGAGAAGCTGCCACTTGGGAGCATCCGTTTATGGTACATCCTTTGCTTTTCCCTGACAATATCACACAAAATCAGTTACATCTAATTTTGAAACAAGTCCACAGTTATTGGGAACCAAAAAAGACGATGAAGGTCGAAGTCATTCAAAGTTATGCTACAGTTTGATAACACCCTGCAAGTACAAAGTGATTAATAGATGTGAATGGCCTCACATAAACCCTTTAAGTGATTTACAAATTATTGAAATCCCCAGTTGCTTGCCTAAACTGGGGCTTTAATGGTTCCTTTGAGCTTTCATTAATATTTCATAAATAGCAATACATGTTGTATTTGTTTCCAACTTCATAAGAAGTGTTAACACTTCTAGATTGGAGATTTTTGTGGTTGACACAATCTGTCGCTCTACAGCGCCACCAGTGGTCAAAATCTCAACCCTGCTTTGTAATCAAAACATATAAACTTAAAGAAGGATTGTATAAACAAAACAACTACTATCAGCTGAATTACCAAATCACTCAACTTAAGGATGTCATTTCAAGAGACATCCTGTTGCCTATTGTTAGGCTAATGTTTACTATTGTACGCTTTAAATACTACCAAGTGTCAGATGTCCTTCAGTAAACTTAGGTGTCACCTGTCCTTATGTGTCCTCTTATGAGGCCATGCAGTAAAACATCTTAAAAAAAGATGGTCACTTGTGCCTGCTGATCAGACCTCTTGTGTGAATGTGTACCAACCTCCGGTTAAACATCTGAGATTGCTTAGAATTTAACCATTTTAATTACAAGGAGCAGTTTAAATTAATCAGTGCATGGCACTGACTTTTTTAAATTAACATTGGCAGGAAGAATAGCACAGAATCCTAAAGTACTTTGTGTATTTTGTACAAGTTAAGTAAGGATCCCATTCATATCTGCTTTTATAAGATGATCATGATTGGCTTCTTTTTCCTCTCTTTTTCTGACAGCCGTAAAATTAGGATATATGAAACAATGTACCCTAACTCAGAGACGCTCTTTAATGTGGTGACCATTTTTTTTCTTTTTATAGCTCCAGAGGAACCTTCAGTTTGTGTCAATTTGGATGTTTCCCCTGGATAAAGCAGAGTCTCTATATTCTTTGCTGATCTTGTGATCTTACATGTGGGAAGTAGTAATATCCCGACAAAAGAAAAACTCATCCTGCTGTCTTAAAAGTCAAATAGTCAGCAGCCCCTAAAACCACAGCCATGCTTCAACCCCTTTCACTTCAACACTACAAAAACAATGCCAATGAATCTCAAAGGAGAAACATTGCTAAATTTAACAGGGAACACAAAGCTTTAGCTCCAAAATGTCAATCAATATATCAGTACTTACCTTCCCTTGGACCAATAAAGACTCAACATGGCTGGAAATCAGAATCAGAATCAAAACAAAGCCAACCTGTCTTTCCCAACAATGCACTAGTCAAAGCCAGTTTTACTAATGAAATCAAAGGGAATCCCTCGAGCTAACTACAAGGACGCCCTACCAATAACACTGGCAAGGCACACTCAGATTACAAAAAGGACCTAAACTAATTTAATCAAACCAGAACATACTTGTTCGGACCAGCACCCATGTCATGAACAGCTCTAAAGCCAAGGCAAATAAAGGGAGAGACACCAAGATAACAATTAATGAATGAAATTGCAAAAGAGATGAGATTTAGATGTCAGTAGAGACATTAGTGTAAGTGTTTGGGTGTCTGAAAAGGAAAAGGAGGATAAAATAACCAAATAAGACCAATGCAGAGTCTCTCGCTGAAAAGTCTAAGGCCTGGCACACACTACAATATTTTTTAAATCTGAAAACGATCTTGAAAATGTGAGAGACCCCACACATGACGACAACTCATGACAGATTTACAGTTCAGTTCTTATAGTGTGTGGTGTGCAACGAGAGACCAACTCAGCACACCACACGCTAACCGATTAATTCATCAACAGCCAGAGTCTCTACTATCAAAACGTGTAGTATCGTGCAGTCAAACATGATTTAAGAGTAAACAGACATGATGGGCAAACTAAATGTGGCTAGCTGTTAGCTCGTACATCCAAAACATTTTGGTCGCGTTTACTGTTGTCGCCATGGTAATGTTTGTTGTGCTTCCTGCTTCAGTCAGCTTGCTTCCCTATTGGCTATTGTCACAGAATCCGTGCTCGGCCGTCCTCAGTGTTCTTCCCACACAACGGGATTTCTGATCGTAAATATTGAACACGTTTGATATTTATGATTGACCAGACATTTATACAACATTGTTTTTTAAGTTGATCAGTAAACTTGTCTATACTTGTCAAGACTTCCTGTTTACTTCAGTATAGATATGAACTCATACTTCTACTTTTATCAGTCCCTTTTGAACTGTTTTTTTTTTTCTAAAAGGGCCAAATTGTTACATACATTTTTTCTTTGATCTAGCAGCTTTCCTCACAATGTGCATACTCTGCATGCAGTATTCATACATTTGGAACTTTTTAACAGCATTACACCTGTTGAGCTAAATTTGAATATTGTTGAGAAAACAGTTGCCATGGAGATACTAAATGGCGTTTGCTGAGCTTGACAGACACATGCAACATAATACAAGGCAACACAGAATTTCTTATCATGGTACTTTTGTCATACTGTATACATATATAAGGTTGTACACATTTATGATTTATAGCATTACAGTTTGGTTACTGTATTGCAATCATAGTTGGCAATTTGATCCCCAGACTTTCAGATGTCAAAGTTTGAACATGTTTACATTTGTCTTTGTATTGACGCACGTATGTTTACACAATACAATGTATTTGTCTGGTATCAAATTGTGATACTCACATCTTTGAAAAATGTATTTAAAAAATCAGCAACCACAGCAACTATTAATCAAGGTAAAATTTTAGGGGCAAATGGACCCTAATTTTTTAAACACCAAGGTCTTGTACATTTTCGAACAAGTTTTTTTCAGTAATAATAAACAGCTCTGAGTATGTTTTAGGGGATCTGATGGCTTCTACAGATGGCATCCAGGGTCCAAAGAGTCGATCAAGCAAGGAGGAGCGGGTTTGGAAAATAAACCTGGAGCCGTCTCACGCAGCAATACTCAGAGAACAATTGAGTAATGGATTTTAAATGGGCAAACAGGATGTGAAATGGACATAACCACGCCATAGTAATCATTGTTTTGGAAGCACTCCAAAATGTTAAACAAAAAAAATAAGACCTTGCACTCAGTTAACTCTGTTTAATTATTTTCCTTTTTTAGGACAGGAGAACAGGAAGGCTGCCTGACTGTGATAAGAGAAGGATGGGCCAAGATAAGGGCTGATAAAGACATTTTCTATTCCGTGACAAAGACAGAAAATCAATGAAAAGCGAATCTATATGCATGGTCAGGCGCTGAGTATATACAGAACAAGAAGTATTTCCTGAATTGTTTTAACAGGTGTTGATATGTACACCAAGAAAATATATATATCTGATTGCATTCAAACCCTCACAGATCCATGTGCACTCAAACACTTTGGCTGTATTTGACATGTAGAGCTCACAATGCAGCAGAGAAATTAGCTGGTACATGAAACCTGCAGAACACATCACGGGTGTTTGTGCTATCCTCCTTCGTCCATCCTTTGCTCCAATGGTCCTTGAGTAAGTTATTGAGCAACCAAGAACATAAAACCAGATGAGGAATGTATCTGATAGTCATGGTGGATAAACATTTCAGCTACAAATTATAGGCTGCTTAATCTACAAATGGAGTTGGCTTCATTTTGAAGATGGAATTTAAGCCTTTGTCAACATTTAGCACATACCTACCATATTATTGGTAAATGAGGACTGTTAAGCTAGAAGGGTTGAACAGGGATATCTCAGTCAATGAACATCTAATGATTTAGAGGTGTTTTTGGTGTTTACCATGGCTGTAGTAAGGAATGTGAAAAACAACCCATCATAAGTGCAGTATTTTGGAACTGATGCAAAGTTTGCAGTAGTTGACTTTAACTTAAGAGGTGAATCCCATAATGGAAAGTTTCACAGTTATCTCTTGTCCTTAAATGCACCACAGGATTGAGAGGAATCCATTGTATGTTCAGCAGCAGATTTATGCATGATCCATCCTTAAAGGCATTTCAAAGTAGTGTATGACCTATGTAGATCACTCAAACTCTGCTGGGAATTTGGAGGGGCTCTTAAGGTAAAGACCAGAAGGGATTTCACCCTAACAGACCTCCCCGGGCAGCTTTTTCTTTGTTTGCCTGTCTTGGTCACTCCTGTCCAAAACCTTAATCCTACAAAATCAAGCCAGAACTCGAAATTCCTAATCCCAGATGGGATTTACTTCATTCTGTCCCACTCCTGAGCCATTTAGGAGTTAAAAGAGGCCATCCACTGGAATTCCGCTGTCCTCTTAAATCTCAGTATGTGGTCAGAAAGCCACTTCCAGCCTATTCGTGTCATGCCCTCCTCCTCTCGCAGATCTTGCTTCTTTTGCCATAGACTTCACAGGATAGCTTGATGTATGGTGTTTATTTGCTCATAAACTTGTGTTCTAAAAATGGCCCCAGAGGGGTCAAGAGGAAGTGGACAAGTTTATGACACAAGATTTTTCTCTGACAATAGAAATGTCTACAATCATGCATCAAAAGGGGGCCATTGAATGTCCAGGTTAGACTTGACAATGTGTTTCAAGCTACTGTGGGAAAGTAAGAGGTTCTTGTAAGGGTGAATTGCTATGATGTCTGACTTTCGCAGACTGAAACAACTCCACTAGTTACAGGTCAATGGTGTACAACACAGGTGAACAAACAAACATTTTGGAACATTTATCACACACCTATGGTGCAAAGTCATCGTTTGATCTCGAATGTCTTGTTTTCATGACTGTGAGAGGCAAAATTGTAAGTGAAATTGAAAGTCAATTAATCGCCCAGCCCTACTCCTTTGTATGCACATGTAAATATAAAGTATGTTTATCTGAATAAGATGGATAGATAAAAAGATGGATGTATACCTGGATCAGATAGCTAAAAATGAGATTTAACAAAAACAGACCTGGGTCTACTTGAGTCTGTTTATTAAAAGCAGTTTTACCAAAGAACAATGAACATGACATTCAATTTAGATTTCAAGTTATTAAATGACATTAAAGCTGCTGTGAAGAACCTTCGTTTTTTTGTCGATTTTGGTGACCCCTTCGAGTGTTAAAAAAAAGTATCCCTCTTTCTTTAAGTAGTTAAATGTATCATTCCCCGTTAATCTTTGTGGTAAAAAATCCTAATAAAGGCTGTTTCTACAGCATGCGGTTATGCGCTTCATCTGTCACCTATCCTGCGGCAGTGGTAACTATAAATACTTCACCTTTCTACTGATAGCCTTGTTGGCTTTTGCATAAATCTTATCACAGATTACTCAAACTGTTACAATTAAACATTCACATAACACTCATTTTACAAGACAGTTTGTATTTGTAATATTCATTACATTTACAGTTGACCTTATTCTTGTGTTTAAAGTTTACTTACTGAGAACTACTTATGCACCAGACAGATGTGGGGAAGGACTGTTGTTTTAGTGGAAAAAACAGACATACGTAAGAAAAGAAGAAGTCTGAGTGGTTCTAATTGATCACCTGCATGTCTTTATCCGTTTGACACTTTTTCACTGTTGACAATCCACTTTTGTTTAACTCTCATGCAGTCATCATTAAAGTTTCAGCTCCGATTTCTTATATCCACATGAATTCTCAGAGATATGTAAAACACATCTCTTTTTACTAGTCTCTTCTTCCTTTCCTCTCTCCATGGAAAATCCCTGTCAGCTGCATTGAAAAGCGTGCTGACTAACTTTTCCGTTTGCCTTCTCCAAAAACGGGCCTGAGGCTCAAAGGAACATGGAGTGAAGACATATTCAGATTCCGGAAATAGGGATATTTGTGTTGTCACATAAGGAAATTAAATGCTGCTTTGTGTCTTCATAGCAGCAGAGAGAACAAAACAGTAGCCTCTCAGTCCTCTGCAGCTCCTCCTCTGTGGGTTTGTGTCAGCAAGGAAGCAGTCAGACTATAGCTCTCCTTTAGAGACGGTTTCTGTCCATAACCACAGCGAGCTTTTTTTAGATGGGGTGAGACAGGGTGTGGATGACTGTTTACCTACCACGACTATATGAGAAAACAGTTCGTCCAGACTCATACGCAGCACCAAAACAACGCCTCTGCAGGGCGATCCAGACAGGCCAGAGTATTATGACGAAATTATACATTGGTGTCACTTCTCGCAGACGCTTAAGAAAACAAGCTGTGCCCTGAAAGCAATGAAAAGAGGATTGTAATGTGTTTGTTTTCGAAGACACATTTACTCTAGGACACTGTGCTGCATCAATTAAATTCATAATGGCATAATTAGTATACATTTCATTTGAAGGACAAACATTCTGAATGTCTAATGACTTCTTGTGGAGGAAAACTCTTGCTTTCAAATTTTACTACATTCATGTAAGGCTCCCTCAGGTACACTCAGTCTTCCTCATGCTTTACTTTTCTTGTTTTGTCCTTGACTAAATGCCTCAGACTGGTAAACATATTCAGGATCGACCTTCAGCTATAGCACATAAATCATTGCATTTGGAAAAAACCTGTGTGAATAATGAGATTCAATTATGCAGTGTATCGTTTGAAGACCGATCCCTTCCTGCTGGTTTACACTCCATACAATGCAACTTTGTGGTGGGCTTCAATGTGGGGAGGCATGACGAAACAGAACATGAGCAGCCTGTATTTCTATCAGGTTATTTGACCTAATTGATTGCAGATTCTAAGACAAGGTTTGTAGTGTTTTGGACCTCATATCTTTCACTGTTCTATCAGGCAGTGATGTTTCTTTTGTGAATTTCAACTCAGAGCAGCAAATTAAATCCAGCATAGGCTACATATTTTCTGCCATTGGGTTGAGCAGCTAGTAAATGTCTTTTAAATAAGAGAGAGTTGTTATTGCTTCTGGTGGCCTTCATTAACTAACCATTAATGGACCTTAGATACTCTTGCAAATGGAGGATCAGATTTGCTTTGTTAAAATATTAATCATTTCTATATTATGATATAAAATTAGATTTATACCATAAAGGGTTTTATACATATCACTAATAATATCACCATTTAGTGTTGTAAATAGGGTAAAATTAGAAAAATATGCAACATATACGTTGTAAAACTTGTTTTTATGTGTCAATTTATCCCTAACGTTGCCAATCGCTAATAATGTATTTCTAATAACTGACAGCTTGCGACAGCTTTGATATAGCAAGCTTACTTTAGGGGAAATTGCGGATGATGTGTCACTGAAGAGATTATTTGCACCAGATGTGGTTCCGAAACACGCATACTTGGCAAACTGCACCACAGAAAAGTCATGAGTAACAGATGACATTTTAATGTTACCCCACATGAAAATAGAAAACGCTATGAATGTCCCCCCGCCCCCTCTAGTGAGGGACGTGTTTACGTCTTTAAGGACGATCGTAAATTTTAAAATTATGAGTTGAGAGCAGTTTAATCGCTGAAAAAAATCATTAAAATATAGCAAGCTGTATATGTTTGGAATTGACTTAGATACAGCTACTTAAAGGTTGCTCCTTATTGTTTCTGGCTTGGACTATTTTTTACTGAATGATCTTACTTCTCCAACATTACAGATGATTTTCTGTAAAGTTCACTTGATCATTCACTACAATTTAATTAATTGTTGTTAAAAAAATCATTATTATTCCTTTAGGCGATTTTGTTTACTTATTACCTAAATGTATGCTATTAAGATGTCAGTTCGATGAACTACTTCTTTCTTCTGCATCCACAGTGTTAGTTTTTACGAGGAGCTCCTGAAGGTAACACCACGGGTTCGAGCGGTTCTCGTCCAGCTCTGGGGACGCACACACACTCAACCAGACTACTGATAAGGTAGGATATCCAAACGTGGTTAATGAAAGAAAGTGTTAACTAATTGTATCTGTCATTCAATAATGTTTTATATCTCGGAAGTATGCCATCTAATAGAGCTCTTATCAAAACTGACAGTTGAATGCGAATTTGCCGGGAAAATAACGTCAACGGTTACGCGTTTCTGTTGAAATAAAACCTACTTTCGATTAAATTTGTGGTCATTTCGTTGATTCCGTGGCTCGTTTTGATGTGTTGAATGGTTGAATGTCGCTGGGGGACACACATGTAGGCAAGGGGGTCGGTGTTGTGATGGTGAACGCCAGTATGGCTCCTTTGTTGACTGCGGCATGGTTAAATTAAATTTAGCGCCAACTTTGTCAGTGGTTTGTTTACGAAGTTAATCAAGTAAAGTTAGCATGAATGTTAAAGTAGCTGTGCTGCAGTGGGCGAGATAGTGTGCTAACTGAAGAAGAAAATACTGTGAATACCATTGTAACATGACGAGAGTTACTGACAGATACTATTGTTTCTGTACTCATTATAATACAAAATATTGTCTTATTATCTATCCAAACAAAACGTTATCTTAGTTCTTTCAGGTTGACTGACAGCTAGTGACAACTGACTGTAAGTGGACAAAATCAAAGTTATCAAACTGTTAAAAAAAGGAATTAAAAGTCTGTTATGGTTGACTTTTCACATTTAACTATAATAATGATTAATGTAATAAATGTTAACATATCTTCTCGCTTAGACCAACACTGTTAATAAATCATGTGGCAGCATGCGGGGTAGCACGTGTGTGACAGGCTGCTTTAATCAAGTAGTTAGCGGTAGCACGAGGGAAGATACCATCACAGGACCTGACTGTAGGCAGAGGTATGACAAGAGTCTACTCAAAGTTTTTTTTGCATGCAAGTGACTAAACGGATGTGTGGTGTTAAGAGCTTGCACCAGCATACCAGGGGAGTTATTCTACGTTGAATCATTGTATGTAGGTCACTTTTTGTGAAGTGACTTTATATGTGGTACTAAATAATAACTAGGGTATGTTGTAATATGTAGTTGTATGTTTTTAATACTGTTCATTTGCTATTTTTGCTGTACAGATTGCATGACAATTAATGATTTAAGGGCATGGATTTGCATTATTCTTTTTTAATTCACTACAGGATTACTATAACTCCTTTAAATGACAAGGGTGTCTCTATGGCTATGAGTGAGTGTTTCCGGGCTTGGCTCCCTGTCACGTGTGCCAGTGCTATTTGAGACTCTGATGACCTTAAACATGGTGAAGAGCGCACCAGAATGGCTGGCTTTGTCTTTCACCCAACAGCTGATGGGACAGCAGTGTGGACCCACTGCTGGGTCCACATGAACATCTGTTTTATAGGAGTGCGAGTTAAGTTTCTCTAATTGTTGCCTGCAGTGCGGGTTGAAGAGAACTTGTAAATTGCGGTTCTTCATGGCAGAATAAGCATTTATCATTTTAGCTGGTGTGAGCTGCTTGTGTGAAGATAAGATTAGGCTACCTCACTCATCATGGGAGGATAAGGAGGACCATGACCCCACTTGTCTTACTCATTTAAAACCATCAATGCTGACTCTGGTTCAGTCATTGATAAAAGTGGAGGTGCTATTACCAGTTCATCAGTCAGCTATTTATTCAGACCACTTGAACCAACAAAAGGACAAGCCGCTGGAGATGGGCTTTGTTCCTGCTCTGAGTGGCGGGAAATGTGCTGTGGCGTTAAGGGGAGGGCAGGGATGAGGACAATGGGTTTAGAGACTTTAATGCATGCTCCCTCTTTTGGCGCTGATGTTTTTTTGTTTTTTCCCCTGAGGATGTGCTTTTTTGCCGCCTCATTAGTGTCTCACAAAAGCCTCCTTCCTGTCACTGTGCAGTTGTTTCCCTCACTTATATTGTATTATTTTGATTACATCCCAGTCTTACAAAGCATGACAGTCTGCTCCTAGTGCAGACCTGTGTCAGGATGGAAGTTGCTTCGACAGAATTTTTATAATACACAAAACTTTTCCGCACTTTGTTACTACCGAAAGCGAAAACTGTCTGCACAGATGTGGAAAATGTAGATGTTGTCTAATCCAGTTTATTTATGACAGTGGGAATTGAGTAAACAATGTGTTGTTGTTTTTTAAATAAAGCTGCACTCTTATGTCATCAAGTCGTTCCCGCTCACATTAAAAGAAGGATTTTCGATGTTTGCAGGGTGTATCACTTACAATTTTTCTCAAATAAATAAAACCTTTCATTCATTTGATGTGATATATTTAAATTAGGGGATTAAAACTGGCCACATACCACAAATGCAGCGACATGTTTTGGTGATGAACAACCCTTCAGACTACAGCAGCATGATTCCTGGCCCCAGCTCTAGATAAAATAAAGACTCAGTCAGTGTTGTAAGAGGTTTGTTTGAATTGATTCGGTTTCTATGACTGGTTGTCAATCAGATCATTAGGGACCACACAATGTTACTCGGGCCTGCTGTGTCTGCTTTGTTTTACCCTGGATACCCAAATTCATCTCAGTAGTGGAATTGATGAAGTGAACGTCTTTTTGGCTGCCTTTCAGGGTCCTTGTGTTTGCATGAATATGTTTTGATTCAGAGTGAGACAATCTGTTGACTTTTATTTATTTTAACTGTCAATAGGATTCAAATTGGCCATTTGTACAAAGCGAGTTGGTGATATGAAAGGCCTGTGTGGACATGACAAGCTGTTGAAGGGATGGACTTCTGTATGACTCTTGACTGTGTACCAGGCCTCCAACCTAACCACAGCATGTGCGCGTGCGATGGGGAAGTTGTTGAATGTTTAGTCAGCCGTATTTGCTGCTATGGTTACTAGAGTTTACTGCTTCTGGTGAGATTTTCTTAAACCCAAGACAGCATCTCAAGACTAGCTTTCTCAACTTATTGTCATATTTAAATCTTGTCCTGTATAGCAACACAAACACCATTGATCACCTCCACAGAAAGGCATTAATCCAGTTTAGGGCTGTACCCAACCAATTTTTTAAAGATGGACTTGATTCGACTGTCCAATACAATGGTCAACTTATCAGAGCCGAACCCCTTTATCAGCCTTCTGTATCCTCAACCTTTACCTATAAGACATTTATTGATCAGAGCAGCTGTGTGAGCAGGATGTTATAAAACCTTTTCAGGTTTATACTTTCTGTGTTTCAAAACACTTAACTCGTTTTCCGTTATATTTAATAATGTCATTTAACCTGATTATAGGTTTTCTATTAGTGACATAAGGTTTACCACAGCTTGGCTGGCAGCCCCCAAAACGCCACAGAAGAGTGTATAGGACAAACACAGATTTTTATCATTAATCTGAACTATCTGACCTATGTGCATTATTTGGATCCAAAGGAAAGCCTCATGAACAATGAACTTTAAAAGAATTTGGCTCTGCCTTCCCTGTTCTCTGTCTAAGGTCCAGCTGCAGACTCTTCTTACTCTTTTTCCCTTTTGTCTTTTTGTGATGGCGGGGATTGTGGATTTCTTTACTAATCCTTTGATTAGGCACAGATATCTTGTGAGTTGGGTTTCCTTTCATACCTGTGTGTCCTGTACTGATCCTACACATCAATGTTAGCTTATTTTAAACTGTCAAACTAAGCAACTGTGTTGTTTCCTTAGTAACGTTAGGTGACGTCACGGTCAATGGAAGTCCATATGGTCATAACACAGAGCGCACAGGGTGAATTTTATAAATGAAAGTGTGTTTTTACGTACCCTTGCACATAACCCATTAAGCGGATATACTGAAATCTGGGACCTTTTCTAGTAGGAATACTGTATACCTGCGTATCAACCTGATAACACCTCCGTTGACATCAAAGGTCTGAAAAATGAACCATCGGAGGAACAGCTATGACAGAGAGAGAGAGAATAAAGTTGTATCTTAAAGATGACGATGTAGATCAATGTTTTGACTTTCCATGGATTTGACTGTATCTTTGTTCAACCAATGGATGGATCAAGATTGATGGATTGTTACATCCGTACCAATAACCTGCGTTTTGTTTAAAAGAGGAGATCTTTGCTGTTCATTTTAAGTTGGGGGTTTAAAGTTTACAGCCTGCAATGCTGTTGCACCCCATGATGCATCTTAAGAAATAAAAGTGCAAAGCTTCAAGTGAGCTATACGAGTGGACTCCAGGTCTTCTCGCATGATGATTAAAATCCAACGTGTTGTTTGTATTCTACTGCTAATTGTTCTTTTTACTTTTCAAAAACAGACTAGCTTACACATATTTGGTTCTGCTATCACTGTTGTATTTGATAGAATAATTGCATTTTCTTTTTAACATTGGATAACATTAATCCACAATTCCTCTTTTTTCCCACTCTGTTAATGGAGGTATATTTTGGATCTGTTCTCTTCAGGCAGACAGAGGACTGAGTCAATAACATTGTCCTTGGAACAGGAGCAGAAGGAAATGCAGTGTGAAATGGGTATTGAGGTTGTAAAAGTCAGTCTACTGCAACGTAACTGAAATGTATTCTTGGATGTCTCAGGCTGTTGAGCAAGCTGGGTTTTATATTTATGTGTGTTGGTCATTCTAGGAACGGCATGTAATAGGAAGCTTGTCAGGTTATGTGTCACAGATGTGTACTGCATATTAATCATAAGTGGCAAGTTTAGTGATCGGAACATATTTGTAAGCCTTTTTAAATTGTGTGAAATCCATATTGTACTCTTCAACACTGGACATCTGATAGCCTTTGGTGGTTACAAATTTAAGTCTAGCTAATTCTAGTCCAGCACTGTATTGGACCAGCTATGCGTAAATTCAAATATAAATCTTGTACCTAGCTCCTAGTAGGTGTAAAGTCCTCTTGAAAATGTGGTCGTCATGGAGCATCATTTTAAAAGGTGGGATAACTTGGAGAGATGAGGAGTAGCAGAGGTTTTTCCCTGTCTGTTTTGTGTCCACAGTGCGTTCTTCTCGATAGATCACATCCCCTAGAAATGGTGGATGACTGTACTCATGCTTTATTTTACCATGAGCAGAGCAGAGACCATCATCTGTCCAAAAGTATTTAAATATTTTAATTGAAGATTTCATCATTTGGTGTCACTGTTGTTATTTAACACTAGCTGGAGATTGATGATGTCTGGCTTTAGTTAACAAGGTATCATAATGCTTTGTCATATTTGACATACATTTTTATCGCGGTTTGTGGGAAAACGGCAGTTATCAGGCAAAGCTGTCCCGTGAAGCGTGCTTAGTTTACATGACTGGCAGACTGGAAAATACAATAAATAAAAGGGACCGCGGTCAAGTCTGCATCCGAACATTGGAGAACAACACAGAGAACATGACAGATACTTTACAGACTTGGTGGCTTATTATGAGACATTTTAGTCAGATGCAGCACCACCACACTCCGGGATTTGTTGATAATGAAGGCTGTCCAGGTTGTATATCCTTGCTGGTGCTCATGCATGAACTGTACACCTGTTCCAAGCGTGCCAGGGCCAAAGAAGTGTACCGTGCTCAATCAGAGCACTCACACAAACAAACTGGACTTTAGGGGTGAAGCGTGCTAAGGCACGGTACGGATTGTCTAGTGTGAGTGCGCCCTTAAGTCTGTTCAGAGACAAATATATGCACAAAAGGCAAGACTGAATAAAAAAAAAAATGCCTTTCATCGATTGGCCACACTAAGTGAAGTTATTTTGTTCTCCTTACGTCTCTGTGGTGCAACCAAACTATGATGCAGCTTAAGTAACAACCTAACTAGCTTCAACATATGTTTTAGAGAGGACTTGACACCATTACTTAAGACTGAACTGTAACCGAGCTGTTGCAACAGGCCACAGGTCCCCAATGTCTTAAATCCATTGTAAACGAGCTACTGATTGCTTCCGATGCAGGAAAATAATCATTGTTGTTATTGTTTACACTCGTGAAGTTCGTCCTGTTTCTGTTAGTTTGAAGACTACAGGTTTTGATAAAAGAAAGGCAGCATTTGAACACTGAAGTTTTCCTTGTCCTAGGTAGGGATGCACAAAAGGGAGAAAACAAGAGAAACAACAATTGATTCTACAATCAATGACAAATGTATTCTTTTTCAAATAGACATTCATTCATGAAAAGCAAATAAATGCTTTCTTTGGATAACGACATTATATGTAAAATGTACTTTTAACAGTCACAGCCCGAGCTTTGTATGCCTTGTTGAGAGCTTAAAACAGCCCTCTAACAACCTGTTCATAGGACCAAAACATATTTGATTAAAATCCACATCAATCCACTGGGCATTGGAGCTCAACATGCTAACGGGACTAACACTCAATGTCCATATAGATGTCTGTGGTGAAGCAAATATGCATAGCATTGGCAATGAGTTTTCTCTACATGACTAAAGATGAAGCTTGGCAGGAAAGGCTACGTCTGTATAGTAACGCAGGTTAGGCAAAGCCTAGTAAGTGTATCATCAGAGTATTCTACCACGCCTAAAGGCTGGTTATCAAGAGCAATGAATTTGATGATTTTCTTGTTAAGCTCCTTTACTGTTTGGTGGTCACTGCTGACAAAGTAGAGGCTGCTGGCAGGTTTTGCTGGCGCTGCTCTTTGTGTTCTTACTTTCTATAAACTCTTGGTGCTGTTCTGGATGATGGTTTTTGAGATGCACTTTTAAATTGGTGGTGTTAAAGGAATGTTTTGCTCCTCCTCGCATAACCTGTGCTTGACAAGCAATCTACATAAATAATTTGACGACACTTCAAAATACTTCCATACAGCCAACATATTGCAGATTGTTGTTGGCGTATGTAAGCTGTCACTGCGTGCACATAACTATGCCTCACCATATCGGGCGTATATCAATATTTACTTTAAAAGCTTTTGTCGGCTGATATCAATATGATGCTAATCATGCGTCCCCTTCTAGTCTTAAGTATTCTCAATTTTTTTCCTGTTACAAATTAGAAGTTAAATGTGATCAGGTTGTTTCCTATCTGTGAAATTAGCTCTTAATTAGATTGCTAGAAAGGAAACCAGCAGGTCTTTATATCTTGAACACCAGAGTTGAGCTGGCTATAGGGATAGTTAACACCATCCTGCATTTCTATTTGTATTTTTGTTAAAATCTAATTGTGTATTTGAGTTTAGGAGATGAGGTTCATAGCATAACCCATCTTGCCATGTTGCTAAGTTTTTAAAATTGAGATAATTAGAAAAAGAAATACCTCCCATGTTATTTACTATTGTTAATTCTTAAACTGCGTTGAGACTAATCCAGGCCAGAGGAGATATTTTGACTTTGATTTGAGTGTTTTCCCTCTATAAGCACTGGGAAATGACCTTGCGGAAGGGTTGTTCTTCCTTCACCTCATCATATGACCAGCATCAAACTATCCTGTGGCTTAGTCAGGAGAATAAAGGCAACCCTGTTCGAGAGGTATGCTGGTGAGACGAGAAAAAATGTACTTCTGTCCTTTTCTATTAAGCTCTACCCCTGGTTCAAATGTAGATTTAAAAAATCTATTTTAATGTTTATTTTCATCCAGTTTTATTTGAAAGTGTACAGACTATTTCCAAGTGTACTCAGTTCACGTTAGTTATCTCGTACTGTTGGCTGGGATAAAGCTACAGATGGACATGTGTTACTTTCATTACACATGGCGACACCAGTGACGTCTTTTCACCTGCCAGCTTTTGAGACTTACCTGGATAGCTTAATATTCAGGTGGTCCATGCAATCCAAGACTCTATTAAACCCCAAACAAAAGTGTTAGCCTAATGAAGAAACACCTCTGCAATCCTGTACGAGGGGACATGCTGGAATTGTCTTTCTTAGTAGCAGTGGAAAGGCAAACTGTTCATTCCTAGATATTATTTTAGTTAAGAAATGGAACAAGGGAAGCGGGTCATTAATTGGAAAGAATCTTGAGTAAGTATGTCAATATTTAAAATGAGAGCTGAGATTGTTTGTTGTTTTAAGTTTGGAAGTTTTCCTAACTACACTGAAGTTAACTTAACAGTTGGAGATAATAGTAACCATGGTAGGCAAACTGAACTGCACATGTTTGGCCAGAATTGAACTCCATCTTTTCCCATTGACTGAAGAGGAAACAATAAATCGCAGACACTCCTGGTAAATCTTTGCCCATTGTTCGAGTTGGATGTGGCTGAGAGGCCTGCTACTTAAAGTGTCAGACTGATGCCAAACTGGAGTTTTGTACCACTTTTGTACAGACTACAAAGTGCCTGTGTGTGTGTGTGTGTGTGTGTGTGTGCGTGTGCGTGTGCGTGTGCGCGTGCGCGTGTGTGTGTGCGTGTGTGTGGTGGCACCATTTCAACACCAGGAAACTCAGGCCAGCTGGCTCGTTTTGATGACACGTTTAGTTGAAAGAGAAATACTTCACAGGAATCTGGGACATAACTGAACAAATGTGCTTTTAACTGACTTGTAGTGGTGTCTGTAATACCAATACCGACCACATCAAAATTTAAAGAGAAACAATTACATAATGTAAGTGTAAAATGTGAACATGGCTGTGTGGCATTTCAAAACTGTCTAGGCAAAGTCATGAAGGAGGAACATAGTATGAAATGGATTCAGCTACTTTTGGGTTAAGACAAAAGTCAAGAGCTCCTTTTGATATATCCACCTAATTAATACTTAATACGGTATTTAAAGCCCAGCTCTGGTGTATTTGGGCATATTTATCATACTTTTTATGTTGAGTCTATTTTCCTGACTATGTTAGTGAGTCATAGATTGTCGTATACTCTTCAATCAATCAATCAATCTTTATTTTTAAAGCGCCAATTCATGACAAATGTTATCTCAAGACACTTCACATACAGCAAGGTTATGTTATGTAATATTACAAAAGAGCAGGTTAAAGACCTTACTCATTGCTATATTACAAAGACCCAACGTTAATCCATCATCTTCGACCAAAATCATTAACTGTAGTCAAAGATTAAATAATGAGGCAGGCATTGCTGTGTTCATAAATCAATCAATCAAGTTAACATACAGTAAATCATCTTCTGAGCTCTGTTTCTGGGGCCTGGGGCTTAGTGATAACCAGGGAGGTGAATCACAGGGTCACAGTCATGATACGATTCTAAATGCGATTCGTGTTCACGATAACGATAATATTACCATACAGTAACTCTGCGATGATGTTGTAAGAATAGGGTTGCCAATTTCAGTCATTTTTCTTAACCGATAGTTGAAACCCTTAACGATCAATGATCGATTAATAATTAATGAGCTCCAAAATGGACGTCTTTTTCTCAGTTTATTTTTTATTGAAACCATTATAGCAGCACAGTAGTTACTTTAAACATTAATTCAATAAATACAAACTGTAAAACAACGAGGCTCTCGCTCTTTTAAACGTAGGACTGTCCTTATTTAACGGCGCTATAAAAAAATGCCAATCGGGCGCTACTGCTGTTTCTAGACTAACAAGTCTGACCGAATGAAACTCCTTTTTCAACATGAAGTTCTGTATTAAAGTGAAATAAATGTTAGCCTCTTCACAATACACTAAATGCTTCTGCTTTGTAGACAAATTAACATTTCTACACGTTCAGGAGTGAGTTGTGAGCGCGTAAAGTACTCTACTCACCATAATATATCTACGGTCTAGTGTTTTCGTTTTTTGAAAGATGAGCACATCTACGTGATCAGGGCTGAGTCGTGTGCTCAGTTTATTTACAATCAGTCCAGCTGCAGAAAACACTCTCCGCTTACGGCTTCATTTTGCCGTCATGTAAATAAGATCAATAACATAATGCTATTTAGTTTGCTTAATAAAAGGACAGGTATAGACCTGTTCTATTGGAAAGTTATCCTTAAAAGACTTCTGTTGTAATCTGGCGCTATATATAAAATAGAAAAAAATGTTTTTTTTAATACAATTAACTTGACCTTCAAGGGGGGGTGGGGGGTACCGTTGGGGGGCGGGGCGCCCCCCTAATATATTGGTGGGGGAAACACTGATAAGGATCAACACTAGGAGTCATGAAATGGTGAGGAGTGAAATTACAAAAGAGCACCTTACCTAAGATAGTAAGCAGAGAGAGCATGAGTGGTGTAAGATAAGTGAAAAGTGAAAAGGAAAGAGGATTGATGGGAGGTAATAGAAGGACATTGGAGAAAATGGGACAGGAAAATTAGTTTCACAATACAGGCCAGGGGAGCTGCTGTCATGAAACAATTATTGATAGAGGCGCTGGAGAGAAACTGAGGATGAAATTAGTTAGCAGTAGGAAACATTGGGGGAAATGGAGGGAGAAATTAAGTAGACCTTGGGGTCTGAACAGAAAAAAATCATCATCATATGGAAGGTTGGAACAGATGAGGTCATCAGAATATAAAGGAAAGATACTCAAGAGCATTGTTGGGTAAATCAAATCCTTCATGTTCTCATCTTAGCTGTTAAATTCTTCTTCTTTTTTCTGAGCACTTCAAACTTTAAAGATTGTTCTAACCTCATAGAAATCATGTCAGGAGGGATTTGACTTGGGCACTGTTGACCTGAAACAATAGAAATCCTGGAGTTGCCGTCTATCTGTCAAAGGGGCATCACACATGCTTCGAATGTAGATGTAAAAATCTGTATGAAGGGTAGAGGACAAAAGGGAGTTTGAGGTTAAAGGAAGAGGGAGGGATAGACATTCAAGAGGGGCAGGTCTAATGGACAGCAGACAGCAGGGTGTCAACCTACTAAACCTCTGTATGGTATAAAGTGAAGCAGAGCTTTTTTGTTAGTTGGGCATCTGACCAGGAAAGAAAGAGGAGTCTGTTGTTCCTGATTGAAGTCTGCTGTGAGTAATTCCATGGAATCAGGTTTTGTGGGGTCAGCAAATGATCATGTTTTTCCTCAGAATTTCACTTTTAAACATATTTCAGAGAAATGTTATGCTAATCTTGATGATTTGTGTGTTACTAACCATTTGGTAGATGTCTTGTGAGTTGCCTCAGTTGTTTAGAAACTTCAAAAGTTTAAGTGAAGGAGATTTTTTCTTTAATTATGTTGCATGTTTGAGTGTTTAACCACTCATCCTTGTTGCAGCTGGTGGTTCTTCCCTCTCTGTAAAGATTGAGACATGTTCAAAACTCAAACATTAGGAAGTTGAGCTACTTACTGCGCTGTGTCTTAAAGCTTGATGTTATCTGTTTCTGCCATGCTGCACAAAATCAATATAATGTGTGAGACGCCTTTTTTAAACTTCCAAATCACATTATACTGGCCCTTATTTAATTGCTGTGTTGACCCATATTAAATGCTCTTTAGAGTATTTATACATGAAAGCAGGACTTGCTTCACATGTCTGCAGCTGATAAAGACCTATGTACATCCAATCACTAGAAATGTTTACAGTTTGTTAACATGTATTTGTTATCTGTGTATTTCAGACCCGGTGCCTCCCTGATTAAACCCTGACTGAACACGTGTCCTGACTTACGATCTAGAACCATGACGGCCATCCACGCACCTCGGGACAAGTAAGAGAATCGCTTTCTATTTTTAGTTTCAGAACGTGCAGAATGAGATTTGGAAAGAATCCATTCAATAAACTGTCGTACATTGTTTGTTGATATTTAGTTGAACACTTCATTCATGTGATCTAATGTAAACTTCCTCTTGTCTCTTTCCCAGATACAATGCTGTATGGATTATTTTCTTCATCCTGGGCTTGGGAACCCTCTTACCCTGGAATTTCTTCATGACAGCAACAATGGTAAGCTAAGTAACATTTTAGTTCAACTGCATTATTTTGAATGTGAGGATTATTGCAGTTAAATGCAGTTAATCTTCAAATCAACGACAGATGAAAGGAAGGGAAAGAGCCCTGTTGGTGGCCTTGTGGTTAGTTAATTAAAAGGTCTGGCTCCTCCTAGAGGAAGGTCACCAACTAAAAGAAATCCAGGATTGTTTGTTTACCTTTTCTTTAAACCCACCTGGTTTCACTCAGGGTGGCTGACCTGACTCCATCCAGGTGGATTATCCAGCTGTGCTAAAGCCTCTCTAATCCCGAGCCATTCTTTTTGACCTCCTAAGGGGTTAACTTCTTAAAATATGGAATTTCACTGTTATTACCCTGGACCCACCCTGAGGGCGAACGTCTGTCTGAGCTCAAATTGCTTATTTGTTTTGTTTAAAAGTATCTCATTTATAGACTGCAACTTCAGCCTGTATGTTCCATATCTTAAGCATGACTTTAATTGGGGCTTCATTTAAGCGCTTAATTATTCCCATGTTTCATTGAAGTGACCTACTCTTAACGTCACTCATAAAGTTGTCCCATTAATTGTTGAGTTGCATTGATTCAACTTTGTGTTCATTTTCTGGCTGTTTTATGTCTTGGTCAGACATGTTATGTCAAAGGCTGCTTGTCACGTTTATTTACATCCTTAACACATGGGTGAAAGAAAATGTATGAATGAAAGCCTCCTTTATTGACACTTTTGGGAATATATATATCATACAATATTAGTTAATATTTTCTAATTATTATTAATTATTACCCGTCTGTTGTTTTCCTGAAAGCTCATAACCTACATGCATTTATTCCTTCATCTTTTTCTTTAGTTCTTCACCAGTAGGCTGAAGGACTCACCTTCTACAGACCTTTCCTCCAATCAGACGTCAAACGAGACTTCGGAGATCGGGGACACGCGCAATGTGCTGGAGGCAAAGTTTAACAACGTCATGACACTCTGTGCCATGGTGCCCCTGCTCATTTTCACCTGCCTCAACTCCTTTATCCATCAGAGGTATGAACCCTGCTCCACACAGCCTTACCCACACATTCTGGAGAGAACAAATGGTAGTTTTATGACAGAGATAAATGTTGTTGCACAGAAGCTTAAAATCCAAGATTTAGCTTATTGAGGCAAATTCTGCACCATCACTATCTGCCTCCTCTCCTCACTCCCCTTCTCACCCCATGCCGCTCAGGTAACATGATCCAGAATGTGAATGTATGCCTGTATGATGTCTCCAGGATGTTTGCTTTAATTAGAGTAGCATTTGAGAGATCTCTGTGGAGGACCCTGACCACGGCTAACTCTTCCCATGCACAAACACACCCAGGAATGCTATTTATGTTCTCAACTCCCTCCACATCTACTTTTTTAATTCTCCCTCCTCCCCTTCAACTTTGTTTCTTTACTCCTGCTCATATCCTGGATACACTCCCTTTACTTCTGCAGAGCCTTTTTCTACTTTCTTCCCTTTCTTCCTCTTTAAGTTAAGTTATTCTTGAACAGAAGAAAAGAAGGATGTTGGGTGCTCATGGTGGCAATGAGGTAGACTCCAGGTGAAAACCAGGTGCTAAATAAATTGACCTTAAGAGGGGAAAGCCACCAGGCTATCTTCAGAAACACTTGCAATAAAACAACATATCAATAAAAATCAATCACCAGCATGAGAAAGACGCCCTTTTTCTCATAAAGGCTTTTTAACTTTATCATAGTCTCTAAGCGAGTGTGCCTGAAGATAGCCAGGTGGCTTTCCTCCCTTTTTTAAAATCAACCCTCTCTAATTCATCTTTTTTCAACTTTGTGTTGAAAGGACGTCAACTTGACCCTTTTGTCATCACATCAGAAAATGTTAGTTTTTACTTCTGGTCAACAATGAATCACAACACTCTCCTACATACTGCAGTCCTCATTTCCTGTTCGATTAAAAAATAATCCTGTTGTTTACTTCCTTATACTTATTTTCCTTATACATTTGAAAACTAAATGTTTTGTATACTTTAACATGACATATTATACATTTAATCAATGATTCATGTTTTGAATGTATTCCTTAAGTGTCCTGAGTGTCCTGTCCACTGGTGGCTTTAGTTATTTGTGTTATTTGAATGTTATTTCACTTTGTGTGACTCAGGATTCCTCAGAAGCTGCGGATCTCTGGCAGCCTGACGGTCATCCTGGTTGTTTTCCTGTTGACGGCTGTGCTTGTCAAGGTCGTCGTGTCCCCGCTGGCCTTCTTTACCCTCACCATGATCAAAATTGTCTGCATCAATTGTGAGTTTGAGTAAATACAGCTCTACTGATAATACTTTGATTAAAAGCTGCAGAGAAAGTCTCAATCAATCAATCAAAGTGTAGTGAAAGAGCCCACTCAAGTATGAGACTTTGGTTTATTTAATAATTGAACTCTTAAGTGTCACACTGTTCATGTAAGTTTAGAGTCTCCTCATAAGAGTGAGGTTATTTAGATGAGTTAAGCTCCAACCTTAGAGAAGTCATGAATCTGTCGAGTCAACAGGATTCTAAGAGGACTCAGAATCTGTCATTGTGGTTGCTAGTAGCAGTGAGCTTCTCATCAAACAAATACTTAAGTTTAAGAGTTTGGAATTCTACTAGTAAACTTTCAAAAACTCGCTGCATCAGACTCGTGCATACTTGTCATAATTTGTATTTACGATTTGTTCTATGAATGTTGCAAAATAGTGTCTGAAGTCCATATTCGGATTAGAGGGTCAGGACATGTGCTTCTCTGATAACAACAAAACCACATTTTAGAGGATGAAAAAATCTTAAAAGAAATGTCTTATTTTGTCTCTGTTGTTTCCTCTGTCTCAGAATCCCTCAAACTGTGGCTCTAAGACAGCCAGGCAGTAGACCAAGTGATATCAATGATGTTAGACTGAATATGAGAGAAACCTGTGTATAATGTAACACAATCCACAGCCTCCGGGATGACATAAAGTTAAATCAAAACCTGGAGGTCATGCAGGTAGCTCTTAATGTACCGCCGTTGTATTTGACTGCATTCGTTGAAGGATTGTCTTTATCTTATTTCCACTTTGAACTCATGCAAATGATTACTTCCACGTGTTTGCCTCTTTGATCCTCTTCAGCATCCACTGTGTTTGTAAAATCCTTTCACTCTCTCTCTAACACCACACTGAGTTTCAGAACAAAGTGTGTAATCCCACAGTGAGTGTTTATTTACAGTGACTCACTCAGCAGCAGGGAAAAGCTCACCCCCTTTTTATCGCAGTCGGGCCAGCCCTGACCCTCAGGTCCTCCTGTGGAACAGCCTCATGAGTGTTTGATTTAGAGAGGAGGGTGTCATGACCTCGATGCTTTCATATCTCCAGGGCCACACATTCCTCTTATTGGACACATGTTCACAGATTCCTGCAGCTAATGAAGTTTCAAAGTTGATGTACAAATGCTTGTAATCGTATCCAAGATCCAAGATTTTATTAAAAAAAAGCCTTTCAGGCTCAAAGCTGTGCAAATGAACATAAAGAAAGTTATTATATAACAGTAACGTAAAACTCAACTCGCTGTCATTTTCTTCTTCTTCTTCTTCTTCTTCTTCTTCTTCTTCTTCTTCTTCTTCTTCTTCTTCTTCTTCTTCTTCTTCTTCTTCTTCTTCTTCTTCTTCTTCTTCTTCTTCTTCTTCTTCTTCTTCTTCTTCTTCTTCTTCTTCTTCTTCTTCTTCTTCTTCTTCTTCTTCTTCTTCTTCTTCTTCTTCTTCTTCTTCTTCTTCTTCTTCTTCTTCTTCTTCTTCTTCTTCTTCTTCTTCTTCTTCTTCTTCTTCTTCTTCTTCTTCTTCTTCTTCTTCTTCTTCTTCTTCTTCTTCTTCTTCTTCTTCTTCTTCTTCGTCTTCGTCTTCGTCTTCGTCTTCGTCTTCGTCTTCGTCTTCGTCTTCGTCTTCTTCGTCACAGTGAGTCTTCAAAGTGTTATTATTCTCAAATGTCCTTGTCTTGTTTTTTTCTGTCCCTCCCCAGCGTTCGGGGCGATTCTTCAGGGCAGTCTGTTTGGGCTAGCAGGGATTCTGCCTGCCTCCTACACCACACCCATCATGAGCGGACAGGGGCTGGCTGGCACCTTCGCTGCTTTCTCCATGATCTGCGCACTGGCCAGTATGTCAAACCACAAGTACACTACTTCTAAAATAAGAGATATGGACACACAGGTGGTGGATAAAGCATCTGAAGACGTACTGATGCTACTAAGATTGAACGTTTTGTCCCATCCCATATCTTCCATCAATTTTTTGTTCAAGTGAACATAGTTAAACCTTTTAGCTAGTGACTTTATTTCCTTTAGAATTATGCTTCTCATATGATTTTGAATGTTCATTTAAAGAAGATGCTTTCTTAAAGAAACAGGACTTTTCTGAAAGCTGGGCGCACAAGAAAAACGACTGCATTCATTGAACACTTAAAGAAGTCTCCATACCCACTGATGGTTTTCTGTGTGTCTGTAGCTGGATCAGCCCTGCAGGACAGCGCTTTTGGTTACTTCATCACAGCCTGTGTTGTTATCCTGTTGGCCATAATGTCCTACATCGTTCTGCCCAGAATGGTAAGAGCTCGTATTCTTTATCCTAAGCATTTTTGACGGACTTACATTGTTTTTTGTTTTTTTTTGTCCAAACTCCCGAATCTGTTTGATGACAGAAACACAACCTCCAAAGAGAACTGACTCCCTCTCTGCCCTGTTTGTAATGTTGTATTATTATTTTATTTCAACAGGAGTTTTTCCAGTACTACATGGAGAGCAATGTACCCAGACCCTCTGCTGACGAGGAGAACAAGATGGACTTGCTCAGGAAAGGTACAAACAGTACACCTAGAGGCATGCTGTCGGATGTTTAGTTTCCAGTTTCCAAACATGAATAATTATGGAGGAAAAAAACAGTTAACCGGACTGCGCTGTACTTCGATTTCAGCATTTAAACTTAGAAAAATATTGAACATATCATTCACCAAATAAAGTAAAATTCTTCCCAAAATTAAAGAACTTTAATTCTTATATTATTGACAATATTAGAAATGGCCATGAACTGCAGAACACCAACCAAACTACACGGGGATAAAGATTGAATCTGACGGAATCAGCTGGTTCCACAAGTCTATTTGCCTTGTTTTCATTTCCCATTTCATCATTTTCTTTAAGAGAACTCCTAAACATAAACACATATTTGTCTCCTGGATATTTAAAGAGATGTTTGTTTTATAGCAGGCACTACTTTCTACTTACAAAACTGTCTTCTATTGCAGTTTAGTCTTGACTAACCCTAAGCGTGCACACAATACGATCTCATATGGGTGATCAAACTGGATAGTTTCATGTTCAGCACTCTAACCAGGGATAGGAAAACAAACACATTCTCCTCCAGCAGATGTATTCATTCATGTTTCACGCCAAAACTCAAATTGTCTTCTTCCTTGACGTTTCATTTAAACACATCATGATGAGATTTTATGCACCTTTGCCTAATACTACTTTTACTTACCCGACCATTAACACGTCATAATGTGACCTTATGTTACCTCGTTTAGTAAGTTCACTTGCTTTCATTCTGCTGGTTTCAACATGGTTTATAACAACAAACTGGACTTGCTGCACATTTTGGATGTGCTCACTACGGATGGCTTAGAGTGGAGGAGGATGAATGTCCTGCAGTAGTAGCAGCAGTCATAGTTGACAGAATATTTTTAAACCCAAAGACAGCCTAAGTTGCGGCATTTTGGTTCAGTTTGAGTGGCAATGCTGATATTGTTTTTCACTTGTGAAAAATGCAGAACTGGATCCTTGGACCTGAACCCGGTTTCGATTCCCATCCCTAGCTTTAGCTGCTTAAAGCTCACATTGTCTTTACAGGAAATGCGCTTTCGGCCATGCCTCTATCTTAGCGTCTTTCTCACGGCCAAAAGTTTCCTTCTAAACCACAAAATGACCTTAGAAACCAAGGCCACTGCGTTTGTTGCAGTTTGTGTTATGGTGACATCTCGACTGCCCCCTGTACGTCTGTGACACTTTACGTGTGACTGTATGAGAGTGTAATGGAAACACTGTATAATTTAAAAATCTTCTGTATAAACAGCCGCTCCAAAGTGGGAGTACAAGTCTAAACTTCATGTTTCACATGGGATAAAAAAAAAAGAAAGAAAAACAACTGTTTGTGTGTGTTTGTTACTCAGATAGTGCTGCAGAGAAGAGACCTGTGGTGAGCCTGACGGACGAGGAGCTCAAACCCAGCGTGTCTGTGTTCAACATCTTCAAACAGGTGAACTGACTTTAGCACTTTGCGAGACATAAACAATAATGAAACAAGCGAACAGTCCTCACAGCTTTATTTGAGCTCTGAATATATGTGGTTAAAGAAACTGACCTGACACAGCATTGCTCACCTGTATGCAACACATTGAACTGCTCACATAATATTGATACTATTGGTCTTGTGCTCTCTCATCAGATCTGGGTGATGGCTCTGTCCGTATGCTTCATCTTCACTGTCACCATCGGTATTTTCCCAGCAGTCACAGTCGAGGTCAAGACCACAGTTGCCAACGGAGGCGCTTGGGGTGAGTCCCACACAAATTTAGAAACAAATCGTTGTTTGTTTCACAACATGAAGATAGCAGGCTGGGAAGATTTGAAACTCCTAACCCCAGACAGAGTGCCTTCTGTTGTTAAGGGAACTGAGTTTCTAGACAATTGAAAAAAGTTAAGACTCATTTCTTTGTTTGCTGTCTGAAGTAAAACTGTCAGGGGGCCTGATAGCTCACCTGGAAGAACATGTGCCTCATGTACTGAGGCTAAAAATGCTCGCTGCAGTTTCAGAAATCAACAGAAAGGAAAATACAAAAAAAAAAATCTATCAAAAAGTGTAGAAAGGATTTATATTTTACTGTAGTGTGGACTTATATTTTGCCTTTGCCTTCACTGCAGCCTGTATGATTCACAAATGTGATCCTTTAAGCACGTTCAGTGTGTCGTACGGTGTCTTATTAAAAACAATCAGCTCGTCCTGAACTCAAAGTGTCGACTCTTTGGATCAGGAGACATTTGGACATCTTGTTACAAGGCAAACTTCAAGGCATTCACTGTTTAACAATTAAAAAGCCTCAATGTCCCGACATTTAACCTTTAAACAATCAGCCTTCGTCATTAAGTCTTTGTTTGAACTCCATAACGAGTGCCTAGAAGTTTTTTATTTGACACATTCATTCTACTTAAAGGACCATTCAACTGAAAATCTATTTTGAAGTGCTCTCTTCGCCAGGATGGATATTAAATTGATAACATCTTGTTTGTTTTTGCTCTCACTTCAGAAATGTACTTCATCCCCGTGTCATGTTTCCTCCTCTTTAACGTGATGGACTGGGCTGGCAGGAGTCTGACGGCCTTCTGTATGTGGGTCAGTAGAAACCCTTTTAACCATCACGCTCAGTGCTTCTAACCTTCTCTTTTAGGTTCATAGACAGCTTATTGACTTCAAAGGCACAACAAGCTCTTTGCCGGTTCAGTAGATCTCTTCAGGGGAAACTTGAGATCATCATGTCAAGACTTTGTTGGTGCATTCAGGTCTTCTGGGAAGCAGACAGCCTCAATATCTGCAAATTACTAGAGGGTCATTTTCTAAATGTACCAGTTTGTTGTAACTACAATGATTCATGATTAGTTCTGTCAATAATTCCACTCATCAATCTGTTTACATCATTCTGTATACAAACACTAGCCTTATAAATTCCATTTGAAATAACTTATGGTGATATTTAAAGAGATCAGCTGTTCTCTAGCAGACTTTTGACGACGAACACATGTTGACACTTATGAAAGCCTTTAGCTGTGTAAATGTTGACACATGGTTAAACCGGAGTCATGAGTGGAATGGTGGGGAAATATGTTTCACTTAGAGTTTGGAGTGAAGATAAAGGAGACATGTTTTGTCTTTGGCGGAGAGTGGAGTTTTTTCTTAGTCACTGCTTTGCCTGAGAAAATGGTTTTGTTGGTTCTATTGAACGTATTGCTCTCTCATCTCTTAAACGCACATCTGGGTAAACAATGACAGGAAATATTTTCTTGACATGTTGCCTGGAAAACAACAAAATTGACAAACTGCTTCATTTTGCTGCGATTCAGAGGAAATGGTCAAATGGAATAAATTCTTTACAAACAGAACAGTTAGTTAGTCGTGTACTCTCGCTGAAGAGAACAGTAGTCAGCTGCTCTGGGACCATGTGAATTTGTTTATCATCATGATCATGAACAGTAAGAGGGTCATATGCAGGTTTCCTCTGAGGTGCTTTGAGAGGTCATGTTTTTTATTGAACTACACTTTTCCACATTTAAAACCATGTAAACAACATTTCAAATCAACTCTACCAGACCTGACTACCAACAATACCAGATACAAATATCGTACATCTATAGTTTATGGTGCATGATTCAACTCATCATTGTCGTCATGACTGATGAATATTTCAATTGTTTATTTTTTCAGTTTTTCTACTTGAATCTCTCTGTATATAATATACGTATGGTATTGGTGTTTTGAGTCTGCTGTTGGTCCCTATAGTTCACATTGCTTTGTTTCTCTCTGCAGCCCGGTAAAGACAGCCTCTTGCTTCCTGTGTTTGTGGCTCTGCGGGTCATCTTCATCCCCCTCTTCATGCTCTGTAACGTCCAGCCTCGTCACTTTCTCCCCGTGCTGTTCTCTCACGACGCCTGGTACATCATCTTCATGATCTTCTTCTCCTTTTCCAACGGATACCTGGCCAGTCTCTGCATGTGCTTTGGACCAAAGTAAGAACAACACACCCATCGTGATTCCTACGAGTTTATATAGAAACATAAACAATCCTGATGAACTTTGTCCCTCTGCTCTCTCCGTACAGGAAGGTGTCACAGCATGAGGCAGAGACGGCGGGGGCCATCATGGCCTTCTTCTTGTCCCTGGGCTTGGCGCTGGGTGCTGCTGTGTCATTTGCTTTCCGTGCCATGATCTAAGATCTTCATTAGACCACCTCACCATCCGACACTCCCCCTGTCCTCACCCTGTTCAGGAGAGGACATGGCAGACGAGGGGAACAGTATTCTTAAGTGTACAGTAGAGACTTGTCTCAACCACCTCAGCGACAGTATAAGCTGAGACATGTTACTGAATTTTATTTAGTTTTGAACTGAGCAGCACAGTGTGTGTGTGAAGGTGTGCTGTTCCTCATGTTTCCAAACGATGCCATTGGTCAAACAGGTTTGCTCTTTGAGTGCAATTTAAGAAAAAGCGACTGAACAAGGAAATCAGCACCAACATTCGTAAGAACCAACTGTAGTGGTTCATTTAGTAAAATACTGAGATATAAAATGTCCAAACACACATCAGGAGCTCAAACAGTAAAGACGATGTGAACGCAGAGCATCCCAGAGCCTCATTTATTAAACATTTATTCTGCACCAAATAACATGGAAGTGTTAAAAACATCATAAGTTTGGTTCACTTTGTTTCATATTCTTAAAACCTCAGTTACATGACATTGTGTAAGAAACGTCATGACATATTTTATACAAATGAGGCTCTTAAACTCTAGTGTTGACTGTCCTGATTAACCAGTAAATACAATTAACTATTTGTAAACTATGTTACTAGCTATTTTACTTTACACGTTTACACATCCAATCTCAAACGTCACTCTGGACTGTTGTGAATGCTGATCAAGCCAAATACAAAAAGACAACATGGGGAAAAGATGAACTTTGACAGGAAGTGATGACCCATCAGCTGCTTTGCTCCCTCGCTCTACTTTCACCATGGACTCTGGTCTCTTGTGTTTCTGTGTGTGTGTGTGTGTGTGTGTGTCTTGAAGACAACGTTGATGATCTGGGCCATTTCCAGCTGAATAATAATAGTTTTAGAGTGTCTGTAGTTTAGATTAACGTGTAACAGTGTGGCTCTCTTCAATACAGTTTGATTTACCAAATAGAACCAGAGGTCACATTTTCTGCCTGAAGTTCAGCCCACATGTGTTTTTCTTGTTTTGTTTTTTTACTGTTACTGTGTCTTCCTGAAGAGAATCGGCATGATGTATTTTTTAATGCAGAAAATAGAAAAATATGCAACTGTCTTGTGACTGGAAGCGTGCCATGAGGAGCGAGACTTATGAGTTCTTACTGTGACATTTCTCATTTAAGGTGGACTCTGGAAGATCTTTTTTATATTGAATATGGTTTGTAGTACGTTTTTCAAACTTTACCACGTGGATCTTGCCGAGTTATTTTTGTTATAAATGGGGGGTTGTTTATAGGCCCTCTATCTATCAGTGTTATATTTGAATGGCTTTGCAGTCTTGTGGCCTTTGTCATCCTTTTTTCAAAGTGTTTTACTTGTACACAGTATTCTACATAACAACAGCTGTTTACAGACAAACAGCCCGTTTGAATGCAAAAGTTGGTTTGTTATAATTGTGTTGGCATGGAAATTTCAAATGTTACATTTATTGCAGCTAAACAGTTCAGTGATCAAATAAAACTGTGTATTTTTAAGAATGTGGCTCCCTCTGCTGGTCATATTTAGTAACACAACTTTATTTAGTAATGACAACTATTGGTTCCTTTTTAAATTTTGTTACATAAACATACTCCTGCTGTAAAACGCTCAGGAAATATTGTAGGTTCAAGTGAATGAATTAGTGTCATTGAATTGTAATAGTTTAGAAATGCCTCTAGAGAATGTTCACAAAGAAACGCAGCCTTTCCTCCTCTACTTCTCACTGACCTTTATGAAACAAGAGACTGCACAGAGAAAGCTACTTTTCAGTACTCAAAGAATCAACCATTGTGAACTTGGAGACCGCCCAAGTATTAAACATGTTTAAGATTTCCCATAACCCCATGTAACTGATTAAACTCAGTTCAGAAAACCTCATGTTATCCCACGAGATGAGACAACAACAAATACTGTGACCTCAACTTTTATAAACATGAAAAGAAAGGGCACTTAAAAATCCATTGGCCAGAAGAAAAAATAAAAACATCCGAGTATTTTTTTATTTGCTCTGCACTCAAAGCAATCCCCTTAAACCTGCAGTGATTGAAGTTTCTGCACATGAGGAGGCATTGACGAGAAAATAAGACACTGAAATACAATTGATTTAGTAGTTGGGATGGTTACTTTGTCTGCGTAGGTTCTCAGTCAACCAGGTCATGGTAAATTGAAGCTTGACCCAAAGGCAACTGGTCTTGGTTGAAGATCTTGGAAGACATTTCACCTTTCCTTTATCGCGATGTTTTCTCTGTTCTCTGACGCCTTCAGATCAAGCTGCAATATGGCTAACTTGTTTTAATTCTTCTTACACATCCAACAGATATGGAGCAACATTATCATTCAGCTGGTGTCCTGTGTCTTCCTCCACTGGTGAGAAAAACTTTCTCTATTGGCTTTAGTTTGGTCTCTTCCAACTCCTGAGAAAAAGACATGGCTCTCCAGCAGTGAGTGTTTAGAGCATTTATGATCATTAAGCGGCCTGCTGGGAACATAAATGTGATAAAGAGAAGCTGAAGACTAAACCGAAACAGATAAAAGGAGGGTCAGAAATGTAAAGTTTAAAAAACCCTGAAACATTTAAGCTCAGGTGATCATGGTTTGTAGGTTTACTACAGAGTGAAATTAAGACTGATGGTTCTATTTGACCTCCGAAAGAGAACCAGACCATCAGAGACAAGACTTTTTATATCTGTATAGATCAGTTTCATATCTGAAACCCTGCAGCAGAGGAGGAGTTAGACAAAGTAACAAACTTCACACTACAGAAATCGCCTTTGTTTACATTTTCCACAGCAAAGATTCACGGTAAGTGATACATTTGACTGTTAAAAGACAGCAGGATTAGATTTTAAAATAAACCTCCACGTGAACAGAGCAAGATCATTAAAGAGGGAACAGGTACAGCTTTATCCAGAAGTGTCGTCAACATAAACCCAAAGTTCTTCAGAGCTTTTTTAAAGCTCCTCTGAAGAACTTTGGATTTATATTAATGTTGACGGCACTAGAAGTCTCAGGATTCTTAATTGTCATTTTTCTTTTTTGCAGCAAACGTTTTATGCATTTATCAGCCGTACACTTCAGCTACTGGAGTTAAAGTGAACACCTCACTTTAGAAAGCCTTTTAACTGTTCTCATGTTACATTGTGTAGCATCAACAAGCACTTCTATAGTAATTTATCAGTTATTTAATCCATCATTTATGCTTAATGAAGCTTTTCTGAAAAGGCTAAACACTGTAAATGTTTATTATAACTACTAAGATGTGCATCTCAAACTGTTCAGAGACTTTTGAAGAACTTTCTAGTTAAAAAAAAGAAACTTTTAGACTCTATTCAAAGAAATCCTCACAAGAGACAAAGAAGGAGTCTAAAGGTTTGTGTAGATGATTTATTCTTAAGGTATACATTTTATTCAAAAATAAATTACCAGAGAGATCTTTAAAAGGCAGACAGACATCGCCTCCAACCAGCCCGTCACAAAGTATTCACATCACGTTTCTATTAACGTCTGTCCTCGTGAGAGGGACAGAACTAGTGTAAACCCTACAGCAGCAACTTCTCTTTAAAAAAACCACGGACTGTTAAGCTGATCAACAGAAAAAAAAAGCCAATGTCAACTGATTCACTATAAAACATACACAAAGTTTATTTAAATATTTAATCCAACATACATGCCCGATTTGTTGTAATGTGTTAGGAAAGGTCAGTAAGAAACTGTACAGTATGAGACTGGCATTTGAGGTGAGAAATCATTTGGATGGAATCAAAACCGAAACAATCAAGACAGTAATGAAGTCGTTGGTGAACAAATCATCTCCTGCTACAGAGAAAACAGCGATTTAGAGTTCTGCAAACTGGAGAAAGCAGGAGAAACATTTCTTGTCAGTGTTTGAAATAATGTGAAACATTTAAAGTGATATGTCTTTATATACTCCCTTGCTGGGCGATGGACTAGAGGACTGCAATGCTTTTATGTCTGCTGGCTAATCATAAAGCTAGCTTAGCTAGGCAAAAAGGCTGCTAACTAAGATAACCAGATTAGCTGCTGGCTTTAGCTACATCTTCCCTCCCCATGAGGTGTATTCATTTCCTTATCTTACTCCCTACAAGAAAGCAAAGAGTGTATTTTTCAAAATGTGAAACTTTACCTTGAAAGAAATTGAGATTAAAGATTTGTCTTGCTAACACAGCAAAAGCTAGAGGCTTCTAAAAACAGCTAGAGTCTCTTTAATGAAAGGCAGCGAGGAGAGAAATGTCTCAACATGAGAACGAAGAGAGGCCTGGCTCTAAAAGCTCTAAGCTAGCTTGATGCTATAACCGAGTGACTCCATGAAGAGAGCCATACACCTGCAGGTCCGCTACAAGACGCTTTTTAAAAAGCACATCTGTTCTACATTAAAAACAAACACCAGATGAGAGGCCCTAGGCTTCCTACAGATCTCACCGGGGTCACAATCGCACAGTATTAAAGGGAGAGGCGATTTCTGAATCAAATTGTCGCCTGTGCTCGTAGGAAGGGTTAACAAACAGAAGGAAAGTAAACTGAACTTGCTTGCGAGACAAAACAACAAAATGCACGTAAGTCAGCTTTTAAATTTGCATTCATTGTGTTCCAGCTGCTCACAGCTGTGTCAGTTTTCCCTGAATTACAGCTTGATCCTGAAGCGATGCAGCAAACAGGTCAACGTGTCTACAATACGCACCACAACACAACATGTGTCTATCACAGCATGGCACACTGGAGGAGATGACAGTCTTTAAGATCCTGTTTTGGCTTCTCTACACGGTCCTCTCCTGAACATGCAGTTTCTGCTCTGAGGCACTGGGGGGCGATGATGAGCACCACAGGCGGCAAGCCTACAGGTCCATTACAGCAAATGAAGAAGGGGCAGCGATGTGGGAGGAAAAAGCTTTGGTGTTGATGTAGTTCCACAGTTGAAGGATTGAACAGATTGAACAATTGGGCAGGAGGCTGATGAACACAACGAGGGAGATGCAAACACGAGGAGGAGCATCATCGAGTCTTTAACTTGGCGTGCTGCGAGCCCTGTTCTGTCAAGCTTGCTTTGATGGAGTTAATCACCGTCTGTCTGACGTTGTCTTCCATATAATTTTCACTTAATGGTTTCAAAACCTGCAGAAGAGGAAGAACAAAAAAAGAAGTTTGTGTGAGAGTAAGTCCAGTCAAAGCATCCCAAGATGTTCTATAAAAGGGGACAAAGAAACTGAAAGAAAAAAAGTTAGGGGAGGAAAATATTAAAGACAAAGTAAAGAACAAAAAGTGTATGTAGTCTTAAACATGCCGACCACAGAAACACATCTTAAACTTCTCACACATTAAGATCTACAACTGAAAAAAGGAACAGATGAAGTGTCATCAAAGATATTTAGAAACCGTTTGAGCGGGCATCGAGTCCTTGTAATCCTCAGATGAGTCTGGCCTGTAGGTGCGCAGATACATTCAAAGGGAGCAGATAAAGTAGAAGAATCCAGCACCATTGGATTAAAAAATATGAATAATAAAAACGGAAAGCAAACTGCAAAGGTTCTTATATGAGAGAGAAGATTGCCAGTCGTCCAGCAGCAGCTAGTTACTCCTCTTGTAGTTGTTATTGTTGTTGAGAGGAGTCAGAGCTCTGAGGCTGTGTGTCGCTCCCGATGGGAGTGAAGGGAACAGAGAGACGGGCCAAGCCAGGCGCATCCTGACCGGTTCCAAAAGTTGTGAAAACACCTGAGAGGACAGTGAGGGAGGAACAGAAGAGTTAAACAAGAAACAAAACAGGAAGGGAATGGAGGAAGAAAAGAAAAGTGATCAAGAAGTTTGGGGAGAAGATAAAGTGGAAGAAGAGTAAAAAAAAGGAAGAGGTGAAATTCTGAGTTAAACTTTTTTGACCAGACAAATTCAAACAATACAGAGAAGAAGAAGATGGGGTGAAAGGGAGCGAAACAAAGTAAAAGAAGAAATGAGGCAGGATGTCGAGAACAGCAGGCGTAAGTTCAGAAGGTGACACCTCTCACCTCTCTGATCGTCTTCTGTGGAGCACGAAGAAGGAAGGAGGAAGAGAGACAAAAGCAGAGGAAGGGGGCAAAAGTCAGAGGAGACACGAAGGTTGTGTTCGTGGAAAAACAGACATTTAAGAAACATAAACACTCGATTTCATTTGTTCTCCCGAGTTCAGCCTGCAGGTCAAAAACAGATGGAGGAATGAAACTGGAGGGGTGAAGCCAGAGTGAATACATTTCAATGTGGAGGAAAGCTGGAGGTGAAACCCATTTTCTACTACAGGTTTTCAGATTGGATGATGTGAGGATAGAGGACAAACATAAAGTGGACAGGACATTTAAAACTAGTTAAAGGAATCTTGTAACACTGAAAATAAAAAGGCAACAAGGCACCTCAGGGAGTATCCATCTTAGATTCAAATAAACAGCAGATGGAACACACACACTCCATTTTTATATCGCCGAGTCCCTGGAGAAGAAAAAAGGAACTCGCTAAAAACTACATTTAAACTTTGAACACCTGACTTTGCCAAAACAGATCCAATTTAACCTATAATATATATTAAGTAACCTTTACTGCTACACAGTCTTCTACAGATTCACCTTGACAAACAGACACACACTCCTCCCTCCACTTTCAGTACCCACCTGTTCCCAGAGTGTTTCAGCCACCTGGTCTATCAGTGTCCCCACCTCCCGAAACTCTCCAGAGTATTTCACGTACGCCCAGGCGCAGAGAGACAGCAGAGCCACGCCCATCACCAGGTTAGCCAGCGACGCTATGGTGCTCAGACCGATGAAGCCCGTCACGCCGGACACAATGTAGGTGACAAACATGACTGCAAAAAGTGTAGCGGGCGTGCGCGCTGCGTAGAAGATGTTCTTGCCGTCGTTTTGTTTGGAGAAATGGACGTAAGATTCGTCCAGCTCTGCCTCCAGCTGGTTCTGGTAGCGCTGGCAGTATTCCTCTCCGCCCATTTTCTTAACTGAGCGAAAGAAACGCACCGAGTCCTCGCGAAACTCCCCGTGGCAGCGCTCCAGGTCAGTTGGGGCAATGTATGGCTTATCCCCTCCACAGACCTGAAAGACAGAGATACTTCAGTGGAAGAAACAAAGGACATACAACTTTACCACAGTATCCCACGTTAACATGATATCACTCTGTCATCATTTAGAGAATTTTAGTTTGTTATTAAAAAATAATTTTACAGCTTTTTAGGAGTATAATTCAAGCACCTTTACAGCACTGTCAAGATATCAGAATGAAATATTTCAAGACTCTAAAATCCTCCATCATCATGTTAATGCTGCTATTGTAAAATTCTTAGTTTCAAGAATGACTTCAAACCCACGCCTGAAGCGAACACTTTATATTGTGTAAATTTGATTTATTCTACATGCTGTAAACATCAAACTGAAATGATCGGTTTGATCGTGACTGTTCCACCAACATGTTATTACATTTTACAAGTATAACCCAGCCTCGTGTCTGATGTCGAGAAATCAATAAATAAATATATAAGTGGATCGTTTGGTTTCAAATATGAAAGATGATTGTTAATAAAATAAAACAAAGTTATATTGAAAATCAAGAGTCATACTAATCGTGAAAACATTCAAGTTAAATTAGAATCACTCTAAAGACTTAGTATGAACCCTGATTATATGATTTAAACGTTTCTGTCCTCATGGTCTCTTTTTAATATTAGGGACATTAAGACTGCAGAACATGATCAAACAGTGACACCTGGTGGGCTTCAGCATCTCCTGTTTTTGCTTCAGTTATTCGTGATAACTGTAAAATACATGTAAATAAACTGATAATTAAAATCACGTTGTTACCTGCTCCATGCTCTTGCTGTACTTGTCTTTGGCTCCCGCCACAGCAGTCAGGTTGTTGGCTTCTGCTGTCGCCTGACAACCAGATAAACACAATAAGATTCAGGATAGCTTCATGACCGTAGACAACAGAATCAAACCTTTGAGATGGTTTACCCAAAAATAACAAAATAACTTAGTTTTTGAGACAGAAACGTACCTGCAGCATGGACTTTGGGTGAGGCAGTTCCTCCCCTTGGTAGATCTTTATGTACGACTGGAGGAAGATCAGACATCAAGATGATCACACGTGTGTTTCATGAACAATTTCTATGAGCTGACACATCCTGATTTGTTGTTAGTTCTACATTAGCAGACATAACTCTGTTTCATTTGATGATTCTTTCACTTATCAGTGTGAAAACAACTATGGTAGACTTTAATGAAATCCTTTAGTACCTTGAAGTACTCCAGCAGATCTCTGCAGGTCACTTTGTTTCCTCCAATCTCCTTCTCCACCAGTCGGTCTGGAGCCAGCAGGAGAGGCACCAGCTTGGCCAGATACTTCTTAAAATCCCCATCGATCTCTGAAACACACAAACGCACACTTTTATTGTCCTCTGAAGCATGACAATTGAGGTCAAGGTTGTGGAAGCTACCACTGTTCATCATTTTAAATATACAGGTTTTAACTTTGTTTTAACCTTTCAGCCTGCCGTCAAACTTCGGGTTGGTGGCCACCTTGAGGCCTGGGTGTGGCAGCAGGAAGCAGTCGATGTTGGAGAAGCAGGAGTAGATGTGCTTCCTTACATTCTGCAGCTCCTCGTGTTGGTTCTGTTTCACCTGCATTCAAGTTTCACAGAGAAAGGGTGTGCTTTTCTTCTCATTGACGTAAATGTACGCAAACATGAACAGACGTTGACGTTTTGTGTCAGCGCTTTCAGAACGGGTGTATTAGCAGCTGCAAAAATAACTCCCCACTTCACTTAAAAGACAATTCTCACCTGTAAACGTTTCTCCAGGAAGCCGTTTCCTCCTTTCAGTCCGTAGTCGTGTTCATAAGCATAACTCCAGTCTCTAATCAGGAACATCAAGGACTGAAACACAACACAATTAGAGAGACATAATTAGACACTTTATATCAGACTTTGGTTATGTCGCTAAATATTGATCACTTCTTTTTATTTATTGTCCATATACTGTTTGATTCTTTTTAAATTGAAGCATCAAAACATGACAAGCAGTAAAACTAAATATCAAATTAAACTTATAGAGAAATTGATTGAGGAGTGTAAAGGAGAGGAATGAGTCCATCAAAAAATGACATGCTAACTCTTGTTCGCTGTCATTATTGCACAAATTCATTGTCAAAGTTGCGTTACTGAAACAATGTATTTGTGCTAACCAGACAGTTGCAGGAGTTTTCCTGAAACTTTGGATAATAGAAAACAAGAAGGTACCAAATACTTTTATTTCTTTGTTGCCACAATATCATTATAGTTTGAATAGATTCTTCTAGTTCAAATTCTAGTATCATGACAACTGTATTACCCAGGATGCATTCTTTTCTTCTAAACTCTAAAATTGTAGGAGGTTTGGATCTAGCGCTGTGTTGGACCACAGTCTGTGTGTAGAAGAGTAGTGAAAGTTTTATATCCCAGAAGAGCAATTTGCATCCAAGCAATCAGAAATATCCCGCACCTGGAAAGGTTTATGGTAGATCTCTTCCATCGCCAGCCGGCCATATTCAGTGAAGAGCTGCATATGAGAGAAGAAAAAAAAAAATTGTCAGAATGTAAAAGTTCCTGAGACAGATTATGGCGCTGTGAGGAGAAGAAAGGACACCAACCTGCAGGTGCTGCAAGTCGTCCTCCTGTATGTTCTGAGAGAGATTGTACACCTAAAAAAAACAAACAGAAAACATACAACATGAGGCATGCATGTTGATTTTTTTAGAAAAAAGCAACAGCTAATTTTTCACCTGTAAGTCTCACCTGCACGGAGCTTGTCATTGTGCTGAGGGCGAACACTGTAGCACTGTCTTTAATGGTAGACTGGCTGTCAAAAGCTCCCTGAGTGTCGACCAGGAGCACAGCGACCTGAAGAGATAAAATACAGGTTGCCAAATTCAGCCAATTGGGTTCAATTTGTTTTCATTGCTTCCTATGCTAATGATTCAATACCTTGCTGCCATCAGGCTTGTCGACCACAAAGACTTCGCTCCAGATCTGAATTCCTGTGGTCTCCCTCTCGCAGCCTCCTCTCCAGGTGAAGCCTGTCAGGGGCTCATCATCACCTCCTATCCACGAGTCACCCTGTAGCAGAGAGAGAGAGGGGGGGAGGAGAGTGAGATGAATGAAAATGTGGGAGGAAGAGGTGAAGATTGGTAGGGACAGCAAGTGAGAGAGAATCCACAGAGTTTGAGAGACCAGATGAATTTTTCAAGAGGAGCTGTCTTTATTTTGGGTAAAAGAATGTTTTGTTTTGTTTTGTAGGGATCTATTGTTTCCTAAATAGTTTTGATCCGTCAATGACCACAATGTTTCCAAACCCTGTGTCAAAGTTTGTGAGGAATTTGATCTGATTTCTAATAGAATGAAATATTGCATTTTGGAAAGCAGAAGTCTTAAAGCGTACAGCACTATCAGGCCACATTTTGACAAGTCTTATATAACCATCCTGACATCTATCAGTGCGAGCTTAACTGAGAAAGTCCGTTATCAGGGGTGCTCATTAGACTTTGGTCAAAGTCTGTTCTCTTGACTTCTGTCCTGTTTGCTGATCTGTAGTCTTATTCCACTGCAGGTGACTCTGGCATCATTATGAACAAAACCATCATCATCAAGTTGTTTTATACTGTACACAGAAACAGGTGTGAGCCATCCTACTAGCAACCACTGGGGCAGAAATAAAGGAAATCCAGGAAGTGCATTTCATCCAATGACCACATGAGTCTTTCTCCAAAAACAAGTCAATCTCCTTAGAATATGACATACGTATCAAACCGCAAACTTTCACATCAGAAATAAACACGTGCACCGCTGGTTACGAGAAACTGTTTTGGTCTTTAGGGTTAATGTCCTTGTTCATAAAAAGGGATGCATTAGAGGCAGGCTGTTTTGAATCACAGTAGGGTGCTTCCATCCCTGCAACAAGCAACAGAATGGACATCTCAGCCTTGGTGAGTTGTTGGTGTCTTTTGGAGAATGATATATGTAAATATTGGACACACAATATGGCTTGTAGTTAATTATAAAGAAATTACAAGAAGTCTGTGCTCCAGTATTTTTATTCTGTGAATAAACGCTGTGTTATATCCACTATAGGTTATGAGTATTTGAAGTCATTTTTCTTTCAAACATTTTAAGACTTCCTGGGCCTATACTCTCGTCTTAAAAATAGGGTTAGGGTTAAATTTTTCCTTTTTTTACCAGCGACTGTTTATAATGCGGTACTAACATCCAGACAGCGGCTGTAGCTCTCCTAAAAGCTGAACGCTAACCACCATTAAATAAAAAACGAAGAAGAAAGCATTAGTGCCAGATGCTTATAGACCTGCTGTGACGCTGAGAGATTGGTAACTGGAGAAAAATTAAGAGACTTCTGCCGCTGTCAAAGAGTTCTGTGTGTCACTCCTTCAAAGAAAAATTAACTGGAACAAGGACCAGTGCAGTCCTGCCAGATAAAACTTTCATTTCATAAATCCTAAACAACTATGTCATTTGAAAGCGAGGCACCCAGCATAATCATCAAATAGTTCCAAGTGATAACTGAATAGTTTCTTTGCTTGACATCCCTACTCTCCATCCATTATCTACATGGTTTATTTATGGCCCATGAATTTGGCAGAGAGCAGATTTCTCTGGACGACAGATTGAAATGCAGCTCCAACTGATTAGTGCTGCTGCAGCACAAGACCTCCATTTTAGACTCAAACCTCAGCACTGAATACATCACACTGTCTCATAGCAAAGATGATCTGATTATCCTCTTGGTCTGCAGATCATTATGACATCACAAAGCTCTGATCTGTTTTCACTCAGGTGAAAGTGAGAGCCACATTGTGACCTTGTTTGTTCTTTAGTAAAAAAAACTGACCACAAACAGGAAATGTACAAAACAGGCCTCACAAGCAAATACCTGATTTGCAAGGGAAAGAGTGCATAACACTGATTACTGTGCACTACAACATCACATCTCAACTTAACGTGATCCTGTAACAGAGCAGATGATCATTGACCCTTTAATAAGAACAATTACCTGCTGCTCAAAAACAGAGAATGCTCTTGTACCATCAGCGGCTGTTTGTAACTGAAGAATCCCATCCTGAACATATTGCATCATTGTTAATACAAAAATGTGCAGATTGGGTCAGACCTGCATGAATGCCCATGTTCATGCAGCCACCAGCTGTGAGTCAGGGTCATAACATTCCTCTGTTTATCCATTATGTGTGTGTGTGTGTGTGTGTGTGTGTGTGTGTGTGTGTGTGTGTGTGTGTTGCACTGTATTTTTTCAGGATTTATTAAAAAGGCGAGTAAAGCTACAGAGAAAATTGGGAGTATACGACTAGAATCCTTGAAAACATGACTTATTGTCTTATACAACAAACCAAACTAAACCGTTTTCAGACCAGTTAAGCCACCCTGTCACGTCTAACTCATCGGTGTGATTAAGTATCTCAGTATGAGTCTGAACAGGAAGCACTGGTGTTTGCTGCACACTCAGGCACACATGCCTGTACTGGTTGTGATGTCATCTGCTGAACTATGAAGCCCTCCTGCTTCTAAGATCGGTTACACAATATTAATAGAGAAATAAGATAAGCTGTTAAATGTTAACTCAGCACTAACACACGCTCATCAAAAGGACTGTCTTAAGTGAGTACAAGTGTGAACAATTTCAATTACACAGCACATTGAAACTGAACTTATTTGACATGTTAAGAGGTCAGATCATCTTCAGTATTGAATTGTTTTAAACTGTGCTGTATTGCAAATGTATTAAAACAAAGTTAATGGTGGATTTACATAACAGAAAACTAATTAGGATTTAAGGATTTATGTGATTTTATCCCTAATTTTGAAAAGCTTGATAATCCTTCAGCATTAAATAGGACACACTTGATATTAAGAACAGAAATATCTACACTTTTAAGTCCGGCAACAGAATGAAAACTCCACATTATTTCTCTTACCTGAGAGTGCATGTAGCGCAGCATGAAGTCCAGCAAGAAGGACTTGCCTTTGCGGAAGGCCCCGGCCACAGACACAACAACCACGTTCAGGTCCTTGACGTGATCCTGCAGCAGGATCTTCTCCAACGCTGTGACATCTAGCTCAAAGCTGTGCTCATCCTCATTGGCCAGGACAATCTGGATCGGTCTGGCCTTTTCTTCTTCAACACAAGCCTGAAAACAGGCAATCAATTAAGAGCTTTCCCTGGCATCAAGAGCAGTTTGAGTGACTACATTGTGAAGACACAGGTTTCATGGAGGAGACAGGAATGCTATTATAAGTCTGAGAACAGCCGACAATGTGACAGGAGGATATTAGCCTGACATAAAGCATAGAGACATGTAAAACAGATGAACAAAAACACTTTTTGAAAACACAGGTCCTTTCTTTTTAGCGCCTCTGCAGTAAGGAGTCGGAATACTTCCACTATCAAATACCATGATGGCTTTCAAAGTGCTTACAAATATTTCTTTCAGCAGTCCTTGTTGCTCTACAGTTTAATTATTATTTGTCTTAATCCTGTCTTCAAGATTCATGCAATCAATACTGACTTCAGAGCTGAAATCATTCTGACAGTTTTTGAAGCATCTTCTTGGGTAACAGAAATAACTGCTCAGGTCAGGTAAAAATGGCTTCAGTTCTATAATGTAATGATTTTCTGCTTTATTTTGTCTTTCACTACTGTGAACTTAAAGGTAGAGACATTAGCATTGTTTGTAGCAGCTTGTAAACACAACATTCAAACTGGGCCCCTCCTCCTGAGCTCATGGCCCCCAGGAGCGCACACTCAATGCTGGACGTGGTGTTTACTTTTACTGCTTGCATCTACAAGCACACTGCAAGCTACCGCACACTAGCACAAGCTAACCAGCGGTATCTGGTACCTGTCTGCGGGTAAAGGCCAACACAAGGTTCACCCTCGTTTTGGAACAAACTTTATAAAGTGGTTAATAAATAAATTAAACCAAAAGTCCGTTTCAGGCCTTATTGCTATTAACTATTGTTAAATGGAGAAAATTCATTTGATGATCTCAATGCTTTTCTTCTTAAAAATATATACAGAATGAAATAAAAAACATACCATTGCTCTTCTGTACGCCTTTGGTCTCATTTCAAAAACTCAATATTGTACAACACATGCTTGTGAATAGACAGGAAAACAGCAGAAAGTAGAGCAAATCTTTACCTCTTCTTCTTCCTGGACTTCTTCCTCAGGTGAGGGAGTCAGGTTGGCGTTTTTGCCGGAGTTTAAGCTCTCCATCCTGGTAAGCAGTTTTCCCCCCATGTCTTCAGGCCTAGCTGAAGGAGGCCAATTCTTATTCTGATAATTGGGGACATCTTCCACAACGCTAAAGCCTTTAGAGTAAGAAGAGGGAGACAGATGAAATAACACAGGTTGGTTGACATCCATTTCCATATTAGTGCTCAGACAAAAGTTGTAAAGGGAGAAGAAGGTGACAAATGTGGAGGGAGAGCTGGTAAGTATTGAGACAAGAAACCACTTTTTTAAGGAGTAGTTTTCATGGTTGTACATTTTCTGCTTGAGATGAGGCGGACAATTGTTTGGAAAGGTTCAATAAAAGTGAAACAACCAAAAATGTGGTTAAGTAGCAGAAATGAATCTCTCCAGCACCCTGCGCTGGACTTAAAAAGTGTTATCCACTCTGGTCCACACATCTAGGTCAAGCTCGAAAATAGCCATGTGCACAAATCGCAAAGGGACAAAGCACACTTTGGAGGACAGCGATTTCACATATTTCTTCTCTCTTTGACATTTCTGTGGAAGTCTGCTTTAAAACTTAAGCACATGTTTCCTGTTAAACTGCAGGATTCCTGTCTTCATGCCACAGAGTCACAACTGCAGCATAAGCAATGTGCTGAACCCACAACAGGAGTGCTGCACACAGATGAATGTCTTTTTTATTTACAGGCTGCAACCAATAACTGACTTTTCCTTTACACTGCAGTTCCTTTTTATTCCTTACTTTAACATGTCAGGAACTTCTAATCTCCAGATTGTTTTCAAGCTTTTCCTTCATTTTAAATAACTATTAAGTTTGTTTTTGAGACTATAAAACCCCCTTTGTATTGTGAGTTACCCTGCGATTCCAAGCCCTTCTCTCAAAAGTACCAGTAAAGATTGAATTCTCACTTCCACTTTCCAATTGCATTTCAAATGTTAAAAAATGAAAGATATAATATTGATGAATCACTTTTTATGTGTTGTTAACTTTTTTTTTTACCAAGTTCTTTTCAGACCTCTGTTACGCTTGTTTTAAAGTCTGTCAGAGTTTCTGCTTCTCTTCCCACTCCTTTACAGACAGAGAGATCACTGGTCGACAGCACGATTGAGAAGACTCTCTGAAGTACAAACTGAAAGTGGCGACCCTTTGGCCAGATACCTGACTCAGAGTCTGCTGAACAAGTATGACAACAGGTATCAAGCATTAGTCATTCAAATGAACGATTTAATCAAAACTCAAGTAATGACATCATAAGTGTCTCTACCACAAACAAATCAGGTTTATGGAAAACAATAGGACCAAGCCTTTATAAAATGACTGCATGAATGTCTACAGATTTTTTACTGATATTAGAAAAGGTTTGGAGAGTCTGAGCAACAGACTGGTATTACATACAAGAGAAACACTATGCGACAGTAAGGAAATGAAAACAACATTTTGAAAACAATATATGCACTGCGACAATAATGTAATCAACATACAAGTCTAAACAAATACTTAAGAGGGCAAACATCGAACACCAACTGTCAGCAGCCCTTTCCAGAGATCAATTCTGTAACTAAGCTGTACAGAAGCTCTGCTCTCATTTCACCTTAAGACAATCATACTGATTCTGCAACAGCGTAATATTTCTCTCCCAGTCTGTGAATTCATTGCGTTACAGTGTTGGGGAAGCGAGAGTGCATTGCACAGCAGCTTCAAATACACACTCAATCAGACATGCACAGACACACAAGGCCGGCGCAGTGTCGGCAGACGGCTGTTCATCATGAGCCCATGATTTCTGCCTCTTTCAAGGAAGTTTGTCTGACCACTGTGACTTTGCTAAATGTTGCTTAGTGCTGTTCTGCTCATGATAGGGCTGGGGATTTCCCACAACCCCACGATACAATACGTATCACAATACAGAGGCCATGATGCGATACATATCGTGATATACTTTGTTTTTGATAATGACCATGTCCTACACAGAATTCACTACAACAGCTGTTCTTAATTGTTGAGAATAACAGCAGAGGCATATTAAGGATCCTACAACTATAAACACTTCATTCAGGTCCTCAGAGATCTTAGAAATACATCACAATATTTTAATCCCGGAGCTACGGTTATGGAGTTATTGTGAACTGCACCATAGGTCAATTGTCTTTCAAAACTGTCATCACAGCTTTGAAGGCATATCGATTCTATAACATCTTTGTCGATACATGTATTTGCAAGAAGCACATGACGATATATTACCATATCGATTTTTTGAGCACAGCCCTAGCTCATGATAGATTGACGTTTGGTCTTTGAACCAACGAGTATGGTCTTTTAACTGCTCTGTTGTAAGATTAAATAACAAAGAGTAAGTTCTGTTACCTGCTTTTTGTAAAGTGTTTCGAGATAACATTTGTTATGAATTGGCCCTATACAAATAAGGATTGATTGAATAACTGAGTGACAAGGCGCTGTTCTTCCCTGCTGGCTCTGCTGATCCTGCCTTGCCTCTGTTAACTACCTCATAGGCAGCACAGGAGTGAGTTAACTTTGTTCCCCATTACACCTCGGCAACATTCGTATCGAAGGCGAAATGTCACAAGGGCGTAAATATCGCGCCTCGAAATGGCAGTCTGACTAGGGCTAGTGTCACATTTGTGAGTGCACATCAATGATTTACCTTTCTCTAATGTCACCACCTCCTTCAATTGTACAAAAGTAAAGCCAAAGTACTCCTGTGATGGGCACCGAGATATTGCACAAGTGGTGTCATTTTGAGGCAGGATATGCACAGAAGAGATCTGGCTGGCTGGTGAGCCACAGAATTCCACCTAGTCTAATGACTACACAAGAGCAAAGCGAAACTTTGAATGAACATAGATTAATCTGTTTTTCTATTAGATTTATCTGAAATGAGCTGGCCACTTTCAACTTGATAGTCCAAAGAATCATGATAAAAATCTAATGAAAATGTTAAACAGCAACCAACATCATTTACATTGTAAAGCCACTTACTATCAACGGCTGCAACTATAAAACTAACCCCCCCCTCTTTTGGCCATGACTCTGTTTTGTTATTTTGTGTTAATATGTAGGGTCATTTTAGACTCAGGCTAAGCACTATAGCCCCTGGCAATGGACCCTGTCAAAGCCCTTCATCATGTCAAGGTGGTTGGAGAGTATTTCTGAAAATGGGACATTCAAAGATAGACATGAAGGTGCTGCAAAGTCTTAAAGTGTGACAGCAATGCTTATGTCTGAGGAGGTGCTCTAAACAGCATAGTATAGCTACAGTAATCTTTTCAGCATATAAACTAGCCATGCACATTTCTTAAGCCTGTGGAGGTGCAGGGTCCCCCTCAAGTCCAGAGCAGCACTCAGCAGGATGAAGTGGCAACTGCACTGCAGCCATAGAGGGGACCCACACAAAGACACTATTCTGCTGGGACTGCAGGACTCTGTGCTGCAGCAGAATGTGTGAGAGACACAAACACAATAAACAACCAGAGAAAAAAAACATTTACTTAGCTGGAATGTGCACTCACTGCTACAGTAACACTTTATGATACAGTGGCTAATGGCCTGTCCTTCTCCTCAGCTTGCAGAAATGAGGGCAGAACTAAAATTAGCTGCATTAGTTCTTATCGCACAATGACTTTGAGCAGATGTTAACTGGCCTAAATGATTTCCTTTCCAATGCACATACACATGTGAGGGATGGGATGAGTTTGTACAGCACAAGCAAACAAATATATTCAGTTTTGTCTCAACTGAGAGGACCGGGGGTCTCTATCTTTAACTATGCATAGCGAGACTAGTGTGCGTCTACCCTACATCTAAGCACTGTGTCCCAAATCAGCTCTCCCCTCCCTGGACTCCTGCGCTATATCTGAGGCAGCCTTTGATAAGGCCATGGTCCACTTAACTTCACCAGCTGTCTAAATAAGGGTCGTTTCATACCTTAAAGAGATTTAAAAAAAAATGTTGTGGAAATAAAGGCTGTAACAAATCTTTGGGAGTGGAATTGGGTCACACAAATTAGTCAGTGACTCAGATTGTGCACGCAAGTTTATGCTGAATATCTGCTGATGTCTTGTTGGTTACAAAATTTCAGATTTCTATTGAAAGAGAGAAAACTGGCAGTATTTTGAAAGCAGGTTAAAACTGCAAAAATCTCATTTTTACTGTTGCGACACAAATTATGAATTATGTATCAACAAGACTACAGGGATTAAGTGTGTGTGTAAAAGAGTCACTGTAACCTATTAAGATGCAGCTTCACCAACATCCCACCAGAAAACAACCTGACACGGCCTCCCTGGACAAGAGTCAAGGAGGGCAAATGTTCAGCTGCAGCTAGATGACCAATGGGGGAGTCTGTGAGGACAAAGTGCAGCTTAAGAGCAGCCGCTGTCAGTGAATGTAGCTGCCACAGAGTCAGCTGATGTGTATGAAAGTAGAGTAGGGTAGGGTTATCATGATAAGGGACTCTTTATAATATCTCAGAGATGAGACTTGCAGGCTCACTAATAACTATTAGAGAAATGTAATAACAACAAACTAGAAGGTGTGCTGGAAACTGTAATGGTTTGTTCATTGGCAGTGGCATTCCAGATTAGTTAAAAAAAAGCAAGTCAACAAATAAAGTTGCAATAGATGTTTGTCATCTTTACTGGTGCAAAAAGATTTTCTGAAAAAATAAGAAGCTGTAAAGCCAAAAGTAGCTTTCTTACCAACTCTTGTTAAAACAGTGATCACAACTTACCGTTTAAAACATTTCAGAGTATTGTTGTCATAGTTGAGAGACCATGTTCACCCATACAGCTTAATATTTGTTTTTGTATTTTTCCTGAATCATATCCTAAATCAGTCAGGTAGCATAATGAGCAATGAAAATAGTGTTGCTGTTTTTTTTAATCAGTTTTATACAGTCAACTGTACTCGTTGTGTTTTATATAAGCTGCAATTAAGTGAACACCTTCCTTGATTAGCTTTCTTGTAATGTAGGTGATAGGGAAGAGTCCTGGAAAAAGGGATCAAACATTGGAACTAAATCAGATTGATGCGACTATAATGCAGGCTACTGAAACCTTATATTAGCTTCAGATACATTTGACAGACAACTGTTGATATCCCCACATACAACTAAATAGCCTACAGCAAATAACCATGATTTGAATATGGACACCAGTCTGTTGTTATAAGACCTACTTGACAAACTCCACCTCTTCCTTGACAAACAATCATGTTACAGCGGACAAAATGAGCCTTGTATTTACGAGGATAAGTCTGCTTTCAGACTGAGCAGACTAATAATAGAGTATTTAAATATACCCAAGTCATTAGCGGGATGAGGAGATTAACGCATGTGTAGAGAGGCTGAAAGAGGCCGTCACAGGAAACTGTTGTACAGCGGACAGTTTCAAAGTTTAGAAACCATGCAGCCCAAGCCAATAGACGGTGACGGTGCAATTACAGGCAGGTTTAGAGACGAGACACCCCGGGAGTGCTGCTGTTCCTCTGCCGGCCGGGTGAAAGTGATAGCCCGGACAAACGAGGAGACAGGTGTCGCGTTCAGTTTGTATCCGGGTCACTTTTAAACAGCAGCTTTTGAAGAAGTTACAGAATCGTAAAAACATAGTTCCACAGAGAAAGAAATCACAGGATAACAGAGATAACTCACTTTAACTAATTTTAAAACACTCTGAACTGTTTTGACACAATATTTGTGTAGAAGTAGAGGGGACATATTCTGGCACGGTCGCCACATTTGGCAGGACACCGCGGGTCTCCCAACTGACAACAGAAGCGTCTGGCAAACGGAAAGCGAGAGTTTGTCACTTACCAAGACAAAGACAACAGAAGCAAACACACGTTACATTTGTTCTCCAGCTTCATCCTCCCTATCGCCTCACTGTCATACACATACCAGACACAAACAAAAGCGGTTTACCTTCGTCTTTGACTCGGCTTTTGCAGTTGTGCTCGGTGTGATTTCTGCTCCTCAACCCGCTCACCTCCGCCATCTTGGAATACTGAAATCTAACGTGGCTGACGTCAGAGGATCTTTTTTCTTCTCACGCTGTCGGCTGAAGTTGAGGACGCCCCGAGGCTGCCGCAGCTGGGACAAGTACTGTATGACGAGTATTTCAATTCTCAGAGGAAAAAACCCTTGTATTTTCATTTCCTTAAAGCACATATTGTTTTCAGTGTAATGCCATTATGTCAGAGAACTTTTTTTTTTCTTTGACAGAAATCTGAAGCACGAATAGCTACACGTTCATAAAGTTCTGTATACCTGCATTAGCATGATCTGTTTAGAAATGTGTAATGTTTGCACAGTTGGCAAAGGTTTGGACTCAATTTACAAACAAAGCAAAACATTAATAATGAAAAAAGGTTAAGCATTGTTGTTCCTGACAGTGTGAGGAGGTCTTGAAACAGACCACCATAAAGAGGGTGAAACATAGACTGTAAATATTAAGGGTGCGCGGAAATAACTTCAATGGCCTTACTCCGACAGAGTCCCGTACACATCAGGCAGGAGATTTAAGAGGAACAATCTCATTATAGAATAGCAGGTATCACTTATAACATTAAGCTAATAGAGAGAATGGGTTTTACAGGCCTTTAACAGGACTTAAAGGTGTATTCCAATAGATTAGTATAACTAGTTTAATGCAAACAACAAACAAAGACAAACTCATTGTTCTGTGTATTTGTTTCTTTTAAGGTCACGAGTTTGCCCTCATTTTAGAAAGAGGCAGGTAACATGGGAAGAAAGCTTAGCAACATGAACAACATCATGAGCAACACGTGTTGGACTTGATTTATATGAACCTGATTAGGAGATATCACTCATTAACTTTGGAAATGTTAATGGTTAATGATCCCCTCATGCAGGCCATAAGTTAGCATTATTATTTTAATGCAAAAACATAATGAATATAACATGAAATACATTCATCAACAGGGTGGTGCATTTGAAATTGCAACCCTGCCTCCATAAACCAAGCATAACCATCTTTCTTTGTGTGAGTACTCAAGTTATTATTTTTTTGTATTCAGAGTATACCCAAATACAATTATCATCCATTATTGGTTTCCTTCCAAAGAATGTGAAACAGGAATCTGGGAAGAAATTGGATCTATTTCCTTAGTAGCCTCAGTTGCAAACTGCCTACACTCACTTAGGTCTGCAGACGTTAATGTTTGGCATCTGGCATGACTAGCACGCAATTCACACCATGCATTGTCTTTATGCTGGTGGTTACGATGAAAAGTCAGAGTTAGCTCCTGTTAGCCAATAGACGGTTTATATATGAGCACTGGTTTATATAAGATACCTGAAATATCAATTACATCATCAGCAATCACAGTTCCACTGTGGTTATTGCTTATAAGGTAGTGTTAGCATGTTAAAAAAACCTACCTAAGTATGATGCTTAAATGTTACACTACCTAAACACCAACATATTAGCTTTTTCACGAGTTTTTTAGCACATTAGCAGATAACACTACTGTGTCTAAATACAGCATCATAGAGCTGCTAGTTTGACTGTTGACTCTGTTTCTTTTATATGACTCAATCAAAACAACCATTAACTTCTCTGCTGACTCACTCATTGTGATTTTTACTACCTCTTGGGGTAAATAGCATGCTAAATGCCTGTACTAAAGCTAGCTCCCTCCCTGTATACTCTCGATAAAGGATCATTTTGAAGGCAGACTGCACACAAAGATAAGACCTATATCTCCTGTGTTTATCGAGCTCCCTTCGCATATGAGATATGTCACTTACAAACTCTATGGAGTTTAAACTGCTCTCAATGACAATGAATGATAAACCAAAAGTCATAAAAGCTCTTCACTTGATAAACTTGTTTTATGTGTTTACACAGTTGTTCACAGGTCGTCCAGTATTATGTAGGTACATTTTGGAAAGACGACCTGCTGACAGGGATACATCTATAGGTGTGAAGCTTTTCTTTGAGCCTTGGATGTCAGGTTCCACTCGGCTCTGTTGACCCCGTGTCCAGTTTGCTGGTGGGGTCGGGATAGATATGGGTTTAAAATCAAATATGCTTTTACGTACTTGTTACTGTATGTGCTTTTTGATACTACGCCTTAATTCTAACATCTGCATGCTAACAAGTTTAAAACAAAAATGCAAGTAGCCCGCGTAATGTTAGCATGATTAACATCTTAGGCTGGCATGTAAATAAGTATGCGCACATTAAAACAGCTTTAAGGATTATTACTTAGCAAAACACACTTACATTTACTAAGACTGAGTTGAATACGTTTCGCCAATGTTTGATTACAAATAAAACACATTTTGATGCACTTCATTAATAATAAAGGAATCACCAATTGGTTTAGAGTTCATCTGAAGGAAAAGTTCTCTGGCTTACATTGTTAATCCATCCAATAATTATTGAGGCAAATAGAACCATGTCCGCTGGAAAGCTTGAAAATCTGTAGCCTACAATGAATATAGCATGATATTTTACTGTAATATTTATATTGAATATCTCTTGCCTACAAATGTCGAACAAACAAAGGAAAACCCTTAATTTTAAAACCGTGTATCAATGCAGGTTTAAGTAGTTTAATCAGTTATTATACTCAGGCACTTGCTCAGTTTAGTATCTTTGCCGCCCAACCCAACTCCCCCAACCACCCATTTTGTAGGGATTAAAGGACCAGCTGTAGGGACATATTTTTTCAAGAAGTACTTGGACAAATGACTTGTCTTCCCAAAGTGTGTTACAGTCAGTACGTTTACATAAGCTGCTAGAGTGAGCTGTGTTTACATTGGCATAAAGGTAATCTACCCTTAACCCTTAGCTAACAAAGCTACGTTTAAGAGAAAGTTTGCAGCTCTTAACTCTAACTGATATGACCTGCACACACACACACACACACACACACACACACACACACACACACACACACACACACACACACACACACACACACACACACACACACACACACACACACACACACACACACACACACACACACACACACACACACACACACACACACACACACACACAGTGTTTACATTCAGCCACAGAGACAAACACAGAAGAGGCTCACCCTAAGTGACCCAGCACACCTGCCAATCATGCAGGGTTATGTTGGCTATCAGTGATTGGATGTTTGAGTAGTTCAGGATCAACAGTCATCCCTACATCCCGGGACATCCCTACATGATATGCAGGAGATCCTTCTCCATCCCCGGATTAAATGTGACATTTAGGAGTCATAGTCTTGTCTTTCCTGTGCTGCTACAAAGTCCGGGTCATAGATAAAGTCAACAAGATTTACTGAGACTTCTAAGAAAGGCAGAAAACCCACAGCCATTATACATAACACTGTTTGGCTTGTTGTTGTCCAAACTTGTAGTTCAGATGCCAAGTTCATCCGTCTACTCTTCAACAGATGAGGTCTGTAGTTAAACATAGAAGAAAAGGTCAAGACAAGTGTAGAGAAGGAGGAAGTTCAGGGTCGTAGGAGTGACAGATGGAAAATAATTGGTTTTTATAAAGAGTGAGAGTGAGAGACAGAGAGAGAGAGAGAGAGAGAGAGAGAGAGAGAGAGAGAGAGCAGTCGTGATAATCTGTGTCAGTGCTCTTCTATTCTTAGACAGTCCCCTTGGCCAGCAGAAACATGAGAGACACACGTGATGACGAGCCCCAATAATTTTAGAGAGAGGGTCAGAGAACAGTGACAGAACCCCGGACGGAGACTTTCCTCCAGATGTATGTGTGACTGTGTACAGGATGTTGGGACGGTATCGAGGAGAAGTATTATAGTGCAAAGTCTTTTACCTGGGACCGCTCTATGGGGAATTTGTTTTGCTTTTTGAAACTCTTTTACCTTCCATTAACTCCAAGTGAACATATATTTTAATATTACTTGACATCTCAATCAGTTGAAAAGGTCTTTTCTACTACAGTACACTTATTTGAGCTACAGATCAACATTGGATCAGATTGGGAGAAACTCAGTAGAGGGCTCCATCTAGTGCCCGCAAAGGGAATTATATGTTCCTGAAAACACAAAGGTGGATTCATGATTCTGTCACACTGCCATGTGGACTCTCCGAGTTACTTTTCTATAACATTGAATTAAGATGATACTCATTATGAACAGTAACTTTGAGAGTGGTTTAAACATATTTTGAACATTAACGCTTCTACTTTCAAGATTACATTAAAGAAATGATACGTAATGATAAAAGTTATATACCACAACTATTTAGAAAATCATTAGAGATAATTCAGTCAGTGATATTGAGTTTATGCTAAATTATTATACAGTTTAAGGCAAAACAATCACTTCCTGTAGAACATGTCATGTTAACTCAAATGTCTTTGTCTTCAATCAGTTAAAAGGAAATGAACCCAAGACAAAAACACCAGTAACAACAAAGAACACATTTATGAGTTAAAACAACAGGACACATGCACATATCAAATAGAAAGTTTGCCCTGTTGCTATCTAATCTTTCATTACAAAACAATAAGACACTAATAACAAAGTATAAACAAAACAAAACAGAAACACAAAAATAGCGGACACATCTTGTCCCCTGTGTGAGTCTCCTCCATCTTAAAGTCATTTCCTGTCTTGTTTCCTATTCAAACAGGAAATGTTACATTGAAATCACAAATGTGCTCTTAATGTAAATTATTTAAAATGGAATTTGGTTTGCCATCCAACTCTTTACTGCAGGCTGTAAACTAACACATCTCTCCTTGTATTGCACTTTATTGTTGATATTATTAAAAGTGGATATCAGCCTTTGGCTGTTGGAGTCCAGACTTGAACATGAGAAAGTTATTTGACAAAAAGCATCAAATGAAAGGTTACTCAGGAACACTGCAGATAATGACATGAAAGAAAAAAAACCTTAACTTTTTTAATTTATCACTACAACCACAAGATGGCAGTGTAGGTATGCTTAAGTTTTGTGCAGCCAGTTAGTGGGAGAAATGGGAGTTTGAAGATGTTTAAATATAATGATTATGATGATGGTGATTATTTTTTATTTACTTATATTTTATTTTATTATTGTCCCGTTTCTTTGTTTCTCTGGTTTTAACTCTGTACAATGAGGAAGGTAATTTAAATAACTAAATGAACAATAAATAAACAATAATAAAAAACAACAAACAGTTGTGTAAGTGATAACAGTGTGGGTAAAAACTCAATAATAAACATGACAGAATGCAATACATCTAGGAAGGGGATCTTCTGTCATTATTTTTAAAAGGCCTGCGCGGCATCTCTGAAATCTTTGGTGTAATGTTCATTCCTGCATATCTCATGAACTGGTGCTAACATATGTTTAACCTATCCAAAGGAATCACAGATTGACTTACTTTGTTCTTCTATGATGTTGAGAGTTTGAGAGAGTCAGACATCATTATTAAATATAGCATATAGAGATTGATTTTGAAAACTTGCACTTCTTTTGATGCCTTGTGTATATCGACTTGCTTGAACATAACAAAGGATGCTTCAAACTGATGTTGTTGGTTTGTGATAATGCTCCATTAATTCATCTTGTAAAGATTGGACTGAAGTCATGTCTAGACACTTCAGCACTTTACACCACATGTAGGACTTCTCCAGTAATTGGAGAACAGTTTTCAGGTTCATCAGTGTGCGAGTTCCTTGTTTCTTAACCATTAAAAAAAAAGAAGTCCACTTTCAGACCCTTGTAATGCATGCCAAGGAAAACAGACATCATGTAGATAATAACACGGTTAAACAACAGGAGATAACCTTTTCATATCAGGTCTGAAATGTGTATGCATGGCCTTTCTGAGTATTTAACTATAATTTATTTATTTAGTTACCTGAACTGAGTCCCTGGTAAAGTTACAAAAAATAAGGTAATTGATACAGGGCTTGAACAACTTCGATACAGTTTAATACCAAATAGTAATACATATGGGCCAATCTGAAGAAAGACAGGCATGCATGGGGATATCTTTCTTCTGTTATTTCTCTGCAGGTATTAAAAACAACCTCATGTTGTACAGGCCTTTGATCCTTCACCATCTCTCTGTGTTTCCTGAACTCAGCAACATGTTTATTGTCCCCTCTCTGCAGCTCCTCATACAGTCTGGGGTTGCTGAATCAACAGCATTGTTGCCAGGTTGTCATGGCGTCTGATTGTTGAGTATCATGTCACACGCCCCATCACAGCCAGACGTCCCTCTGAGCCCGCTGCCGATCCCATGGTCACCATTACGTTTACCTTGGCAACAGCAAGAGGCTGGCAAAGACGGAGAAGCCCCGAGACGTTGGTGGGGTTGTATCACCTCGTGTGAAACCTCCAAACACTTAAAACAGATTTTCAATGAGGTTCTGTACTGGGAGGCACTTAATGAGTGTGTCTGATTTTCTTTGTAGGTCTAAAAACTTGTCTAACTTTATGTTCTTTTCCCCCTGTGTCAAACCCCTGCTCTAAAACTTTTAGTATTGTGAATGAGCAAGTTCTAGCAATGACATTAAAGTATCAGAATTATACCAACATTGCTCCCATTACTAATACACTAAGACTACATTACTAATGATGATGAATTAACATGTAAAACATGGCATTTTGTTTATACTTTAGGGTAGTTAAATCTATTAGACTGCATCATTTCTAAGGATAATTAATATTGTCTTTGTAAAAACTCAATCTTTGGTCCATAAAAACCTTTCACTGCTTAATTACTGTTGCAGAGTTAAAACCAATAATTTCCTCTTAAATGAAGTAGAAAACCAGATTTTACTGATAATAACTAAACTAATGTCACAGTAGGCTGAGGGGGAATCTTAATGCTCCAAAGCTGACTAAAACTAATTGTAGTTCAAAAGTAAATAATGTTAACATCTGTATAGGTTTTTCACGAGTACGAAACCTGTTTTAGAATGGGGCACAAATGGTCTACATCAATTAACCATTAAACAAGGATCCAGAACTCTCCAGGATCCCGGGTGTCTCCGGGGCTCTGAGCCCTCGAGGCTACAAGTTTGAAAGGGAAAGCCAGAGAGGAGACTCCGAGGCCGGGCCAGCAAACACACCAGCAGGGGGTCTCATCACTCTCTCCACACTTCTGCTGTCAGGCCTTTTGTTTCTGCAACATTACTCACTGACACGGTCGGCCTCCCAGGTAACTACACTGCTGAGCTGCGGCTGCTGGAGGGAGAAAATCAGAGTAAATCTCAGACAACACCGAGCTGCAGTTTATACGTCAACCAAGATAAAACAGACGGAGGGCTCCTCAAAGACAAGAGAACTCCATGCTACACCTCATTATAGAAATATTCTAAATACTAAAACAATCATCAACTTGGAGACAAAGGAGTGTAAGCACTGCAGAGTGTATGTAATAATCACCTCAACCATCTTCAACTTGTTCACTTCTAGGCAAGAAACACTCGGAGTAAAATCCCTTCAGACACCTAGGACAGAAACTTCACTTGTCTTTGTGCAACAGGTCCCTGCATGCCAAAACAAAGTGACACAAGAACTTTTTTTTTCACATGCCATCAATCTGACCTTTCTCAGAAAACAACCTGCATGATAACAGCACACTAATACTCCACTTGACTGACAGATGATGAATTTTGAGTTTAATACTCAGATGTTTTAGTAGTGTAAATGACAGCTGGGGAAACATGGATGTGTACAGTATACATGCAAACATTATAAATAAAACCACCTTTACTACAGTATATGAAATAACTTGAATCCCAGCAGTTGTTACAGTTTTTACATCCATTGCAATGTTGAACCTTGAATATATTTTTCTTGTAGGACCCTTAGCTGATGTTAAATATGTTTGCTTATTTCTGCTATATTTAGATCGAGTTTGATGGGGGGGAAACAGCTGACTTGGCGTAAATGCTATTTGATTATTTAAACTTATCTCCCCCCCAAAAAAAACCCCAACAACAACAATCATAAACAGCGATGTCTTATTTAGCAGAATCCACTAAAAGTCATTTTAACTATAAAATGTGTTCATATTTAGTCATACTGTCACATGCTGTGGCATTACTGAGAAGTCCTATGCAACAACAAGCAAAACATTTGTATCTTCTTTAAAAATATATATATTTTATTGACAGTTAAAATAATCAAGACAAAATGTGTTTAAAGCCAAAGTACAAAAAAAAAATTACAGTTTGAATTGTACCTGTAAGGGGAAGACCTGAGTCTCAGCTTTATTCTGTCCTATTAATGCAACGATTAAAACATTATTTAGGACAGTTTTGTTTCAATAACTTATTTTAATAATACAAAACAACAAAATATGAACAGATTCTATATCACAGATACAACCAACAATGAGAAAAACCTACAAAATAATATTTCTTGACACACTGAAGTGAAGAAGCAGAGAAAAGCACACGGTGCCGTTTGCTCTGACAGAATTGGAAACAGGTGAGTTCAAAATCTTACTTCTCATCTAACTCGAAATGTTCTGAGAAATATTTCTTGGACTGTTTAGCATCATTTTGTGTTTCTTTGATTGAAAAACTTTGTGTTGACTTCTGCTCAGACCCATGCGGTTAAATCTCAGGGTGCAGATTTGATTTCAGTCGTCTATCACAACAACACATAAACTCTTTGTATCGGAATCTTTCACAGACTGAAGATGAATTTAAAAGAGTGTCTTCTGCTCTCCTTCACACCTTTTCCACTTACTTCCACTGACTACTCACATTTTCATCTTACCCCCTGGTGTTGTGGCATATAGCATAAAAAAACCCCACAACAAGCAAACAGGTAACATGTTGAACATTCTCTCAGGATTCACGCTGGGTTTTCTAAATGTCTCTTTTTTTTTCTTCTTTTAAATGTTTGGGCATTTACTCAGTAATTAACTTTTCTTTAATTCCCATCAAACAAATCTGAAATACCCTGAGGAAATGTGATTGTTTACCACATTTTGCTGCTTTGTGACGCTCATCAATCATTTCCAAACAATTTTCTCTTTTCCTCGAAAAACAGAAACTTCAGCGGGGAGCTACGAATTTGTTGATTTGTCATATTTCACAGCAAGACATCTGGGAAAATAATTGCACAATCTCCTCAGATTCAGCTGTATTATCACACTACATAATCTCATATCATTATCCCGATTTTCTTTTGTGTTTTTTAATCTCCGTCACTTTACATGGGAGCTGTGTGTTAAGCAGCAGAGTTTGTTCAACCAGGAAGTCTCTTGAGACGCTTGATCACTTTTCAAGATAAACCTGGCCAAAAAGCAGAGGCAGCCTACAGCAGATTATACAGACTCAGATAATAATAATTTACATGATCTAGTACCAGAACAAAGGAACCCAAGAGGAATAAAAAGATTATAGGGCAAGGAAAGGAGAGTACAGCACATTTCATACAATGAGGCCATTCAAAGGGCTTCAGGAAGTATTAAAAGAAATACAAGATAGATTTACAGTGAGAGAGAAGTAGAAGAAGATTTTAAATTCATAAAATAATTCATTAAAAGTAGTAAATCGGGATATAGTTAAACAATAGATTGAATTTAAAGACAAGTTTGCCATGTCATTAGAGGGTAGAGAAAACAGTGTAAAAAGGGAAAGCTTTTAGCCTCAACTTAAAGGGGGGTCGAGTCTAAACTTTACATCAGCTGAGAAATTATTTCAGGTCTATACTGTGTAATTACTAAAACACTGCTTCATTGTGTTTCTTTCTAACCCTTGGGGCAGCCAATAGGCCAGCCACAGATGTCTCCAGGTTCCAAAATGGTTCATATGTCACAAGCATGTCAGAGATGTATATCTGAGTGCTAATCCACAGAGAGGTAATTCTCTGAGAGAGGGAATTACACACATGCACAAACAGGACCTGTGGACATGCATTAATGGAGAGATGTCAGAGTGGGGCTGCTACACAGGAAGCACGCAAGAGCTTTTGAGGGTTCGGGGCCTTGCTCAAAGGCATCTCGGCAGTACGCGGGAAGTGACCTGGCACCTCTCTAGCCACCAGACCAACTTCCATACTTTGGTCCTCACCATGACTTGAACCAGGGACCCTCTTGTTTTCCAACCCCAGTCCCTACAGATTAAGCTTCTGCTGCCTCCTGGAGCTTGTTTTAAAAACCCTGTAAACGGATCACTGCAGTGATATAATCTGCTGAAACTAAAGGAACATACAAGAATATAAGCCTTTCAAGTAGTAGAGTGAAGACAGTTCTGATCTTTATAACACCTGTTATCGATGTGATGTTTCATTACATTACATGGAGCTAATGTTTCCTAATGATAGATGAAGAGTGAATGACACCAGAATGAATTCAAGTGTTGTAAAATGATTCAGTTTCACCCTGTTCAGAGCAGATGCTTGCACTATAAAGATGATCCAATAAGAGGATATTGTCCAGTGTAACGGGAGTCCAGTGTCCCATTCTAATGTTTTCTTTTTCCTAACATGATGTATGTAATTTAATGTACATGCATTGAATAACTGAAACGTGCGATTACTCTTACCCAAATCAAAACCTTTGACGAAATGCAACAAAGTAGTTTCAGTGCCTAATCAACTAAACAGCAACTGTTTCCCATTAACCCTGTGTTAGAAAGTGTTGTGTCTGTAGTGATGGCACTCAAAAACAAACAAACAAACAAACAAACAAACAAAACATCTTGACAAGTGCCTCGTAATGAAGGGCTAAGAGTTCAGGGTCTTCTCAGGTTTTCTGTGTACTTCTGTGAGTCTGGGTCTGAGTTGATTTACAGAAGCGGATGGTGAGGTTACCAAAAATGTGGCTTTAACAATGGAGCTCAGTCCAGTTAACACATTACAATTCCCAACAACCAAAACAAAATGCAGGCATTAGGAATAAGAACACAACAAGTCCTGCAAACTACACAAAACAAGACGTCATTTGTAACTGTCCTCCAGAACAACACACACAAGCCGCCAGAGGACTTTTCAAACATACAGTTTGTTTTTTGTTTTGGCAACTTACGATGTAATTTTTCGTGGGAAGACAAGGAAAAAAGAGAGAAAGTAAATTCTCAAGATTTTGGCAGATTTCAACGTGAGGGTAAAGGGAGGTGGATAAACTTTTCCAAATCATAGAACATTTGTAGTTTTGAGTTATAGGTGTTAGTCGAGTTGAAAACAAGGTTAAAATCACAGGATTCAAGACTCGAGTCTCATGCATTGTTTATGCAGATTGTGATTTTAGTGCCAGTATTATGTGTGCATGCATTGGTTTGAAGAGAGGGAGAGAGAAGGGGAGAGAGAGAGAGAGAGAGAGAGAGAGAGAGAGAGAGAGAGGGAGAGTCTGCCAACATCAGCTTCACCACCTCTCCCTCTCTCTGGGTGCAGCTTTGTGTGCCATCAAAGGCCCTGAGCAAAGAGACATGAGCCTTAATTGTTGTGCTTTATCAGGGGGATAAAGGCAGGATGGGCATCAATTTAGGACGCCTTTATTAGACTACAAAGTGTGACAGACTGACGGAGAGATAATTGGCAGAGAGGGGAAAGGAGGACGGGATGAAAAGGGGAGAAGGATGGAAAGACAAGGAGGAGCGGGGACGTGGATGGAGGCGTGTTTGATCAGGCGTTTGTTGAACAGAAGACTCAGAGGAGGGAAAATGAAACTGAACCAGATGAAGTCGCTCCTCTGTTGAAGCTACCCAGCTTGTTTTGCAGGAGAGAAAATAAGTCCCCAATCAATAATTAGAAAATGCACAACTGAGCCCCGAGCTGTTTCTTCATCACCCAAAACATTATCAATTTTACGGTAAAAAAAATAAAACATTAGCATAAGTTGAATGTTCTGTCTAAAAAAACTAGCAATTCTTTCTTACTTATTTTTCAAAGCTGTATTCCTCACCAATCACTCGATTCATTTATTGTACAATACTGTGACTTTCTCTGAGCAACATAAGATTTGTTTTGTTAAATGGTTAATCAAGAAACAAATGGTTTACCATAAAGCTGAGGTGTTTGCAGTCAAAAGTCGACTTGACATTTTAAAATATTTCCTGACTTTAAATGTTTGCACAGTTAAGAGTCATATATTTCTGTGGCTTGTTATGTTTGGATTTTTAAGGACTGGTGTAATGTGAGGATGCACTGCAGCTCAGTGTTCCTGCACTCCACAGCTTGTTAATTTGACAGGGTAATGTTGGCCTCCTTCAATCACGTACAACTAATGTGTTTGTGTGATTATACTGCGGCTCTAAAACAAAAGCTTAGCATCGTTTCCAATCTGTCGTCTATGCAACACGCTAATGACATCATTTACATTTGATGCATGTTCAAAAGTGAAGGAAAACGGTTGACAATATAAAGTAACTGCTTTTTCTTTCATGCATCAGATAAGTTTCACACTCACTGTCTCACACACTCTAATCACTCCAGAGTTCACACACACACACACGCACACACACACACACACTGACCGGGTAGCCCCGAGACCCTGTCCCTCTCCTCTCCTCTCCTCTCCTCTCCTCTCCACCCCTGACATGAATATATGAGTGTTTTTATGTGTGAAGTGAAAAGGCGCCGCTGAGTTAAGTGGCCTTGTTGTATTCTGCTCTGGCTCTAACGGCCTCCAGTGGGAGGTGAGGATGAGAGAGGTGGTGGTGGAGGTGGAGGTGGGGGTGGATGAAGGAGAGGCCTGCAGCACCATGCCTAATCAGCCTTTCTCGCCAGGGTCAAGACTTTCTGTCTGGGTCCACGGTGCTCCCTGCCACCGAGGACTCGTCCATTCAGGCGCACAATGTCCCTGTCAGTCCCGACAACACTTCCTGCCTCCGCTGGCTCCAGCCCTCGCAGGGATACACAATATTTCACAGCTCCCAACAATGGCCTGTCTGCCTGCACCCACCATATGGTTACTATGGGCCACAATATTGACACACATCACTAATTATTCAATGAGCCCAGAGAGCGAGGGTGTTAAGAAGCAGAGAAAGGCGTCTGATGGTGCGTTTTCCCTCTGTAATGTAATGTAAGGTTACTCTCTAAGTTATGCAAGAGTGTACGCAAACTCCAAGTCAAAAGGACGCAAGTTTCTGGAAAATCAACATGTAGGTGTGGAGTCTTCAAAAACTTTTTTCAGACAAAGAAATCCTGAAAATACATAACAAATTACACTGACAGACAGAAATGAGGAAATATAGAGTTTAAATCACTAAGAGTTTGTGCATGATTCCTCTAGGTTGTTTAAGATTGTGGCTTTACCCTTTTTAAAACACGACTTTAACTCAACAACAATGATAACTGTATCTTGCAGAAGGTTTAAACTGGTTTCCTCAGCTTGTCTCTGAATAGTATATTAATAAAGTTATGTTCATTAACAAAAGGAAAAAGGAGTTGTCGGATCTTATAGGCCTGTTGTATAAATTTAAGAAATGGACTACAGGAGAAACATGTACTGTTTCTGAAGCTCCACAGGTTTTTTTTCTCTCTTAACACTTATTATAAAACATAGGTTTGTGATGTTTGGCGTGAAGCGACAGTGAGAGGATACGATCCATATTGACTGAGCTCTGTGTGAACAGGGGGACATCTGGGTTTCAGTCTTCAGGCATCCAGCACATCTCTGTCCAACATATGTTTGCTCTTATTCCCACAGGAGCTTCCTATAGACACACAATAATACAACCACATTAAAAGATGATATGTTTGACAACTGCTGAAATACAAAAGTTCCTTTGAACTGAAAACAAAAGCAGATGGAAAGTTTAGCTGAAGAGAAATGTGTTACTTGTCAAACACACAACAACATCTGCACCGCGACAACAAGAATGATCGGTGGAGAAATAAAAAACAACTCAGAATTTCTCTGACTGTTAGCATTTGTCTCCTAGAAATGTTGTTTTCAATGATGTTGCTTTTTTTGGGTTTGTATCCAGAATGCTATCTGTGGCTAAGTTTAGGAAAGAAAAACACTTTAGTAAAGAAAAGGATAAGATGGAGAATGTTAGTAATAAATTCATGGATATGAATATCAATTTTTAGAAGGAAGTTAAATGATGCTGTATTGGAGTGTGCATTAAAAGTTAGCTGATTATGTCTAAGAAACTATACACGTTAACTGAATCATCTTCTGATGTATTCAATTTATCAACATTTGTGTCTTTACATGTTTTTGAATGATTATTCTGTTAATGGAAATATTCATTTGGTCATTTTTGTTCTTATAAAAATGAAACTTCTTGTAAATGTGTGAGTAAATCTTTATAAAAACCTGAAAAAAATGAACATCATGCAGGGATTTATTTCATCGTCTTCGGTCAAACTAAGCTAAGTACACATTTTGAGGTCTGCATGGTCTACAATTATTTATAATATAAAAACTCTGCAGTCGTCAAAAAACCCAGGTCATGTACAGATTTTTCAAAGACTTGACCATCTGGAAGAAAAATATGCCAGCTGTAATGACATTACATATGTTACTTTTCCTTCCTATATGAAAATCTTCTGAGCGTTTCACTCCACATAATGTATTGCAGCTATTCGTTTGTGTAGGGATTTGGCTTTGACAGGTCTAGCCCTTCGATATTATATCATTCATTCCATTACTTGTACCCCCCTGCACAGCGCTGATGATTATGAGTTTAATGATAACTGTTATAATGAAAGCTTGAACCTGTCAGACCTCACTATGCTGTCCAATCCCCGTGTCACATCTGATTAAGCATACAAAACACAATAGTTAGCTTTTTCTCACCCTGGAAAGTCAGCTAATTAACTGTTGTCCTCTCTACTGTGAAATTGTTCTCTGATTGTTTAATTGAGCTTCAGTATGTTATTATGGTTTACCTAATGTTGAACATTATGTGTGAAACACAGCACTGAAAGACTAGTTTTGTTTCATCACAGTCTTAGCAGGAGGGAAACTTGTTTTCAGAGTGAATTCAACGCTTATTCTTGTTTTCGATCTTAGAATTAGTTTCAGAATATGTTCATTTTGTAAACTTTGGCTTACAGCGTGTTGGGGGTCATTAAATGTAGTGTTAGAAGACATGACATTTGTGTATCATGATCCAGGTCAAGCAATAGACCAACAGAAAGAAAGTGCACCTGATATATTTCGACAACAGGTTAACGGACAGAATGTTTGACTGTACTGATAGCCACAGTCAGGTTTTCATTATTTTGGTTTAGTGTGCTTTACTATTACAGCTGAGTATAGCTGAGGTTACACAAGATGACTTGGTTACACAGACTGTAAGACCACACACCTGCCGCTTGTAGTTACGATTTCACAGACACAAGATCTCACAGGAACTTGCATGATCAAACGTGACTTCAGAAGAAAAACTAAAATGGACGACGATTGACGTTGTCAGCAAGCTGTCCTTTCGAAAAATGGCTTTACACAATTTGCGCCACGAGCTGGAGGTGAGTTATTAAAGAATGCAACATCCGGTTTGTGATGCTTCCCGGTCTGATCGCTGTCATTGGCTATTGCGGGTGTTTCGTCTGAGGCCTGGAATATCCAACATTAAGGTGGGGCAAATCAGGCCTAAGTTGTATAGTGTGTATCCAGCTTTAGAAGACACTCAGACACCTCTTCCAGTGACTTTCCAAGAAGTGCCTTTAACAACTGTCTTTCCTGTCTCCATCACCCACGCACCACCCCATTTCTCATTAATCTGGCTCTCCTAGAAGCCTCAGTTTGTCCCAGCTAGGCTGCCCCCTGAGTGGTGGGAATGTCCTCCTGTGCAGCAGGCCATGACAGGCCCATGTTGGGACAGGCCTCAGCGCTCCACTCCACAGAGCAACTGATTGACAGCTCTCACTGAGGGAGGTGGGATTCCTCATCTGTCAGTCAACATGCCCGCTGGAGATGAAGACACGATGTAAAGGATTGTGGTTTCTGGTGACATGTAACGAGCCAGCATTTCCTCCTTTGTCTCCTCCCAGGTCCTTATCAGCAACGTAAAGTTAGCTTGTTGGCTGAGGGTGAAGGTTGCCACAGGTCCAGATGTTCCTGAGCTTTCCGATCCCTTCTCCTGGCTCGCTAGGATGTGCTGTGCCACATCTGTCCGGGCAGAGGTGTGCCATATTGCTTCCCATCTGTCACATAGCACACCCACACAGAAATGCAGACACACACACACACATACACAGCGTGCCCAGAAACTGCCCATTTTAACCAGGGCCATAAATAGTGTAATTCATGGGTGTGAAACAGCGGGTTTTTAAGAGCGCTCAGAGGAACAGAGCAAAGCTGGAACCTTTGGCAGCTGACAGACAGATTTTCTGTTCCTGGTAGCCACATGAAACTCTGTGAACTGCAAAACACTGAGACGGAGAGGCAATGAAGACCTGCTGGTGCACAAAAACGCGAGAAAAACCATCTTTCTCTCTGAATTTCTCTGTCCTAATTCGTCTCACCATCTGTCCTCTCTCTGTCTCCGTCTCTCCTCTGTCCTCTTCTTGAGCCAGGGGGGCAGTACAAAAATGAATGTCACCCCTGTCCCAATGTTACTTAAGGGAAATTGACTTCTTAGCCTTGGTGCTGTCCGCGGCCATATGCTGATGTTTTCATATTCCGCCGAAACGAGGAGAGGGAGTCGTAAAGGATGCTAAAGTCAGAATTACAACCCTGGCTAACACTGGTGAGGAGAAGGAGAGGCCCCTTCTATCACACCACGAGCGCTATTAAAGCCTCAATCCCTCCGTCCTAGAAAGTGCCATGGGCTTCGGAAGTACGCCATTAACACTGGTTTTCATCGAAAGTTATACTTTTTTTTTTACATTACTCTATTGGCAGACGATTCACCGTTATTCATTGCAAGTGAGGCAGCATGTTTGCCCTGTTTTCTTATTAAACATTCACAACCGGGTGGAGGACAAGGCATGGTTTAGTTGCTCTGCTGATTGTGACTTTAGGAGACATCAGCGTCTTCCTCAGCACAGACCCATGAAGCTATAGGCAGCCTTCCCTGCTTATCTATATTTAATGCTTTTATCTGCTCTCCACGTTTAATTAGGCAGTAAGCAGCTCGTTAAATTCTATTGAGAGCAAACTTTTACCTCCCTGCAAAGTTGTGCTGACGTCGAGCTTTTCAAGGCTGCAGAGGATTTTGATTACCTTGCATCCACAGTGTCATTATAAGTTATTATTGATTTATGATGTCTTTGTGGTTTAGTACATGTTTTTTTCAAGGAGAATAATCTTGTCTTACATTTTCCCTTTTTATTGAGACAGATGGAGGAAAAATAGTGTTTAAAAAACGTAGGTCTCTAATCTTCCATCTATTTCAAACTTTAAAGGATTTCCAGTTTTTAAATCTTATTGCTGTGAGAAATAAAAAGCATTTTTATCTGGGGTCACAGTTCCCATTCAGCCAGAATTGAGCGACTGCAATATGTGATTGTTTGTGCGCACATCCTAAATAAACCTTGAACATAATGCTGACCAATTATCTTCTGATTTGGACACAGTATTTTATTCCTGCATTAGGGCTCTCAGTCAAAAAAGTAGAGAGATGTAGTTTATTAACATAAGCGGGATCATTGGAGCAGTTGTCCTCCTGGCTTAACATCTATAACTAAAGATTACATTTTTTTGTGCAGAATAGGGAAGAAATTATATTTTGTTTATTTATTGTTTGGTCAATGTTGCTCCTTTTTCAACCTTTATCTTTAGGTTTTTATAGCAAAAAACTTTTGGCTACTCTGCCTTTTTTAGCTTTAACAAACAGTGGCCACTGTTGGGTGTATTGTGTTTGTTATCTACTAGTTCTTCTTTTGGTCTTCACTCCCAATGGAAATATGTTGGTCTTTAGCAGCTAATTTCTACATCAAGTAAGTTGCTTTGTCTGCTTCTTAGCTCCAGGAAGCACAATGTGGGCCTAAAGAGGTTTATCGCTGAAAACAGCTAACTAATGCTGCTGAAAACTGAAAACAATGCTATGAGAACATCAAGATTGTGGAGATGAGGGGAACAGCAGAGTCAGGTGAGTCTCCTAGTGCAAACTTAAATATACACGTTGTCAAGGATTTTTATTGTATTTTGAAGAATACTGATTGAAGTGATTTTGAAGATGTTGGTGAATCTATTATTATCAAATATAACATTTTAAACTTTGTCCTCATAGTGTTCTCAATCATGCCAAATGTTTTCTCAACTCTTTAACAACCATTAAGAGCTCAGTCTTAAACCATGCTCAGTGTTATATGCATTTATTTTAATTTTTCAAGGACAGATAGAAGTACAATGACCCATTACGAGTAACTCTCAGTTGTAGGTGCCATAAGCTTGCAGTTAAATTGCCTGGATCTCCGCTCTTGCCCTGGGAGCAGGTTGTCATTCAGGGTTTGGTGTCCTTTCTCTGCTTTGGTGTTAGGGGCCAGTGTTAGCAGACGGCCTTCCAAACCAAACTGCCAACCTGCTGCTCATAACAAAATGACAAAATTACATGAGTTGACCTTTGGTTTTGCAGAAGTGAGACGTACTGTGCTTCTGTCTAAAGCTTGGCCTCCAACAACTTTACAATGTGAAGCCTTGTCGGTGGACCTGCGGCTCCCTTGTGAGCCAATCAGGGCTGTTATGTAAGTGTTAGGTGTCTGAAAATGGCTGCTGACCGTAACTCAGCTATGGCTTGTTGCTGATAATCAGTGGCGTGGCGTGGTGTGGCGTGCGGCTGACAGATGCCTGCTCCAGCTGGTACAGGGGGGGTTTATCGCCCGGTTGGAACGCGGGTCCACACACCCCTCCACAGTGCTGGCCACCGTCGCCGTGTTTAATGAGTCACGAATTGCCTGTTTGTCTTCTGCTCCCTGCTGTTTCTGCACTCCCGCTTCCAGGACAATCCCTGAAACACATGCTGCTGCGCTCCGCAGAGCAGCCAGACAGGCAGGCTCAGCCAAACTGTTATAAAGAACAAAGTTGTCATTTTTTATTTCTTCCCCTTTTTGAATTTTTTTGTCTTGGATGTTCATCTAAGAGAGAGGATGGGTTGTTCTGTAATAAAGCAGCATTTTCAGATGTTCTGCCTGACCTCGCCAATATGGCTACCCTGAGAAACCAGTGCCCATTTGAAGCCCCTGACAAACACATAAATGGCTCTATAATTGGGCTGCTTTGTTGTGCGAGGTGCCGGCTCGTCTGAAAGTGTCGTTCAACACTTTGTGGTAAATGGAGTTACATTATGACAACACATGGCAGTTGCTAAAGGAGCAGAAACTGGCACACTGATAAGACATAAGCAGGTGGTGTTGACACAGAAATGGTTTGTTTTAAGTCACTAGAAAACCACAATTTGAAAAAAAGAGAAAGTTTCAGTGACAACTAAGCAGATCACAAATTTATCTTCCAGCCAGCGACCGAGCTGTGTGACTCAGAGAGAGGAAAGATCTGTCTTGCAGTCCAAGTAAACACACAGAGACACTTGGATGACCATCAAATGGACCTACACACACACACACACGTCCACGCTCACAGAAGGGGTGTTTGTAGCCTGTGTTAGGGGATGCTCTGCAAGCCGCCCGGAGCTTTGCCTTAATCTCACCTGTTTAATGTGCAAGGTTGGGCGACAGCTTCTGTAGCAGGAACAGGTGGTTTGAACAACTGCTGCTGGAAAAACTTCGACAGAACAATCTGTAAGAGTTGATTAAAGCCCCAATCTGAATATTTTAGCTTATTAATTGGAAATTTTCACTCTGATAATCTTGAGAAGAAACACTTTGATGGAAAAACAAACTTTTCAGGCCTTTTTGCAACCTTTTTTGCCGAAAATGTGTCATTTAATTTTTACAAAATACTTTTCAATTGGGGACCTTTGCTTTCAATTAATTTATTTGATCATTCTTGTTGTCTTTTTTAAACTTACCTGACACATAGAATACATTCAAAATATCTACATCCAAAATATTTTCCAAACTTCATGAGATAAACACACAGAGTGACACAGTGGGTCTGATGATAAGAAGCACCAAGAATTATCAGAGGAATCTTGGCAGTGTCCGGATTCGGCCCAGTGCCGTGAAATCCTCATTCTGTGGGGCTGCTCTTTGTGGCCGACTCTGGGTTTCTCGGAGTGGCATTCTTCTCATTGTACAGGTCACCGAGACAGAGGCGGCCGGCCTGAAAAGATCCTCGGCAGGGGGAAACAATGGCTTAAGGCGGCCCATAAATGTCCCCTGTTCAGCCTCGGCCCATTGACTCTTGGCCTCCCTGCCAAGCAGGGCCCTGTCAGACCAGCCCCTCTGTCCAACAGCTTAATTAGCAGAAAGAACAACAATGTCAGAGCCTGTTTCGACTGAAATAAAAACAAGAAAAGACCTGAAAGCTGCTCCCTCCGCCTCTCATTGTCCCTGTGCGGCCTGAGATAACAGAACTCTGACTTTTCTGTTCAACTCAGTACAAATAAAACAACATTCCTACACTGTTTCATGAGGAGCATGACGGCTTGCTGACGGACCAACAAGGGGGGCGTTCTCCACTCTGATCTTGTGGGTTTAATAAGGGAAAATCCTGATTCATTACTCTTATGCTAATTAAAAAACGTTTGCATTTGACACAGTATGGTAGCGCTGGAGAGTAAGCATGAGAATACGTTTTTTAGGGCTTTATGTCAATTCACGGCTCTTCAAAACCAAAGACATCCTCCACATTCCAGAGGGGTGAATCCTTTATCGAAAGCTGTCTGACTGAAGGCTTTGCTCTGAACTCAATATGATTTTCATTTTTTATGATAATGGTGATGGAGATGATGATAATGCAGTTTGTATTGTGATGATAATGTGAGTTCCTGGCGTCACAGGGAGACTCTACGACGAGACGCTGCACTAGTGTCCACCACGCTGGCTTTGAACCTTCTTTTACCCTTCCACGTCTCACTGACTGATGGATCCTGTCCGTCTGACTGAAAGACTGTGTGCTTCTTTCAATGTGTCCTCCTACTTACATGTTTCTGTCAATCACTTTAATTTCTGTCTGCCTTTTAATCACTTTTCAAGTTTCCTTGAAACACAATTCCTAGAATCATTTGCCAGTTTTGTCTTGTTCAGAGATACCATATCTGGCCCTCTGGCACCTCTTCATACCTCCACATATTTTATCTTCTCGTCCCATTAATCTCCCTGTCAGTTTGTGCCCCGATCTTTCCATATCTCCCCGCTGTCATTCTTTGTTTTGTTTCTTTTATCCCCGGTTCACATCAAACGCTGGCACCAGATTGATTCTCATGTGAACAAGGCTGCAGTAGGGGGCCAGGGACCTCTTCCCCAGGCTTTGAAGCTCTCCTTCCCATCCTGTTCACTGCTTCTTGGAACCCCCCCCCCCCCCCCCCCCCCCAACAAAACACACAACTTATCTCCCATTACCTCTAACTTTTTTTTGCCATGTCAGAGGCAAACAAACCTAGTTGTACACACAATTGTATTTATTGTGCTTTACAATAAGCTGAAAATCAGCCCAACACTGTTTTTCACAGACGTCAAAATGGCAACACATCTGTATGAAGAACATTACACCACTTTAAGAAAGTACCTTTATTTAAATGTGTCCAATAAGTAACGATCATCAGCAGTCATAGACCCTGTCATACATGACCAATCAAGATCCAAGAGTCTACAACCATGATAGCAACTATGTGTGGATGTTTTTATGCTTTGCAGTAATTTTAGCTAATTGCTAACATGAGCATGCTCACAGCAACAACGCTCAAATGCTGCTGATAAACTGGTTTAATACTTAGCATTTACACCGTTTTAGTTTTAGCGTCTTATCATGCTTACCTGTGCTAGTTAGCACAAAACATAAAGCCCAGCTGAGCCTGATGGGAGTGTCATAAGATTTGTAAATATTCTGTTTTGAGTACACCACTGTTTGAGTGCTATGCTCAGCTTTAATCTGATGAAAGACTTTATCAAACAGGTGTCCAGATATTTCTCTTCAAACCACAAATGTAAACCTTGTGGTGACACTTCCTGAAGCAGTCAGGTCATCGCCAAAGACACTTTTATTTATCCTCTGTGGGACTTAAACACCTTCAGTAAATGTCTTGGCAAACTTAAAAAAAATGCTGCCTTGTGTGAGCCTGCCTTTTGGGGTCCTTTCTGCCTGGTTCTGTTAGTATAGTTGTTAAGCAATTACAAATATAGCAAATGTGATGCTACTAAGCTTCTTCTTATCAAAGGTTCTATGTTACTATATGTCCTGCCTTAGAATCACTGTCCACGTGTTTTCCTTAATCTTATAACAAAAAGTTGCCTTTGAAGTGGCCCTTTATTGCAAAGCAGAAATAAATGATCAATTAACCATACAAGTAATACAATACATCAACACAGAGAGTGTGAGCCCATTGTCTTTTATTTAGTGTTTATGGTACTTCACGTTTGTATGATGTTAATGCTTAGACCATCTATTTTATGTTACTGCTGAATTTTCTTTTCTTCCATTTTTCCTGTCAGTGAAGAGTTCAAGTGTATCGTCATAGTTTGAGTTCCAAAGAAGTTTGATGAATATAAGCATTATATAGGCTTGGTAATTGTGTTGATTTCACACCTTTTGTCTAGCCGCCGCTTTGATGATCCGTCAATAAATCCACCGGAAACAAGTGATGTTGTGACTCCTTTTTTACAATCCGACAGTCGAGCATGAAGTTCAGCCCTGGGACAGCCTTGTGCTTCACTGCGCCAGTATTGTCAATTTCCTGACTGTGTGAAGACATACAGCCAACATAACTTATTTTTTTAACAGCCCGGCCCTTTGAGAGTGTCCGTGGCTGAACCATATTTAACCTTTCTGTGTCAGACCACCCGCCAGTGGCTGGGCCTCTGGACGCCCATTCAACACCTCAGCGGCACCGACAAGCCAGCCGAATATGATATAGAGCTGCATCGTAGACCAGCGGCACAATTTATTCCCCACGAAACCCAAACATCTTTAGAAGTTGTGTTGTGTGTTGCTTCACAAAGGCTCTGTAGGTCACAATGCCACAGCAGCAGTATAAATTAGCTTTAGTTTGAGGTGGTAGGTTTTATGTAGAGAACGTCTACACCCTGCTCTTCCCATGATTAAAAAAACACTTTTCCCAGATGATATCACACACAGGGGGTCTCGCTGAGTGAGAAAAGGGAAACAGCAGCTTTATTATTGATTTTTCATTTTTTATTTTGCTAAGTTTAAATAGTAAGAGCTGTTAGATTGAAGAAAGGTTGAAGGAATATTTTAAAATCTTTTGGTGAACCTGAATACCAATAAATGCAAAAGAGGAACATGAGGAGAGAAGTTGATTAAAACAGTTGATTTATAGCATCTGACACACTTATAAACTACCTGAGTAATACCTTGGGCAATACAATTCTGAAAAGGGGCACAGTCCAAGAATAAAAACACAAAAGTTTGGGTCCTTACAAAATCTCAAAATTGACGTGTGGTGTTTGATTTGAAAAATGCCTTAAAGTGTTTTATTTATGTACGACATTTCACACATGAATAAAGCAGATATCAAGTATATCCTGTTTAAATGTCTCTCTGAGTCTACAATGAGTTAGAAGCTAGAGTCCTGCTGGCTGTGTTGTTATCGGAGCCGTGTTTACATGGACGGGGCGGCCGGCTCCCTGTGCGTATAAAAGCTGTTTTAGTCAAGGACTAAAGAAAAAAAAAGAACAACATACTCACTCCTTATTTGAATATCAAGTTATTGTTTTAGATCACGGTCATTCTGTGTCATTTAACATGCAATGTGAAGCTACGAGCTAACTAAAGAGCGCTAACAATAGCCTGCTAACACAGCAATGCAGGCCACAGGCAATTTAAGCTCAAGCAAAGGACAATGTTTTCCGCTGCTTGTGGTTTACGCCTTCATGCGAACGCGAGGGGTGGGGGGGTGGAGGTGTGTCGCTGGAGGAGAGCGGAAGCTTCCGTATGGTGGAGTTGTCGTCAAACAGCAGTTTGTTTTGGTTTCATGCTGGTGCTAGAGGGCGACATCTACTGGATCAAAAAGTTGCACATTCTTCCTTTAAATCATCATTATGTTATGGAAATTGTTGCAGATTCATTTTCCTTTCATGGATTTATTGACTGACTAGATGGAAGCTGAAAGACATTTTCTCATGTTAAATAATTTTTCTTACACACAAACCTTGTGGCACTGCTCATTATTTATAATGTATTAAAATGTGTAAAGTTTCCAAATCAAGTTGTACTGTTTACCTCAGAATGGTCAGGATGGAAATGAGAGGAAGTTACTGCTGGTAGAGATAACTTCCCAAGGTTTGAAAATGCCAAATTTAAGATCTTTGTGACTGCCCAATGCTCTTCTGTCCCTGAGAAGGAGCTGAGCCCTGAACTTAAGCACACCAATATCCGTTTTTAGAAGCTAAGCAGTCACAACATGTACATTTAAATGTTCTTGCTTTTTTGGCTTTATTTCCCTTGTTAACTGTTCTTGCACCAATACACCAAGGCAAATTCCTTGTATGTGTAAATGTACTTGGCAATAAACCCGATTCTGATTCTGATTCTGATTCTGATTCTGATTAAAGTCAGATAACAGTTGCTTTCCCACATATCTATCCCCTGCATCAAACATGTTTTGAACCTGTACATTCACTGAATATATAAAGCAAACATTGACTGTAACCAGTGAATGTGGACTCCAGGTCTTTAAAGTAATGCTAATGCAGAAGTACCCTAAGCCTGCATTCTTTCTAATGGCTAGCAGGGGGCGACCCCATGGTTGCAAAATTAAGTCTGATTGTTCAGTAGTCTATGAGAAAACAGATTTATTATCAGTTAATGTATTACCTTTAAAAAAAACAATGGGTTTATGATCTGAATCATGAGCTTCAAGTTTTCCGCATCCCACTATGATGTTTAATTTTTAGATTAAAAAAAAACTTTCATTCACAAAGCCTGTTTGATATCAAAGTGACCACTCCCATTAAAAACATTCAATTACACTACGCACTTTTGAGTAATGTCCAACACCGCAGACAAATCCCAGGGGTGTGATTGGCATCCCCCCCCAAACACACACAGATACACAAACATACACAGATATATTTTGATTGACAGTAAGCCTATTCAAATAAAACTAATTTTAAATGATGATCTCTACTTTCAACCACTATACATGTCTATATATGGCACCCGTTCAAGTTATTTGACACATTTACAAACCTGTTTCAGAAATATTTCAGCACTGCAGAATTTCTATAGCTGGAGAGTATACAAGTATCTCATGTAAAGTTTATATGTCATTTTGTGTAACATGACTGGAATTACTAGTTGTTTAGTTCACTTGCAGAAAACCTAATTCAGAATTTGATCAATTCAATGTCTGTGACACTATCAGGCAGCACAGTCCCTGCAACAAAGAGGTTTTTTGTTTTAACACAATCTTAATTTTGATCAGCTGGGCGGGAGAGGGGGGTCGCGAGAAAGTTTAAGTGACACGGAGAGTGTCCCGTAACCATAGCAACTAACTTGCACCTGACTACATGCAAGAGAGGGAGAGATAGAGACTAACAGAGAGACACACATAGAGACACAGAAAAGAGAGAGAGGGACAGAGAGAGAATGCAGAGAAAAAAATGATCATGTCTCTGTTTTAAAATAGCTGCAATTTTCTAATTTTGGCTCCCAAGTTCTGGACCTCAGTGAAATCAAAGCTGGTTTCAGCCTTTGTTACAAAGACACTGAAACAAAGTACTAACCGGGTCATACTTGTTTGGCACAAGGTCAATTTCAGTGCCATTAGCTGGTGTCTAACAGCTTATCTTACTTTGAGGCACAAAACAAACAAACAGCAAACGTGTATGTCGTGAAATTCTCCTTATTTCACAAAACACTTCATCCCCTGACCCCTTTGAAAATGTGGTTAGTTTACGTGTATCCATGATTCAGGTGGGTCAACTATTTATCCAGAAGACTCGCATCCCTGAAATCAGTCTCTCCCTGTTAGTCGAATTGATACACTGTTACTATTACAATTCAACAGGATTTGTTGACTATTGGAAAACAAACACTAATACTTTAAATATTTGCACAAAGAAAATAGGTGTGTAATCAATGTTCCACACCTCTTGTTATGAAAGTGGTCTGATTTTCCACTTTTAGTTCAGTCATCAGTCTGTCTCTCTCAGCCTACTTTCACTCTAACCTCCATCTTCATCAGTGTGTCGCGCTATCCTGACCTTTCCCGATTGACACCCAGCAGTCCCAGATGACCAGCGGACTGCAGGACAATCCCAGTGGGTTAATAATTAGTGTGAGTCTGCAGTGATGAAGGCCTGACCCCAAACATGGCACAGCAAGTCAACAGCAGCCCACGGCACCGCTGATAAATGAACGACAGCTACCATGGATTCTCTCGTTTGTGTTTTGAAAGGAGAGTGGGCAGCATACCTACAAAGTGTTCCCCCTTTTTTTAAATATATAACTGCCTGTTCAAAGAAGCTGGAAATGAGTGGGGATGTGAGTTTGAAGCTAAAGCACATACTGTTGCTCTAAAGAGAATTGTACCACTCTGCAGCTCCAAAGGGATGAAAATGTATTGGGGGAAAAAATGTCTTGATGATGTTGACTTCTGAACTTTATTTAAATTATCTTAAACGGCTTATGTTGAAGAGTAACACATGACCAACATTATCATTCAATAGTTGCAGTCAAGTAGCACTCCCAAATGAAGGAGTGTAAAAAGACATGAAGAGAGCAGAAAAGGTCTTGTACCCTGCCAGTCTCTGCACTCTCATGTGCCGTCCTTAGATGCATTTTCAGGACATGTTACATTATGCACATGTAAACAGAGAGGCACATGCCAATAAAAACCACAAACAACATATGCTGCACATTACCAGAGTTGCACAAATTCCTCATAAACACAACATAAAGAAGAGACAAAGATAAGAACACCATGGTGCTATTGCACAACTCACACAGCATTAAGAAACATTATTAAGAAGTGTCCAAAGTGGTCCATAACGTTTCCCCATTTTGACTGTACAACAAGCCTTGCATTCACTTTTAGCAGGCTCCATATGTAAGGGTTTGAGTAGAGGGGGAAAAAGATGCTCAATACCAGCACATGAAGCTAGCTTGTTTATCCTGGGAAACTCAAAATTAAATCTACGTTCATGATGTAGCTCAAGAAGGAGCATAGAGACAACTTTACACCACCGACAGTGCTTTACTGTCATCAATAATTTAACTCCGCCAACCATTTGGTAATCTTGCAGGGAAAGTATCTCTACCAAAGATTTATGTTTAATTGTTAGTAGTAAGACCAAAAATGAATCATATTGAACCCAATTTTCATAAAACGTATTAAAAAGTTGTAGCGTGAAGAATCCATTACATTTCAATCAAGACCAATTATGGACCAAATCTTACTCATAAACCATTTACTGTAAGCATGATACATTATAACTTTTAAAGTATACAGTGTTTCAGGGCACCAAGGGCCAAGTGGTTAGTTTGCGCGCCCCATATGTACAGCTGGTAAAGTACTCAAAGCGGACAGCCGGGGTTCGAATCCAACCTGTGGCTACTTTCTCAATTGTCTTTCCTCTCTGTCTCTGTCCTTGATTTCTGACTTAACTGTCCTGTCCCTTAAAAGCTCAACAATAAATCTAAAACAACAAATAATCTCTCTCTCTATATATATCTATATATGTATATCTATATCTGTTTTTTCACAACAAGAGTTGAGATGATGACTAGACAAAACCATGTGTCGATATATTTTAAGCATTTCTTGAAATATTTCAGAGTTGTACTTGCAGATCAGCTCATAGCAGAAGTCTTGCACATAGGCTTTGGTCGACAGGACTCAACTAGATTGTTTTGTTTTGTTTTTTTCTGTATGCTTGTGTGTTCAACAAAGGGGATTCCAGCACAGGGAACACAGAGCTGCATGGAGATAAGTATGACAGAGAGTAGAGAGAAAGTCCAGCAGAGAGAAAATGACAGAGCGGAGCAGAAGCAGTGAGGCAGAGGCCGTGGCTTTTCTCAAAGACGAACATTAATAATACGACGAGGCACAATAGAAGCACTGAGATCAGAGAGATCACCTCCATTGTCCTGACATCTCCTACTGACATCGACCGTTCTGCTGAGGGGAGAAGAAGAAGAATAGAGGAGCATAACCTGGCTGCTCACCATGCCCCTCTTTTTAAAATACATAATGGCCTCTGGTCCGCTGTGATGCCTTTAAAGTGTTGAGGTAAAGGCTGTGTTTCAACTCAGTCAACAATGACTAATGGTGGGATCGGAATTTCTGTGAGCTACTGTGATCTTTTAAAATAAATTATTGGGGCATCGGTGCCCTAGCGGTTAGTTTGCATGCTCAATGTGCAGAGGCTGCAGCCCTCAAAGCGTCCAGCCCGGGTTCAAATCCAACCGTTCCTGCATATCATTCCCTCTCTCTCTCTCTCTCTCTCTCTCTCTCTCTCCCCAATTTCCTATCCACTGCCCTGGCTCTACAATAAAGGCATAAAAAGCCTAAACATAAATCTTAATAATATAAAATAAATAAATTGTTGAGTCACCGCAGATATTTCAGGGAGCAGTCCTTTGTTTAAATTTGATGTACTTATTGAGTTTTGCTACATTTCTATACTAATATTCTGGGTTTTATGCACATGCATCGTCATAAATTCCCAAAGCAGGCAAAGGCATAAAAATGCAACCGTAACTGAAACAAGCAAACAATGAGCCACGTTTTTGTGAATCACATGGAATAAAGTCTTGATTCTGTGTTTCATAAAAAAAAAGATGATTTATATTTTACATGAAACCTTGGGTTGGATATTTAAGCAAACAGTGACAAGGAGAAACTTTGAACAGGTTGAAACCGTGAGCAGAACCAGACTTACGTTGAACAGTCGTCTGCTGTTACAACAGCTAATACAGTCTTACGGCTACAATACAGTTAACAATGGTGAAAGTATGTTGACTATTAACATGAACAGCATAGTAATGACAATAGACTGATCCTAAAGCTTATAACAGTTAAAGGCAACAGGTCTAATATAAGAATTTAAAATGATGATGATGAGAATATTGAGCTGCTCAAAGATTAAAATTAAATTAAAAATAAGACTGATGATAATTGTTGTATCATTGGAGTCAGGCAGATCCACATGGACCTACAAGAGAGCCCAAGAACTCCCAGAAAGAGTTATTTGTCAAAGGAGAGGGTCTACCTCCCATACAATTTTGAGCAACTGTAGGTGCAACCAGCGGGCCTGCATTCTGGGAGCGTACTCGTAATACTGCACCATGAGTCCTTTAAGATGGTGCCTGACCAATAAGAGCTTTGGTCTGTAGATTTTGAAACTAACCTATGTATTAAAATAAAAACAAATGTGTGATTAATGTCCTCTGAAATGTAATGAAGGTGGAGGTGCTGACTATAACAAACAAATATAAGTAGCTAAAATATGTACACCACAATTACTATTTAGAGGGCCGATTCAAATAATCAGAAAGTAGAAGTTGCAGTTGTAAGTTGCAAAACCTGTCAACACAACAATCACACAGGTAACGAACAGGCAACATAAATGAACAAATGATACCGTTCAGCTGCACTGCTGATCATCACACATTTCATTTGTGGGATGTCAGATGAGATCTGTTCAATGCAGCCTTCTATTGAAGTGTCAGTGGGGCCCTGAGGTGCTGCAGAATATCACAGTGAAAGGTGGAGCTGTGTCAATAGAGCAAAAGGTTCAGTGTTTGTCCAGGGGAATCCATGTGGTCATTAATCATCCGACTGGACAGCCACAGACACACTACTCAGAGGTGGACAGGTCTGGGCTTCTTGACTACAACACGTCCTTGACCTTATCTGTGTTTTTATCTGTTTTATTTTGCTGATTTTCACTCAGTTTTCATTCTCTACGTTCCTAATTGTAATATTTTCTTAGCTTTATTGCATCTTTAGGGATGTAATGTCCAGCGTGGATACATTTTGATTGATTTATTAGGTGCTGAAAAAAGACAGGTCTCTATACTGCTGATAGGACCCTGTACATTACAGAGGGCAATGTCCCAATTTAGCTTTTCAGTTGTTATTGGCCCTTAAATCAGTGTTAGCCCTGAAGCTATGTTGTCCTAAGATCAGGTCATGACCTCGAGTTGAGTCACAGGAAGATTAATATGGATTATTTTAGAGAGGGTTTGGTAGCTGGAGCTATAACTTTACACATTTTTGTTATGCTATAAGAAAAGAAGAAGCAAATAGTCGTACATTGAAGGCTAAATTTATGGCATAAAATGATAAGAGCTTCTTGTCCCCTTACTGTTCTCCAATCTGCATTTTAGTTTCCCCTCTGAATGCTTTGATGTTTTCTTCTCATCATCCAGCAGTGTTTATTTAAATCCTGATGGACCTGAAGGCCTCCACACTTCAAGTGTTAAAGCTCACCCTTCCTTCCTTGGCAAAATAAAGAAGATGAATGTTTGCAAATCTGAAAGCAAACAGCCGAGATTGTCAGCACTGCTGTAACACGGCATAGGCCAAGTGAATGATGATGTCGCTTAGCTCGCTGACAGATCACTTAGTAGGGCTTGAGAAGGATGCTTTCAGATTTTCCTCCTATCCTCTCCACCTCCTCCTCTCCTCTCCTCCCATCTCCAGGGACAGAGCTTTTGTCCAGAGCCATTTTTCAGCCAATTTATTTCTTGATGTGGTCTAACCTGGGGCATCTCCCGCTGGGGAGGATTTATGTGGTGATTAATGACGGGTATTTAGCCCAGGTACCTTTGGGAGCTGGAGCCCATCTGCACAACACTGACAGGTACAACACTGCACTCCAGGAGCAGACAGGACAGGACAGGCCTGCAGCAGACTGTAGAGAGGCAGACAGGTGAGATGAGTGTCACCGTGCCATTGCCAAACACTGTTACATATAGTTATTACAGCCGCAAAGTGGTGGTCGCCTTGTTTTACTAACTAAGATTTTAACTTTGTAGATTTACAGAAACTCCAGGTATGTATTATTTTCCGTTACCCTCAATTCGTACTACAATTTTCAGATGGTTTCCCCTGCATTCTTCCACATCATCACACGAAAAAGTGAGAGGACCTGCTGGCTGATTCCAGATGATTTAGACATCTATTATACGCATGAACGCCTTGTCTTCTTCACTCCATCATACACCATACCCTCAGCAGAACAGGCCCAGATGCCAGAAGGACCCTAATGAGATTAGGCTGCGGACAGGTTGGTGGCCAGTAGCTGTCACAACTACTCTGTCTGTGTGTGGAGAGATTAATGTGTGTGTGTTTGCATGAAGGCATGGGCTTGCATTAGTGTGTGCACATGATGCACAAGTCTCTGTGAGCGAGTGTGCGTGAGCTGCCACACTGATGGTGATTAATGAGCGAGGTAATCCATAGTCTCGTTCTGTCAATGACAGACACATCATGGAGCCTGATGAACAGACTGTGCCGCTCCATCAGTCAGAGCACACTCGCACGTAAATACACACACACACACACACTCAAGCAGGTAGCACAAATAAGGAGAGCAAACTCTGTGTCGGTGTTGACAGCCTCCTGGTTAAACTCCAGTTCATTATTGCGTCAGAAAAATCAAATAATGCCCATATAATTGATGATTAATCGAGAAGCCATGAGCAGCCCGCATCCATACATTTTAGATACACCTTTTTCCCCATGATAACAAGTCATTTCCAGGTGTTTTCTTCTCTTGTTATCTTTAGATAACAGTGCTGGAATTTGGTCACAATGTTTTCAAACTATAGACCAGTTTTGTTGTTTTTTCAAAATATTTGAAAACACTGTTCACTTAGATTAGTCAAGCACTCAAAGTATCATTACCTGCTATATGATTATCAATGTCTCACAAGGCTTCATACAGTAGGCCATCTTTTATTCCTTTCATATGTCATTTGAACTGCATTGAATTTATATGAAAATATTTGTATCATCGGCATGTCAAGTGAAAAGAGCTCCAACTGATCACAGACAAAGATGAGCACAAGTTGATTGTTCACATGAACAGAGTTTCACATCTCTTCATTTTAAAAAGAGTGTGTATACGGTCTCTCTGATCATATCCAGCCTACTGTCATAGCTAATAATATACCTGAACATGTTTCCTATGTTGAGTTCTTAGGTGTTATTATTGATGACAAGCATGATATGTGTCCAGTAGTCGCCCAAAATATTGGTATTGTAACACGAGCAGGATACATCTTTGCTCTATTACTGTATGATTTGTCCTTTCATTTCTAATGGCAGGATAGTATGGGCAAGCACATATAAAACAAGTCTGTATTCCATTTTAAATTACAAAAGAAATGTGTCAGATTTGTCACAATCTTTGCACAGCAGGTTTCTTTTTGTAACTAGGTCTCAGATGCAGATGTTATAACCGTACAGTCATTTATCCAGAGCCAGCCTCGGCCAGAGGTCAGTAAGTTACAGAGGTCAAGTCAGCTGGATCGGTTCTCCTGCCTCACTTTGCAGTCACTCTCATTGGGGTTTTAAAAGATCTTAAACACGGGCTTTTGAAATCCGGTTACAGTATAGAAAAAAACATTTGTCAATTGTATTATTTTCCTGCTTAAACTTTATATGACGATATAAATTAAGCTTTGTAACAAGACTTTGCACTTGCTATAATTTCACAGTTAGGTGTGTTCCGCTTACAGGCCTTTAGTTATTTTTTGTCCCAGTGTGCATTTTGTATGTCCATGTCTACTTTCGATTATTAAAATCTTCTTTCTTTACATAAATAAATAAATAAAGAACTAAAACAAAGCGTGTTGCTTGTCTTGTGAGAAAGGGATATATTTCTTGCAATTCAAAACAAAATAAAAGGCTGATAACATGCCATGCTGCAATTCTCCACACTATGATGTAAGATAAGCCTATTTCTATGTTCGTTCTGAGCTGAGAGAGGGAAGTTGAGATGTTGAGAAAACAACCAGAAATTATTCTTTATCACAGGAGTCAATAAAATGTGTAGATGCATGCCTGCTTAATGCTTCCCTAGATTAATCTCAAACAGCTAGTTTTTACTTTTCTTCTTTATCTTTAATTGTCATTGCAGCGCTGTAGATGTACACCTCAACACTTAGAACTTAGACCACGCTCATACAATGCTAACAATCGGCTGTCCATAAAGCCAGCAGTCTGTGTGCACAAAGCTTGAAGCCCCGTGGCCCTAGACTTCTTTGAAGCCCACTGAGATCAAAAAGCAATGCTCCATGGAGCACGGACTAGGTGAGGTGCACGGGCAGAACAAGAGACAAATGGTTGGAAGCGAGGAGGGAGGGACAGGGGACAATGCCTGCAGGACAGGGCCACTGACTTCCAAAGATAAAATCATATTTCGAGGGCAGGCGTCCAAAAATCCCCCTGCCTTTCCTCCTTTCTTCTCTGAATATGGACAATGACTGTTTGCATTTACAGAACCATAAATCAGAGGTGCCCATTGCCACAGAGCAGCTGGCACGTTTGCCAATAATTATAATTATTAATCATGCCGATTTCATGGTCTTCAGCGGGACCGCAGGAGACTGCACGGGACAGGGTGCGGCTGGCGCCTCCGGCCCACAAGGCAGGCTGTGAGTGGAAAAGTGGTCTGCAGGAGTGGGGGAGGATGAGACTGGTGAGAGGGGTAGCGGAGATGATTGTGGCGAGCAAAAACAAGAAGTAAAGTTGGAATAAACTTTAAATACGAAAATGCAAATATGTGATATTCTTCAACACAATTTATTTTGTTGTTGTTTTGGGGAACTTTTTTCAAAACAATTTTATGCCTTTTTTTACTCTGGCGTCTCACTTTTTCATCTTCTTTTCTGCATTGTTCAAGTATATAAAGCTTCAGGTGATCATTGGCATCACCAAGCCTCTGGAGGACTTGTGTTTAACAGCTCACATTCATTTCAACAGCTGTTGTCAGCTCCCTCCTCCTTGTCTTCAGTCCCTCTGCTAACCAGCTGCCTCATATAGAGCCCAGTAACGCATTGTGAGGAACTGCCAGCTTGTGTCATCTGCCTTTCACTTTCACAAAACTGTAAATACGAGCATGACTGTATAATTAGACAGTAAACTGGTGGAATATGTTTTTTCCTGTAAAAATGTTTGCAACCTGGAAGGATAGCCATGTGTGTTCTCAAAACTTGTGTAAGAATATGTTTGTGTGTATGAACATATGCTCTCCTGTTTTTTTTTTGTACTGTTTGTATTCATCAGTGTTCTTACATGTTGAGTATATAGCACACTGGACAGATGGGAGCTGCATGGGTGTGATCAACAGAGACCTGAACCCTTTTTTCCATACTTACAGTAAACCAACAAATCCCAGGAGACCTGCAGGGGCCAGCTCTGGTCTGAGGTCAGCACATGTCCGTTTTGGCACACACCTGCTAACAGATGTGTTAAACAAATCTGGGGACAAATTGTGCTTTAAAAGTGTTGCCACAGCTATCGGGTGGATCAATTGGAATATGATAGAAGAACATATTTAAAAGCCAACTGGAATTTGCATTCTCCTCCTTATATTAAAATGTATAGAGACACAGACGAAATATCGGTGGTGAGCTATGTACTGGTAGCCTGAACTTTGAAACACTGAGACTGTTTATTTATTTATTCCTACCAACTTCAGGAGCCCAAATAGTTAACAGTAATCCATCAATTTACTCCTGTATCACAGGTGGAATCACATTTTTCTTCTATGCTAAAATAAAACTGAACCACCAACAGTTTGGTCAGAGTTGCTAGCAGCGGTTTATGTAGCCTCAATGTAATCTAGCCATAGCTGTTAGTCTCAAACAGAGGTTAGGAGCGAGCTAAAGAGATCTGTTAATTTGAACTCAATAACCCCAGATATTTCTTTAATTTGAAATTGTTGTCTTCAGACTGAACCATCAAATGCCTTAAGTGACATCACTAAAGTCACCTAATTAAATGTGTTTTATACAGCCTGCTCTGGAGCCACAACTTTTAACATTAGCCTGTTTAGCACTCCCCAACACCTGTAAACACAAACTGATGTTTAAAGTTTGTTTCACTAAAACCTCTGCATTTATATCTACTCGCATCGATTACTGTAATTCACTTAATTTTGGTCATGTCTTTCCCGTCTTCAGCTCAGTGTTGCTAACAGTGAAAAGTTACGGCCAACAGTAACCTGCTGAGTGACTGCGTGTATATAAGTATATAAGTGTAAATAAGTCTTTCTTAGAACACCATTTTCAATATAGACAATCTATAAAAGAAGTTATCTCAGTTTGCCAGTAAACTGTGTTTTTCAAGGAGTATCAAAATCAGCTCTCTTTGCTTCTCTCTGTGTCTCAGCGGGAGGCGGTAAAATTGACAGCAGGTTTGATGGATGACCTCCTTGTCAACTCTCCTTCTCCATCTCCATCCTTCCTTCTCCTCCTCTCTCCGTCCCTCTCCTCTGGCCCTCCTTATCCTCTCCATGCATAACACAGCGTCCCCTGGGCAGGCTCGGACAGGGGGCCGGTCTGGGAGGCCAGACCCTGAAACAAAGCACTCAGTGCCATTCGAATGCCCTCCCTCTGAGCCCCCGTTCTCCAGGGAGAGTGCTCTCTGCTGGGCCGGGGCTGTTAATAAGCTGCTAATGAGGAAACAGACCTCTATTCTCTGCTAACATCAAGACAGATGGACACACACGACATGTTTGTTTTTGACTTCCTACCAATATGACGGATCAGATGGAAGAGAGGCTCTGATTGGTGATGCTAGATTTAAAGGCAGGTGATTGGTAATGATTTTTATCTCATATTAAGATTAAGATTTTGATTAGTTTTTTCATACTATAAGCCATAAAAACTATTTCTTTCTATTAGGGCTGTCAGTTTTAAAGCATTACTTGAAATCAACGCTTTTTCTTAACACACTGATTGTGTGCTTTTGTGTCCTTTTAGCATACCGTGGCTAAGGCACTGCACTCACAGCAGAGACTCCCTGCAGGCACAGTGATGGAAAAGAACGACACCAATGCACCTTTCAATGGCTCATTTCACTTTAGAAAACTCAATTGACAAGTGAAAGGTAATACCCACCTTTTGAGATCGATCATTTCACTTTCTGACCATCCTCTTTACCTGTTTTTCATTTACTTTCTGACTGTAACAAGTTTCTATTTTTCCATATTTAGGTTAATGTTGTAATCTTCGGTCTCCCATAAAGTTCCTGATTTTCATTCATAATAAAAGCAGGTTTGTATCCAAACAGGAAGTATGGTACCCTTAGCTTAAGACAGTACGAAAATACAAAATAAAAGCATTAAAAAAACGGAACTTCAAACGGGGTTATAAACGATGAATCATGATTAACTATTACATTTCAGTGATTTATTGCGATTACAACAATTAATCGTTAGACAGCTATACTGTCTATTAAACTACATGAGTAGAATTAAAGTATTATTTCTGTGGGAAAGTGTGCTTGAATGTTAAATTGTAGTTGTTAAGGTCTGGAATATTGTTCAAAAGCAGACTACAGATTACCAGTTTAGGTAGATGCCGGATTTTATTTGAAATGTAATCTTAACTTTGGTCCAAAACGTGCACAAAGTACTCACAAGTTACTCGTCAAAAAATTGGCTGTTCAAACAAAATGTGCTGAAGAAGTTAGTTAATGGTGTTGGAGGTGTGATATTTATAACAGTTCATACAGCTTTAAAGGTCAAGCTCTTAACAACTCAACCAAATACAGTAAAAATGTAATTTTTGACAGATGTTATTAACTAACTTTTCTATTCAATAAATAGAATTGAATATCGACATTGGGGGATTAATGTGATGTTGACTGAAGGGAAAAGTTGCTTTTGAGACATGTAAGCATCAGCGGTCTTTCTTGTTCCATTTCATTATTGCTGAATATGGTAACTGTAGTTTAAAGAGAGGAAGTGTAAGCTGCAGTCTGACACTTTCCTGGTGAAAAATAACTCTTATTAAAGGAAAGATTAGATGGGGACATTTGAAAATGGTGGCAGACTTGCAGCGAGGGCTTTATTCTATCAATACAGAGAAATCTTGGACATGATCAACAGCTTGCCACAATCTTTCTTGTCTTTTCCCAGGATGAATATTGTGACTAACTGCACATGTCCATCAACATCCCAGTTTGATTTTACGTCTGTACTACAAACCTGCTTTCTCTGCGGCCTTCTTTCTCCCAGATTGTTGCAGGAAGCGGCATGCCGTAAACTCTGCAGGCCAGATGTGATCCAAAGAGACAACTGATGGTATTAAAGACGCCAACAGGACTAGGAAGTGTGCCTTTTCAAACTCTACTTTGTCTACTCGGGTCCAACAGTGCAACAGGAGGACTGACAGGAGGTCCGCACTCAAGTGCCACACTCTCATTGAAAACTCATCCTCTCTGTGTCTCGACAGGAGGCCCATGCAGGGCTGTCTATGCCAGGCAGGCAGCCTGGCTGTGTTGAGCAGCAGGAGGCATAACAGACAGGTATTGATATGGATTTCTCTCCAGTAGGCCCCAGCAGAGAGCCTGGGGACAGTTAATAGGCCTCTAACGGGATGACCAGCCCGTGGACGGCCCCCACTGACCCCCTAGCACTTGTGGAGAAGGGAAGATGATAACAGATGGAAGGGGGGGGAAAGGCTCTCTTCCTGTTTGACGGACAGAACAGGAAAGGTGGGGGGAGTGACAGCTCAGAGGGGGCATTAGAAAGCGACAGTGCATCTGTAACTCACAACTTTCTTTTTTGTATCTGTTACAACAGTCTGAGTAACGGGCCTTTAAGATAGGATGCGGTGGACGCTGCACGCCACTCTCAAACCCATTTTTTGTCTATATATTGCACTGCCCAAGGGCTTATATGTGCCATGTCGAGCTGAGTGCAGCGCAAGGTCGCATTTGCTGTCGGTGCGCGCTGTGCAGAAGTTAAAAGTATTTTCAACTTTGGTGCAGCGCTTCGTGACGTCATATCCGCACGTCCAATAGGAGGGTAGCTCAGATCACAACTAACGGTGTCTCACTTCCCTGAGCTCTAGTTTAAAGACCTACCAGGTGTTGAAAACAGCAGCAGAAATGCACTCTCCCAAATCCTGTGGTGCCCTGAGGATTTCATGAACGCACACCCTCTTCAGAGTTGTGGATATGTTGGCCATCCTCTCTGGTGGTAGTTTGTGTCATGGTTAGCAGCTGCTGGATTCCAGTGCAGCATCCAGTGGCTATTAGAACAGCATCTGCTGTGGCTGACATTTTCAATATAGCCAATCAGAGCACTGCTGCTTTTATGACATTATGTAGTAGAGAGAAAGATGCTTTTGCAAAGCTGCACTGGGTTTGTGTGTGTATGTTTTAGCATATCTCATTATTGACTATTTTGTAAGCAAACAGACTTAGATGTATGTGTTAGTTGAATGTTTATGTGTCATTTGAGTACCCTTGTTGCTCTACTTTGCTGTAAAAAGTGAATTTTCCCTGATGTGAGATCCATAAATTAATCTTATTAAATGATAAGATATTCATTTTAATTTCTTAACGATGCTCTAATGCATCACAAATGTTAAACCCTCCTTAATCTGCTTAAAGATTCAACAACAATATATTTACTGATATATTACTATTATACTTATCGTCTGAAGGCTCAGGTAAGAAAAAAAAAGCTGTTTGCAAATCCATACCAACATTTTACAAATCAGTGCACACAGATTTGTAAAATGTGGATGTGGACAGCTTTTTATCTTATTCCTACAGGAGCCTTCGTGGGCTCACAACTGCTTACTTAAAAGAATGAAAGTGATTTCATGTGTACCAATCAGGATGAAACATCAAACACAGGCTACAAGACCTTATCCACTACACAATAAATTGAGGTATACAAACATAAAAAAAACGAACTAATAGATAAGAATTCCGATTACTTTTGGAAGATGTGAACCGCTAACTCATCTGCAGTGCTAACTCCCCAACAAGAAACGACTTCTTTTTTGCAATAGAACAAACAAACAAAGCTTTTATTGCTTTAATCGTCACACAGTGGATTTGTTAATGTGTTTCTGTCCTGCCTTGTTTGTTTTGATCATTTTGTTTTACACAAGTTGTCGTGATGTGCAATAAAAATCTAGTTATTCTTTGAAATATGCAGTAGTCAAGCATGAAATTACTCTCTGGTAACAGAAGGGTTCCTCTCTCTCTCTCTCTCTTTGTCTCTCGCTCACACACTCATACACACATGCACCGACACACGCACCGACACAGGCACACGCACACACACACACACACACACACACACACACTCTCATTAGACTTTTTAAACGGTTTATTCTGAAACCTCCGATTAAACCAAAACACATAAGATTTAAATATTACAGGTGTTCAACCAGGTTTAATGACGTGTATGAATTTGCAAATCATCGTTTCCAACAAAGCACTATACACACTGCAGCACACACACACAAACACACACACATCATCCCCCGGCCGTCCCTGTGTCCTGTCTGATTGGGTGAGGTCTTGAGGGAGTCATTAAGTACAAAGCGTTAACATCTGCCAGACATTACTGAGCCAGAGCAGTTTTGATATGTCCATATGATGACTCTGGCCCATACAGACATTTGTGTGTGTGTGTGTGTGTGTGTGTGTGTGTGTGTGTGTGTGTGTGTGTGTGTGTGTGTGTGTGTGTGTGTGTGTCTCTGCCCAATGCTGCTGTCACTTCTGGTTTCACACCCATGATAATGCCTGTTTATAATTAGAGCTGTGCTTTCCCCGTGTGCTTCCCTCTTCGCACTGCTGCTGCGTTCACACTGCTGAGTATTGCCAGGCGGCGTTGGTATGGACTGGCTGCTGATGGAGGTCTTCACAGCAACACGGTCAGATTGTTTTTGCTCAGTGATCAAACTTTTAATTCCATATCTGACCTTAGAAGAATTTAAAACATGGAACTAATACTTGGAAACTAGATCTTTCATTTTGTACTCTTTACACACTGGCTTGACTGAAGTTCAGGGCTATGATGTTTATTAGTATTTAATCCACTTATACAGTATTAAATGTCTATAATTTATTTTCAATAGGTACTAAAAGGTAATGTTCCCTTGGAGAGATCATTACATGAAGTAGCATTAAGTAAAGGGCTTCTCTAAAAAGATTCTAATGCATACATTCAACTCTGATCTGTGAGGTGAAATAAACATGTCTCTCTTTGACCTCTCCACCAATAACCACCTCGTCCAGAACGTCAGAACGTGTTGAGACATTATTAACATGTTTATTTGTTCTCCAACTAGCTGTCTGGGTGTTGTGAACATTGATATTGATCAAAACCACCAACTGTGATGGAGCCTGCCTGGCAGCACCATCAATGAGGTCCAAGTGTGCCAGCTGAATCCAGGCCAGAAGGAGGAGGCTAATGTGTGCTTCAGCAACAACGGCAGCTCACAGAGAGGGTCAGGTAGCGGGCTAACGCCTGGGTTAACAGCCAGATCACATGTTCAGAAACAGACCTGAGGAAATGTAATGAAATCCTCAGAGAAACCTTAAAGGAGATTGAGTTTCTTTGTTGAAGAGCCTTTGAGATATACTTTTATCAGGTCAGCTGGCAGGTGGAAGTGAGGGAACATCTGGACACAGAGAGAGAGCAGGGAGGTGTAATCTCTACGTTACTTCTTCTGCCAACTCAGGCGTGATGGAGAAAAAGGTTAGACTGGCTGTAGGGTGTCAATGTCGGATGATGCCAAGCCACGTACGTACGTACCCTTGTCTGGCGGGTGAAATGTCTATTTTTACACTGCTGCCAACAGAGATGATGGTGCGATTCTCAAAGGCATGTTTGAATTCTTCGAGTTTGGCTACAAAAGAAAGACAAACTAAAAAACAACCATCAATAGGTCCATGATCATGATTACTGTGTTTACAATTTACAGCATCACCCACCATGTGATTTACAATGCTTGACAAACATGAGTGTGTGTATGTATGTGTGTATAAAGATATATGCTTACATGTACATTTGCATACTTTTAAAAGTCTCATAAGAAGCTAACCCTTATATCATACGCCTTTGCAACTATACTTTTTGACGAGTATGATTTCTGATTTTGAGTCGTTTAGTTGTAAATGGTCATCCAACATCTAAAGATATGAAAAAGGGATCAAGGCTGATGTATGTATCTGGACCCCTCTGGGTCTAACATTGTCCCTTGTGTGTTTTCAGTCTGTTAATCAATGGTGGCTTTAAGCCTGTGTCCACTGTGTCCACTTTCTATGCTAAGCTAGTCCTCTCTAGATTGTAGCTTATTCATTAGAATGCATGGAAGTGGTGGTGTTTTAGATCATATTCATTTTACAACTTAGTGAATAAGTTGAAAGAAAGCATTATAACTAAAAGTAATTACTAAAATATGATGACGTTTTATTGACTTAAACGCACAATATGTAAAATCCGTGCCAGGGGGCTCTCAATCAAAACAATAACAAAAGATGACGTTGAGACTGGCGGGGAATCATGGGAGTTCTCTCTGTTGTTGCTCTCTATGTTTTGAGCTTTCATCGACTAAAACAAGACTGACTCTATAAAGGGTAAGAAAGACTAAAATGTGACTAAAACTTATAATCATGTCTGTCAAAAGAGAAAGACTCAAACTCAACATCAACTAGCTGCCCAAATTAAAACTGTGCACTCCAAGGTCTCAGAAAATAACTACAAATAAAGGACATGAATTATAATCAAGCAGATGTATCCATCAATGGATTCTACCACTTTGACCATATTTGTATGTCTTCATGTTCTGTTGCTCTTATAAAATGCCTACATTCACTCTCCCTGTAAGTCTCAGGTTGTTTGAAAGTTGTATCAATTACACTAATCTTACTGCAAAAGAAGCTGATGAGCATTACCCACTGAAAACATTTCTTATATCCACCAAAGAAGGATGTCATGTTGCCTTCACAGCCAAAACAACTTGGTCAACATTCAAAGTCCCTTCATATCAGAAACTTGCTTTGCCCCTGTTTTCATTTTGTTGTCAGTGCAGGAGCATAATCAAACATGTTTTTTATTTCATTTTGGACCGGACCGTACAAAGAGGTGGTCTGATCTCTCTATTTGTGATGTCTGTTCTTGGCTTCAGTCGGGGCTCTTTCTCCTCACGACCATGTTTCACTTTGTTGCCTGACTCTCCCCGCTGAGAGGGGACTGTCACCCAGCACTGTGCCAGGCCTGGATCTGGCATACACACACACAAACACATACATAGACAATCTTTGCTTCTTCTCGTCTCCTATGTTAATGCTCTGTTTTTCACGGTGTCATCTTTGCGAGAGACTGGTTTCTCCGGGCAGATTTGAAGCATGTGGTGGCCAGAGATTTAGCGAGATATATCTCTCCCATTAACATCTGCTCCCCTGGCCTGCTCCGCTCTTTCCAGAAGGCCAGCACACACACTATCCCGCACATACACATTCATAAACACACACACACACACACACACAAAAGCTGTGGTTCATCCATGGTTGACAATCAAGGACAGTTGGTTTTGAGCAGTGTCAGGACAGTAAGACTCTCACGGGGAGTCTCCAAACTACAGGCGACTGGCACACAGACAAACACTCAGAGAGCACATTTACGGCCAAACACTGAACGCCATCTGTCAGTCACTGTAGGAGGACATTACTGCTCACACACACATACATACATACAAACACAAATGCAGACACTCTCTGTCTGGCTGAATCTGCATCTATTACACAAAACTCACACGAAAAACTGGCTCGCGTGTATGAAAACAAGAGTGTTAGTGTGTGTGTACATGTTTGTCTTCTTGTGCATATTTTGCATGCTGAGTAAACACAGCATGTCCGTTTTGTCAGGAAGGTTCTCTGTGTGTGTGTCATACAGATTTTATTTTACAGGCCAGAAATTAATCATATTGACATTCTCACTTTATTTTTTAAAGGGGAAAACCATATTAGGTTTTTTTTTTTTTTTTTAACTTAAGGTGAATTTAAAACCACACTATGAAACTAGTTTGTGTAATTCGCAAATGATAGCAACATTACTAAAGGTGAAGTACTCATCAAGCATGGTAATAAATATTTATCTCTTATGACTATTTCCTTTTTGGTGATTTTTTTTAATTTTTATTTCCTGATCAATCTTTTCGAAGATAAAGTGTTAGAAAGTAATTACCCAAGGTGAGCTGTTTCGATGAATTGCTTTGTTTTAAAAAGAGAGCCCAAAAAGATATCACTGTTACAATGAAATACTTTTTAAAAAAGCATCAGAACTCACATTTGAGTGAGCACACATTTGGAAGTGGAGGATTGTATTTTTCTTTATTGATTAATCTTATATCAAACCACCGATCAAATGACTGACTCGTCGTGTTCAGGATCATTTTTATTATAGATGCATTAAGTGTTTTTATGTTGCTGTTGAGGCATTTGGATTTTAACAGAGTATTCCCACTTTCTGCTCTTTCATACTCCTGCACCTCAATGTTTCAGATTTCAATATTTTCTCCTTTTTACGTCCTCATCGAAAACCAACAATGACTACTAACATAAATTTCACCAAATAATCTACATGTAGGTACTCTAACAGGTACATTGAGCTCAAACTTGAGCAGCTACAACAGAAAAAAAGCTGCTTGGTGCATCATTATAACACTGTATAGTCTAAATATGATAATATGAGGGTTATTCTGATCAACTTGAAGTTATTTGTCTTTTAGTAGGGTTTACTGATCATATTTGGAATGCAGCTCTTGTACTTGTAATGGTGTTTTAATCCCTCTTGTTTAGCAGCTACAGCTGTCAGATAAAAGTCGCTGAAAGTCCAATATGTACTCTGATAGTGATATAGAAGTAAAACGCAGAATCCAGTTGAAATACTTAAATAAAGTACAGTACTTGAGTTTTCATCACTTTACATATTTTTCACATAATGACTTGATTATATTTTCATCATGTTTCATCGTAACGTTTCACAGTTAAGAGGTTTTATTTTAATTGTACTGTATGGATGATATCACCTTATTAAAGTCGATCTGTTTTCCATTGTGTCTGAAAGTCCAAACCACAACAGATGACACACCAGCCTGCAACAATAACACACATGGATGTCAATCTGCAGCCCCATCCTCTCACTTACCGCGACCCTGCGTGGACAAAGAGAAGTGTCAACACCACCTCTCTAACTGCACAATTAACATGCAAATGAGCCCAGTCGCTAATGGCTATGGCAAAGCGCTCTTATGATGGAAATATGCTTTCTGTTTTGGCAGTATGGGTTAAACATTAGTCTGTGGAATCAGCTGAGGACAAGAGGGCAGAGGGCCCTGAGGCTTCCCCGAGGGCAGAAACACAGAGAGAGAGAGAGAGAGAGAGAGAGAGAGAGAGAGAATGAGAGAGAGAGAGGGGGATGGCCTCTGCACCTGCTTCTCTAACTATGACTATGACACACACACTCACACAGAGCACGTTGAGCTGTTATAATCAGCCTCGTTCAGGCTGTCAGCCCAGTCAATAACTTATCCCCTCAACTGCTTTTGTTCTAGCAGCAGCTCGCCTGATGCGTTCACTGCCCCTTATTCAACTGAAATTTATTTTCAATTGCTGCCCTCAGGCTGCAGCCCTGCAGCCGCACACTGACCAAGCGAGTACACAAACCAGCAGTACACAGCACCCCCCCCCCCCCTCCCAAGATATTGACAATTGTAATAAAACAGGCTCATATTTGCAGCTTTGTAAAGCTCAAATCCAAGCATGTTGTGTGTGTTTGGATCAAAAGAACCAAACAAATTTCACATTTTCAGATTAGGTCTGACTTGATTATTTCCATCTATAAATAAAATGCCCTGTACAAAACAGGCTTTTTAAAAAATCACAAAACTCAAAACAAATCTAATTATCATATAAGAGAAATAAACCAACTAAACCATCGCTCTCAAACGATTCCAATTTTGCTGATGTAAGTTCACAAAAAATTTAAGGATGTTTAACCTCAATTCCATTAATCAAAGACGTTCTTTACTCATCATGATGAGGAAACTATGAAAGAATATCTACTTATCTACTCTCTGGACTTCTCATCTAAAGTGTAAGGTTTTGGAAGAAGCAATAACAGGCCCACCAAGTGAGGCTGACAGCAGTTGTTTGCCTTGTTAGCATCTGTGTCAAAGAGTGAAAACAGGCCTGTGTGTGTGTGTGTGTGTGTGTGTGTGTGTGTGTGTGTGTGTGTGTGTGTGTGTGTTTGTGCGTGTGTGTGTAGAGAGTGATGAAAAAAGCAGTGCTGCTTTAAGTGATAAACCTCGAGTGGCTCCCAGTAACAGGTGTGTGCTCTTTCAAGGACCCGTCGTTTGTCAAGCTTCATGAAAGGAGGAGCTGCTGGCCACAAGTCCATTCAGTCATTGCTGATCCGCCCTGAAAACCAAAACACAGAGGAAGTAAATCTCACATCTGTCTGACAGTCCTATTCATACTCTGTTATTGAAACCTCTATAATAGATCATCTTAAAACAGAATAAGAAAGAATTTCCTCAATTATACTACTTCTCAGTGGTAAACCTCTGACACATTTTATTTATTCTTTTTGTACTTGGTCTTTGTCTGGTTTATTTGCATGTTAGGCTTCTGTATACAAGGCTTTCTTACGGATCTTGTGCGTGATGGTGATGATGATGACTTGCACAGACCAAAGCAACACTAGCTGTAAAGTCCACTCATTTATTCATCTTTTCACACTTGATCCAGCTCCCCTCCATGTTCATGCTTGCATTTATGAAGTAGAACATAAATAGAACAAATCAGAATTAAACCCTAAGTGCAAAATAAAAAAAAATAGAACTTTTTTCTGCCAGTGAAAGAATAAAAATGAGAAAAGGAAAAGGTGAATTATGATCTCGGTTGGATTTACATGATGAGGTAAAAGAATAAATAAAACAGAGTCAAATGAGGATTATTTTCTGAATACTGGCAGGAAGATAAGCCTCGTCATTATGACAAACAAAGTGACAGAAAACTCAACATTTAAACATTGTTGGGAAGCGCTAAACTACTTTATATTATTCTAAAGGAAGCTCAAATGAAGAGGGAACATTTTCAAACTAAGTAAGAAACAGTCGTGTAACCACATGATCATCAGCCAGATTTACAGAAACTTTCAAAGCATTCATTTACATTCATCTCCTAAATGTAACTGCCACGGTTTGCATTTTGTTTTGTGCATGTTATTTGCATGCATGATTGTTTTTGTGCATCATTCTGTGGCGCACTCACAAATGATCCCCCCTGCATGAATGTATGAGAGCTGGACGGGCAGCAGCAGCAGCAGCAGCAGCAGTTGTCTCTGCTTTGCTCGGCTCCTAATTAGCCAGAATTAAGAAGTATTTCTCGGCCCATTGAAGAGTCCATTTCCTTTGAAAGCAGAGCATAATAAACCTTAAGTAATTACCCCAACTCATGACTATTAACTCGCAAACCGCCAGCTTCCCTTGACAACATCCTCCTCAGTGTTGTGTGGTTAAAAGGCCACTGCAGCTACCCAGCTATTTACATCCCATCTGGCGGCCTGCGAGGGACAGAAAGGCGAGACTCATTCCTAAAGACAAAAAAAAAACAAAGTGAAAAATGAAGTCTTTCACTCTTTCCAAACTTCGCCACAGAACTTGCATTTTCTTCCCTACGAATAAGTTACAAAAGGCCCTCTTCTTTTCTTTTTCTGTCTTTCTTTATTTTTTTAATCCACTCACTCATTTGCATTTGGCGAGGCCGAGGAGAGCGTCTGAATGTATAATCTTCTGCATTTAGTAGTCTGTAATCCCGACGCCTTTCTGTGATGTGATTTTCTCCTCTTGGTCCCCCATGAACAATTAACTTGTAATCTGCACAAACATACATTCTGTCGCTGCAGAGATGAGAAGGAGAAACACCCAAGGGACCCGGTGGACAAACTGCTCTGCGCTCCCGGAGGAGGATCACTTTTCTAGCTGCTGCAGCAGCGAACAATTCAGCAGGGCTCCATTAAGGCTGCAGCTCCAATCCCTCGTTTTTTTTTCCCTTTTAAACATTTGTGTTAGCTGCTCGGAAATGTTAAATAAATGCAGTGTGACACTCTCTGTGTTTTAACTCATCATTAGCTGCAACATGGGGCCCAGAGGTGCACAGGGGAGACAGAAGAATAAAATGCTGGTGTAAAGTCTGGTTTGAGTTTCTGTTTGACACGTTTTTAAATCACAACATGTCGTTAGAAAATCGACCTTTTGCTTCCAGGCTTCATTTTTTTAACCGTCCCCAAGATATGTAATTTTATTTATATAAATACAGAGACAATCAAAGTCCTTAAAGGATGCAATGACTGAAATTCTTTTAAATATTGAAGGGAAAAACTTTGACAAAAATGACCAAGTTATTTTTGTTGTTTCCCTTTTAATAGTTGTATAATAATTATGTGTGTCTTTTTTAGATCCATTAATTTATTTTCTTAAATATTAAATTATCCTTATTTATTGCAAAGAAGCTAATAAAACAATCGTATACGTTAGGAGACTGTGATAAACACACGGAGGTTTCATAGATAACTGAGGCCTTGCATTACTTTGAAATGTTGAAATTATAAAATTCAAAAGAAGATTTAAATTCTTAGAAATGTGTGAAATCCAAATATTTTTTGGATAGAATAAAAGAACGGATTTATTTACTTTTTCTGAAAATAACAAAATACTTTTGTAAATTTTTCTGAGGGGGATCATGTTTTGATTCACACCCAAAAGTTAAGCACAAAATATGACAATAAAAAAAGGATCGTAATTAAACTTCAAGGAGTGAATAACACAGAAATGGCATGATTAATATATATTTTTAATTTCTTAGAGTTTAAAGTGAGTGGTTGTGAAAATAAACAAAGAAGGGGAAGACAGTAAATCTGATTCATAATTTCAGTTTTATTGAAATTTCAACCAGGACGCTGGGCAATAATAAATATTTCATCAACAATGTACAAAAATAAAGACACGTGGTCTCTGGGCATAACAAAGTCGGTTCAGCAAAAACAATCATGCTGCAAATATTGAAGCTACCATCATGCAAAAAATATGATACAAATAAAAAACAAATTTGAAGCACGGATGGACAAACAGCAAGACTCAAAGAAACAACATTTACAAAGAAATATCCGCAGTGGCAGCAGAATCATTTTAGCCAAACACATAGATTTCATATTTTCATATAACTCAAGTTTAAAATCCTTGGTACAAGGCACAGCGAGCATTCTTCGTTTTCACAAAATAACGCCTGATAAAGAAAAATACAAATTTAAAATGTTCATGCAGCCTCGTTCACCTTTCACATCGTGGGACTAAAACTCAGACACACACACAGGAGGTTCGTGGCAGCTTGTTGTATGACACACAGCCTTAACTTTTCACCGTCATCAGCAGTCTTTAAAGTCCTTGTTACAAGGAGGAAAATAAAACGTTTTTCTCATACGCCAAACAAGAAAACATACAACACATCAGCATGCACGGGTGAGGCCGAATCCACCCTCATGCCCAGAATTCTCTATTTACAATCATCATCACATCTCAGTCTCTGTGTGTCTGTGGGCATCATTTCAACCCGTCCTTGCCCTCGCCTGTGAGTCTCGTGAGGCCGGTGGAGGTGATGGGGATGTGCGGAGGCGGGGGGCACCTGACAGATGGTGCAGGGACACGGCAATCCAGCCCAGTGCTGGAAGCCGGACCCCAGCTGCAGGGCCTGGGGCGCAGCCGGGGAGCTCTTCATCAGAGAGTGATGGGGTGCCCGGATCGACGTGAGTCCCGGCAGCGCGCTCGTGAGAGTTGAGGAGGTGGAGGAAGTTAGCGCGCCGCCAAGCAGAGGATGCACCTGGTGCGCGGCGGCAGCGGCAGCAGCAGCGGCAGCAGCGGCAGCAGCAGCAGCGGCGGGGCCCCCGGAGTGTCCACCGGGACCAGCTGCGTGCGTCACGGTCCCGCAGTGGAAAGCCGAGTGCTGCCCGCCGTAAATCTCCCCCACGAGCCGCTTCATCTCGTCCAAGGAGCTATTGAGCATCAGGATGTAGTTCCTGGCCAGAAGTAGCGTGGCGATCTTAGACAACTTCCGCACCGATGGCCCGTGCGCATACGGCATCACCTCGCGAAGGCCGTCCATGGCTAGGTTAAGGTCGTGCATGCGTTTCCGTTCCCGGCCGTTAATCTTGAGCCGCAGGTGATACATTTCCTGCTCGGTGACTTGTTTCTTCAGTTTATACTTGTTGCTATCCCCAGATGGTGACTTCTCTCCGGAGCGCAGGCCGTGCTCTCCGCTGGTTATCTTCTGGCGCTCACCGCCCTGCGTGGAGGAGGACACGGAGGAGCCGACGTGGTGTAGGAGGTGGTGATGGTGGAGTGGATGGTGATCACGGAGAGACATTACGTCCATGTCCGGAGAGGAGGATCTGCTACTCAGGCTGGAGTCTGAATTCATTTTATGGGTTCGCTTCCGAGGTTGTTGGGTAGGAGGTCGCTGCTGGCTTCCTCCCTCTCTCTCTCTCACGTTCTCTCACACTAACTTTCTCTCTAGCTCGCTCTCTCTTTTCTGAAGTCACTCTGGTCACCTGATGTTGCCTGGATGCCTCCTGTCCCAGAGTTGTGTCCCTCTTATCTCACCGCTGAACACTCTGCCTCTGACTTTCTCTTTCTCCCCCTGCCTCTCTCTTTCTGTGTCTCTGCGGTGAGGAGGACACTGATGATGGTATTTATACACGCGGGCAGACAAAAGCGGCTTTCCTATTCATAACGCCTCGTTAGGAGGATGACGTGCCCGTTAGAAAAGGGGGCGGTGTGCTTTGACTGTCCCAGTGACCGCGGTGCGCAACCATTCACTGCCATTGTCGGGACACTGTTGGGGGGGCACAGCGCGCCTCTCTTCTCCTCTTCTTCTTTTCTCCTCTTACCTTTTTTTCATCTCAGCTCCTCTCCTTTCTTTTCTTTTCTCTCGCTCTTCTTCTCTTCTTTTCTTATCTCGCGGATCAGAAACTTCTCTTCTTGGGACGATCTGGTCAGTTTTTTCTTTTTAATTCTGTGTCTTATAATAGCCTAGTGATGAACGCTGTAGGCCAATGAGTTTTGAGAACTCAGCTCAACTCACTTTATTTTCAAAAACTGCCAAAAAAATATATTCACTGTGGCCTCTTGTGTTTTCTGGACATTTTATGACACTTTATGACACTAAATCGTCATTTAGGCTATTTGAACATATTGTGATTTCCAATAGCCTACATAAAAAATATCTATGGATTCACAAGGAAAAGGAGAGACCATGCTGTGTTTTAGTGAAACTTAATTACCCTCTCACCCTGCGTTGATTTTTTTTTTTTTTCGGACAGAACTTTACATTTTACGGCAGAGTTTGGCGCTCTGGCCGGTGCTGGTTGCCAGAGGGGACGAGGAGGAATGAGAAGGGAAATTGCTTCCCGTTCTGCGGCCGCAGGGTGTTCGGCCTCCGGGGGGACAGAGGTAACATCCCCGCTCTGCTGACCATATGGCAGCATGTGGGCGTCAGTCTGCACCCCCAGAAAACTTCTCATCGATCCCACGTTTACTGCAGGATCATAATGTACCGAGTTTTATTATTATTGGGCACTATTATCTGACTTTTCTGTTCGAATTTTGATTGTTGTAATTTAAACTTTTTATCTTCAACTTTACATTTAATTTTTCGTTTTAATTTTATTTTTTTAGAAACGATTTCCTCCTTGAAATAAGAAAAGGATTTTTGATTGATTATATATTGTGATTATCTTAAAATGATGAACAAGAAGCACATCTAAATATTTAAAAAAAAAAAAACATCTGCTCACTACAGTGATTATAGTTTTTCTTAGTCCAATTAAATTCATTTAATTTTCTCTTAAGGGGGTTTGAGGCGAACACAAATGTACCAAAATCTGATCACACACACATTTAAAAACAAATCCCTTATAAATACAGAATTTGCAAATGCCAAACTAATATGTATTTAAATAAACGAGACTGCCTCATTACATGTTGAAAATTATAATCACCAGCATTATTTTAAAATATTAACAAATGTGTGAAATGAACATGAAAATTAATGTTTTAACGCATGTTTTATTGTTAAAACAAGTCAACATTGGGGTCTCTTAAGTGCTGTGTTTAAATATGGAGAGAAAGCATTAAATTGAGTCAGTCTTGTGTATATTGAGCTGCTGAGAGCACTCTCTCAGCTCTTAAGAGTCTCCTCCAGATCGGTTTTGTCGAGGTGGAGTGGAGGATTGGGCCTCAAACAATAACATGTGGAAGTGGCTGAAGCACTCTCCCTCTGACCACCACCTCTGCATCCCTACATCCATCCATCTGCTTGTCCTTCAAGCCTCCATCTCTCTGCACATACACACACAGCACTTCAAACTCAGATAATAAAGTCTGTCTCAACCTCCTCTTGGTGCTCTACGAGATCGCCGTGGTAGAACAGTAAAAATGTGTATTCACGGCCTCATTGTTGGCCCAGCAAAAGAGCCCTTCTCATAAAGGTGCTGCCAATGCAAAGAAAAAGCGCTGCTCGGCTTTACTCTCTCTTGGTGGCATTTGAAAGTGTAAAGCTTTGAATACCAATTGCTTGAACTGGACATATGTGAATCCGCTGTAAGCCTACTAATCCTGTCCCCGAGTGTTTCTTTGTGTGCATGGGGCAGCCTCGCACACCCAAGAGAAAGTGTTCCTAATCCGGCCAATGTGGAGAAATGTGTGAATGAGAGGGACAGCCAAGAGCGTGTGTGTGCGTCAGGTATCATTTTGTGCAGGAGCACATGCTTCTGAATGGGTTTCTTTTGCTTTATTTGTGTATTTTTTTGGAGGGTGTATTTGAGTGTGTGTGTGTCCGTCTGAGGCCCCTTGCTCCACACCACCAGGACACTGGTCTAAATGGAGGCAGTTATTCACCGTTTCACACACTACTGTCGCAGCAGGTCGCCCCTAATGTGCTCTTTTCACTGCGTAAGCTCCTCGCTTTCCCTTTATTCCCCTGTTCATGTCTTTTTTTAATCTCTCCTCATCTTACACTTTTACTTGCTGCCTCCAGCTTTTGGATCTCTCTCTTTATCTTTCCCCCTTTGCTAAGTGGCTCTCTGCCCTCTCACATCAGTTTCGGGGCAGTGAAAGGACAGTTGGTCTCACTGTAAAAGTCATTGGGTCAAGTTGACCCTATTTTGGACTAATACTGGAAAAACTTTACACAGCTCCCCTTTGAAGAAAGCAACTCAAGACAAAGGGGCTCAGTGGTAGAGTCAGTTGTCTCTCAATCCGGAGGTTGGGCCATCAATTCCCAGCCCCTGCAGTCTACAGTCGAGGTGTCCTTGGCCAAGATACTGAATCCCAGAGTGCTGCCGCTGCATAGCCAGCAGTTTGTGTGGGGTGTTAATGGGTAAATGCAACATGTAGTGTATAGGCACTCTGAGGACTAGAAAAGACAAGTCCAAGTCCATGTGTTTTGACTATTCATACCACTATTGATGTGGTTCTTTTAACTTTTCACTTACTATTACAAATGATTGTTGGAGAAATGTGTTCAAGAATGGGACTTTTATATACGGACAGACTGATGGGCAAGAAGGCAGAAAACCTTAAAGAATTATCCCAATTTCACCCTACAAAACATATGATGAGGTATTGTCCAAAAGGTGTTTTCTGAGGTCACAGTAATCTTTGATCCCCAAAATGTATGTTGTTCATCGTTGATTCCAAATGGACCTTGGAGTGTCATATCTGCCAATAGCACAGAGGCCTAAAAACGAAGAGAACAGCCCATTGTTATCTGACTATAGAAATTGACTAACATATTAACAGCTAGAGTTTGGGTCAGGACTCCTAACTCAATTTTTTAAGCAAAAACCCATGCACTTAAGGTTTGGAAACATCCAATAGCCTTTCCACCACTACCTCTTGGGTGGGCCGGACCCCTCTAATGAGCTGAGGGCAGTAAACAGTCAATGGAGGCGTGTTTCCAGCAGTACAAGAAGACAGTAGGTTAGTGGGAGTGTCACTTTCACTGCGATCCAAACAATGGACAACTCTGAGGTGAGAGGAGCACAGTGACACCAGGTCAAGGTCGCAGTCAAAAGTGACAAGGTTTCTTTTCAAATGTAACAACTACAAAGATGCCTCAACAATATCTATTGCATTTAGCCATATTTTAGAAAAGGTACTGAAATAAAGAGAAGGAATAAGCCAGTTGTACTTTTTAGATTTTCTTTATGTATCAGAAATCCCTTTATAGGAATTTGATTCCATCAGCCATTTGTCCACTCATTTGGCATTGATCATGTTTGTTGCAACAAAGCACCTGTTTAATATTTCCTGACCATCGTTTTCTCATCTATAGTTTCAATGAGGTTAAATAAGGAGACTTAAGTCGCTTTCACATGAAGTCCGGTGGATTCAGGGGTGTAGTTGCAACAGTTTGTTTTCACACTGCACTTTGTCAAGCAGACCAAAACCTTTCAAATGTTGCGTAGCCACCCACCACTGGTTGGGGCTGTAGCTCTGGTCAGTGGCTACTGCCATCCGGCCTATTGATGCACTATGACCCGGAAATAAACATCAGCGCGGCGCAGTTTGGCAGTATTTTGATCTATAAAATGGAGATAGAGTTATATGTCAGCTGTGTCAAGTTAAACAGGGATACGGAACGGAGCAATGTGCAACCACATTTACCACAGGCATGTACGTTAACGTGCATAGAGTAGTCGGTGTTTTTAGCAATGCTAACGTTAGATATGCTTGACAAACCTACTACTGCCATTCTTCCACTGTTGTTTACCTTGGGGTCATAGTGCAGCATTAGGCCAGATAACAGCCCCAACTAGCAATGGTTGGCTAAGGTACCCAACATTTGACTAAGAGCAGTGTGAAAGCAAACTGAACCAAATGAAAAATTCAACAATGTTGCAACTTCACCCCTGAGTCATACCTAGTCCACCGAACTTCATATGTGGAAGCGAACTTATTAGTGTTTTGTTTATCGTCAACAAAATATTATGATAAGCCTTTACCGTCTCCATTTACCCAAATCAGACCAGCATGACAAGTTAAAACTTTTCTGTAAAATATAGGCTAGAATGATATAAACTTAAGAATTGCCTGTTCCAAAAATAGTTTGTTTAGACTGTTTTAACTTTCATTAACCTTGTCTGTATCCTGTAGGTAGCATTTAATGTTATAATCTACAGTGAAGAAAGGTTATGAGACATAGAGCAAAGTTCGGGCCCGAAAAAATCCAGCCTGAATCGACCGAGCCCACGTTTGGTCCGTTTCATTAACTGTATTTTTGGGCCCAAGCACGACTAAAACCCAATTTTTTTTAATAAGTTGGCTTTTAAAATGAAAGATTTAAGTTGTTTTAATGACAGAAATCTGTTCAGTTGAGGTCTTAATGAGCACAACACAGACGCATACAGTTTCACAAACTGTTTGCTCTGGCTGTTTGGCGTTACACTTTGCTGTTGATCGTCGTGGTTCTCTGTCTCTGTTTGTGTTGTTGCAGATGCTGTCCTGTACTCCTAGTTTAGAATGATTGTTGCGATACATGTAGCTTTCTTTTTAAACCTTTGATTATGTTCTAACCCATATAGTTCCTTAGACAAATTTAGGCCCGAGGCCAAACCTATAGTACTGCCAACCCCTGCACTTAGCACACTGTCAGTTTAGCGCTTTGCTTATTAATTCCTATATATTTAGAATTAATCACAAACATTGTCTGCAAAAAGGACAGAATAGCAGTTCAGTGTGTGAAAACAAACTAAAAAAACTAACATGCCACTTTTTAACATGTTATGTAAAAGTCATTCTGTAACATGAAACTTCCACATTTTTTTATGTCTGGTGTAGAATCTTTTTTAGCTTTACATTTACCTTGAAGTCCTCTAACAAAATTTGCCCTGCTCTGCTAGCATTGAAAAATGGTGTGCATTGTTTTTGTTAAGCCTTGCTGGGCCCCCCTTTTCATAACTCTGGCACCCCCTAGGGGTCACACACCCCACTTTGGGAATCACTGACATAGCTTGATTTAGATAGATCTTTTTGAGACAGAGTTCAAACCCACTTCTGTACTTAGTTTAGTTTATTAGTGTATTGGACAGGGACCATGCACAGATCAACTGTTGGGCTAGAGTTAGCTACAGCTAATTTACATCTGTGGGCATTAAACTGAGTACTAAGCAGGTCTGCAGTGTATGAAACCAAGTGAACTTGTAACTGTGGATCTATACTCCTTTTATTTTCCCATCAAAGAGACCATGAAACCACAGTTTGAAGTTTTACAGAAAGAGCTTCACAAAGGTTGGAGCATTAGAACGGCAGATGGAAGACAGGAACAAATTGAGATCTGAGACTGAGGGCAAGCAAAGCCCACATACCCTAATCAAAAGTAGTTCTGAGGTTTTTATTCTAGTTTAATAAAATCCTAATATATGAAAAGTAAAAATGATGTTCTGCACATCTCAGAAATGTTTGAATAACTTTTAAAAGCTGTGTTCTTTGTGTTATAAATCCGGGGCTACAGAGAATATCAATAAGATGTCTGTCTTCTCATTCCTGTTATGTGAAAAGTAAACAAACCTTCAAATTATAGGAAGCCTTTAATTAAGGAGACGATCAAAAAAATTTAAAGCTCGTTAATTACAGACCTCACAACCATCTACACCAACACGAATATTGAGGTCCTAATTAATATTTGTGGGGCTGTTTTGTTCTTGGAAGACATTGGTGTTAATTAGGCAAAAACAAGTCAAATTAACATTTCAGTGATGAAGAAACATACCTTTATGTTCTTATATCTTTCTGTCTGAACAAACTCTGATACAAATTTGGCATCTGAAAGCTTTCTGAAGCATGCTGACAATGAGTTTTATCAAACAGAAGCAACAAAGTTTTGTGTCTTGGATTTTCTAGCTCGATGCAAATCAGTCCGAAATGTGATTTCTCTTATGAGAAAATGTATTTCAATTACCCAGATTCTACGTACATATTTACAGTTTAAAGCTTTTTAACATTTTTCTAAAAAAGTGGGGGCAAATAAGATCAGTGGAAGAAAAAGAATAGCACTTTTGTGTCTGTTAAATAAAGTGTGTTAGCTTAGTGGTCGAAAAAGGGTCTCAAAGGTAAAAACAAACAACAACAACAACACCACCTATACCAGGACCTTCAGCGCTTACAAATTAGCATCTTATACCCTGTTTAAAAAAGCTCTAAAAAAAATGAGAGAAAAAACCACAGGGGGTAGGGAGCTGCTTACTGACAACCAATAGAGAAGTTATGGGTTTGGCCGAGAAATAGTCAAACACATAACTCTACCTTAAGATAAAGATTTCTGTCTATGTTAGATTTAAGGTTATTCAACCAATATCAAATGTACGCTATAAATGCTGGTAGGAGGTTTTTTTTACCATTGGACAGAGCCAGGTTAGCTGTTTCCATCTGTTTTATGCATAAGGAATGCTATTCAACATTTTTGGCAGCCAGTCTAATTGTAAGAAATATTATTTGTTTGATGATGTTGATGAATGTTTGTCACAGACCCAAAGACATAAAATCGCAAGAGAAAGCTAAAAAGACACGAGCCATTTGTCCCCTTTCCATCTCAGTTCAGATTCAAATGTATTTGAATAACCACATTTCACAGCAACGTAAACATTAAAGAGGACATATTATACCCCTTTTCCACATTTTAAAACAGTCCCTAAATGAAACATCTGTGCTGTGCTTTGGTCAAAATATAACATGAATCAAGCACCAGAGGAGGTTTGTGACCCTGTAAAAAACCAGCTCTCTCAGAATGCTCCGTTTTGGTGTGTGTGTCTTTTTAAATGCAATGAGTTTTCTCAGTAGACATCACTCCTCTGTAGCGAGAAAAAAATTGGCAGACCTGCGCAAAAGGTTTGCTCTAGGCTGGGGGTGGAGTCCATGGGTGGAGAAACCAGGGGAGGGGAGGTTTTTTTTTTTTTTACCAGAATCCCACTGTGACATCACAAGGAGAGCACATTTGAAACAGAGCCTTTTTCTCTGTGTTGTAAGTCTTATGCAGACCACAAACAAAGGACTGGATGGATTTATTTCACATTTTGTGGGTCGGTAGACACTCAGGTTACCCAAATATATGTTCAAAAACACTGTGAAAGGGGATTTTTCATAATATGTCCCCTTTAATGTTGATTTGCAGAACATGAAAACAAACAAACATAGAACAAAACAAACAAATCATATGCTAACTGAAGCTTCTTATTAAGCCCACTGATGTTAGAGTTTTATCAATCTATTTTGAAAATATACATCAATTCCTTTAACCTTTATCATTTGTAGCATCGACCTCATCCTGGTCATCAGTCATCCTCCTCCTCCTCATCAGACTCACACAGACACAAGCACACAAAGGCACACACACAGATTTACACACAACACCAGCACTTAACCAGCCTCCAGGCCGGCCCATCAGCTTTGGCAACAAGGTTCTCCTTTTAACTGTCCCTTTCAGCGTGGGACAATCAGGACACCTCCCATCGCCTCCTTTCAGCCTCACCCCCCACCACTCCTCCCCATACTGCTCCCTGTGTCACTTTGTGTCTGCTTCGCCCCCTCGCAATGGGTTCACATGACCAGAAAATGAAGTGAGGGTCTCAGCAAGCAGGGACTGAAAGCGAGTATGTTTGTGTGTGTTTGAGAGAAAGAGAAGGAGAAGGAGAGAGAGGGTGAGTGGAGTTACATGTAGAGAGGAAAGTTGGGTTCAGGTCTGGCTTGTGCACATGCTTGTGTGTGTTTCTCATTGTCTGTTTGTAGCTCCCAGACAAGCGGCCATCCCCTTAAAATGTAAGAACATCATCACACGCAGGGTTGTAAGGCTGCAATATAGTTATCTATTACAATAAAGTGTAAGTGGGACTGCACATACACAAACACTCACACTCACACACACACACACACACACACACACACACACACACTCACACTCACACACCAGCACACTCCATTACAGGAGTACAGCAGGCTGCTGGGAGTGAGGCCTGGTTACTGTCAGAGAGATTATCACATCATTAACTGCTAATGAAAAACCAATTCAGACAGCTCTCCTCCTGCGCTCTGTGCTCGCCCTCTCTCACTCAGCCTGAGATTTTCTCAGCCACACAGCGATAAAACATAACCCTTGATGAAGTTTCTTTAGTTTTGTAAAACTATGGATGATTTTAATCAATTGCAAATTAAAACAGGAAGAAAAGGAGAGAACTTCTAACAACTTCCCAGAAAAAAACACAAATGCAATTGATGAGCATTTTCATTCACTCTTGTTATGTGAATATTATGGCACTTAAGGTGCTTTGCTTTGTTCGTCACAGCCTACTTTTCTCACTATAGGTAAACAAATGCCAAGCGTGATGGATGCACTTTGCATTGTGACTCGAAGATACTGACTAAAATTAGCTAGCTAGCCTACCAAAAAAATTAGTGGTAGGTTGACTTTGAGCAGCGAGGAGGTCAAATGCCTCCTCCCTAAATATTTGGACATATTAAAAAATGCTGGACACCACTCCAAAAAATAAACACGTTTACAAACTTGTAAGGGGGGGGGGGGGACAAACAAGAGGGGCTTTCAACAATCAGTGTCGTGCCTAACACGCAATCTCCAACAGCCATACGTAAAGGTACGAGATCAGCTTGGCAAAAGAGGTTCCAGTGATGAGAAGGTCAAATTCACCTGATTTGATGAGCTGGACAAAATTCTCAGAACTAAACCAGTTGTTGAACCAGTAGACGTTGTTGAGTCCTGTGATGTTGCGACACCTAGCACCAGCTCTTCTGCTGATGTTGAACTGAATGGAGACAGTGAGTGACAGACTATTGCTATTTTTTTGCTGATTGTCGGTTGTAATTGAAATTGCCTGTAACTAGCTGTATTGCTGCATCTATTGTAACAAGCTTAATGCTTGTATGATGAGTCAACCAGTTATTTGTTCTGGTTGCTGGGTTGACTGTTTTCTCCCAAGCAAACAAAATGCTCCAGGATTCCTTTGGCAGCGAGCCCAAACCTTCTTTTTTAATGCAACCTCAGCTCACTTGTTTTGTTCCGTATCAGAGTGCGTTTTGCTCTGTTCACATAAGTCCAAACGGCCCGGAACTAAGGAGGGAAAAGCTCTGTTTCTGGACAACTTCTCCAAACGATCCAGGTGTGAAAGCAACCCAGATTTTGACCTTTCTTTATTTTCTTAAATAAAGGCTTCAATACAAAAAGGCACCTTAAAACACTTATATCACTAATATCGATTACAACCCTTTCATTATGTAATGAAATAGTATATAAGATCTTTACATAAAAGCCTTGCTAACTGCTTCCACTTCCATGCGGCCATTACTTTCTGGTACCAAGACAATGTATCAAGTGATGCTGAAGTACAGCATAACATCAAAAAGCTTTAAAGCCATCGTGCACAAATTACATCAAACACAACTCCATGTGTGCTTTAATTTGAGATCGTCTATCAGTTCCTTTATTTCGAATTCATGCAAGTGTCTTGAACTCTTTTCAGTCTGCTTTTTCCAGTGATTGACCTTGTCTTTTAATGGTTTTGAAGGTCAGCACTCCTCGGACTGAAAGGCTAATTTATCAATCATCAGCAGGCCTTATGTAGTAGAAAGAACCGCAGCTTCTGTTAACTCAGATTACATCGCTGTTACTTGTCAAAGCTTAAACCAGACCAAACCAGAATTTCCGGGGCTTCAAATATTAACAGTAGATGAAACGATTGTCTGCATATTTTAACGCTGAGAGAAGTTTATGTTACGAGAAAGATCAAGACGTAGAGAGAGTGAAGCAACTTGACTTATGTCTTGTGACTCTTTGCCTTGCAACATCCGTTTGCTCCTGTGTGCAGCAGTTTGATATTTATGCATCTGCTCATGCACACTTTTTTTTTGTACGTGTCTGAAGGCATGTGTGGTATTTGTATGTGTGTTTTGACTGCACGAAGCAATAATAAAAACCACACCAGCGCAGGCCACATTTTTCAAGTTTGTTTGACGCATTTAAAATGCTAATAACCAGTTTATTATGTGCTACATCAAATGCAAATGCTCTGTTTTACTGCCGTGAAGTTAGGCCGACGTTAGCATTTGCATATCTTATGTCTGTCTTCTTAGCATGCATGGAGGAACTGGATAGCAGGCAGACTCCCAATAAATAACATTAACAGGCACATTAGATAAACAAGCTCCAATGATGCTGCTATTAGGGAAGGCACAGCCATTGCCAGCTTAAATGTAGGTGTTTGACACAGCAGCATATGGTGTGCAAATTCCCCCAAATCAACCTAACGCCAACGTTATCTGGAAATGTCAGGGTGAGCAGACGGATTGAAAAAACATCGCTTTAACGGCAGACGCTTTACGATGTTGAGAAAATGCTGTGGAGGATTTTGCCTCTTTAAGACCAACTGGCGGATGGTTCTCCTTGTGTGTGCGTGTGTTTGTGTGTGCGTGTGTTTGTGTGTGTGAATGAGAGAAACAGCAGTTAAGACTATCGTTCAAACTCTAATTGTAAAGTAGAAAGTTTGTCTGGTTTAATGTTTGGTTCACTTTGAGTCTTAATCACCTTCAGGCTCCATTCAGAATCCCACTAAAATGTGAAGTAAACATTCCATAAAGAAAATAATATATTCTCGTAAAAAGCATCTCTGAATATCATAGCAGCTATTCATTATGAATATGAGATGGGACACAATGACACATTAAGGCGCTCATTTCCGTCACGGTTGTTCAGCGACTGTTTGATGAGATATGTTGACAGGTGTTTTTTGATGCGTCTTCTGCTCTGAAATAGTTGGTCAGAGGACTACTGGTAGACGTCATAAAGTTTTCTTAAACATACAACTACTGCAACAGATGGATAACTGAAATGTATAGATATTGTTTCTAAGTTTTTTTCCAAGCAGGTTATGAAAATGGACAGAAATTGATGCTGATGCTTCTATATGAAGCATCAGCAACAAATGCAAACACGCCCACCAGTGAAAAGACTTACTATTTCTATAAAGTAATTTGACATGCCTGTCACCGCTGCAACCGGGTTACCAACATCCAAAATAGCCACAAAATGTTTGTCACTGCTCACAGTGTTCTCAGTTTAAATTAATTTAACCCTTGGAACTACCACAAGTGAAAACAGACCGTGTCAGGATTCAGGAACAAGCGCTCATCAATGTCTCCTCTCCCTCCCTGATCAAAATCAAGAAGGAGCGCGCCTTCTTATATCAGCTTTGTCAACAACAATGGCGAAGGATACACTTACTAATGCCAGGACAGGATTCCTTAATGTTATTTTCATGTTTTTAGGTGAAATATCCCTGAATAAAAGGGAAACTTTAAGCACACAATGCTATTCAAAACACATCTGACGATCACTACCAAGGACAGTAGAGGTCGACTTTTGTAACCTAACAGTAAACACCTGTGAGAACCGCTTCGTAACTGAGGTTGTGGGCGCCGTCGTTTTGGGGAAACAGGCCCTTAAGAACTCTGAACTTGTGTATACTCGTGCCTCAGGTTGGATATTGATCAGAACATCCATCACCAGAACATTATGAAAAAAAGACACTATTTCCATATTCTTATTTTTACCACCTGCCATTCATCAGGTGAGATTCAAGCAAAGAAAAGTAAGGCCTGCACGCAGACCAGAGAAGCCAGTGGTTACTTTTCTCATTTATAAGTATTACAGTCACAAATATACATTTAGTCTTCTCAAGGCATCTTGCAAACAGCTAATTAAGAATATAGTTCTATCTAAAAAGCAGTTGAGACTGGTAGCGCTAACTTAAAATACAGCAGCCGTTTAGCTTTTAGTCACAAGGGCCACTAAGTGAACTTGATTAAGAAAAAAAAACCGGAATCCTTAATTCCACTCTTTAAAGGCTAACGGTATTGTTTAAGTATGTTATTATAACTTTGTTACGATTGTCTCTCTTTAACCCAACATTCTCCCATCTCTTCTCCTTAGACCTCCTCTCCTCTCGTCTTTGTTCAAAAGGGCCACTAATGATGAGAAACCAGCGTTCTCTTGATCCAACGCTTGTTCTCACTGTATACCCGGCCACTCTGGATGAGTGTCAGCTACATACCACAAACAAATACTGAAGTGTACATGCTAATGCTCTCTTTTTTGTTATTCTCCCCTTCCTCCTTCCAGCATGCCCAGTAATCTCTCCTCCTCTCTCTCTCTCTCCTGGCTCCTAATCCGCTCCACAGCCGTGAAAACTTTCCATGAGTGAGAGATGACCCGTTCTAATGGGTGAAGGCAACCACCCACACACACAGCTGCGGAGGGTCCAGCAAACACACACACAGACACAGTCCACCTCGATAAGCCTTCTTGGCAGCTGCTTAGTGAGTCGGGAACATGGTACATTTCTTAAACCCATAATTAAAACCCTAAACTGCTATACACAGATATAAAGAATCTAACTTTTTTTTTTTTTTTTTTTTACTGTAAATAACAAGGTAGAAAAGGACAGCATCTCGTTACAGCTTTTGAAATGTGACTTTATTTTTCTTAAGTTCTATTTTTGGGCTTTTTCTGTTTTTTTTGTAGTGACAGGACAGTGGATAGAGATGGAAATCAGGGAGAGAGAGTGGGGAATGACATGTGGGAAAGGAGCTACAGGCTGGATTTGACCCCGGGCTACTGCCGCTGTACATGAACTAACCACTCGGGCTCCGCTGACCCGAAAAGATGAATATTTTTGCTTGAACATTACATTTCTTTGGAGTATGGGCGGTTTGTCAAAGAAGAGACAGAATACGATTTTTTTTTTTTTTTTTTTCATTTTACAGATGTTCAAATTTCACTCAATAACTGTCTAATAATGAAAGTCCTTATTGGTCCACTAGGTTGCAAAGCTTTTTCTATTGAAATATCTCCAATCTAGTTTCCAATTTTACAAATACTGAGTGGAGTATCTTCAGAAATGTGAATGTATTTAATAAACTTCTATTTGAAAAAAACAAAACCCAACAACATCAGATTGTCATGACAGACAGAAAGAGTTTAATGCCACGTCATCAGTTAGAAAAAAAATCTTTTCTGTGTGCTCTGTTGGTTCTTAAGAGACACAGAATAAATAGGGCAGATCTAAATGAGGGCAAGACATCGCTGTGTTTCAGAGCAGCTGTTTCGGTGAGCTGAGTGTGTGCAGGTGTCGAGCTCTCAGAGGGATCATTCGGCCATTTTCCTGCTGGTTCCTGTGCACTTGTTTATTAAACTGCTTTAAGAACTATACAGCTGCTTTTCAAGGCTTTTGGCCAGCTGATTGCGTATTTTAAAATCCCTGCTGCCCATTTTTCCTAAGCAAGGCAAAAGTTTAAAGATTGGCTGTTAATTAGCACTTAAAAATGATCAATCATAAACATTTTGACTGAGCTCAGAGGGCTGTACCATCAAAAAATAGATATACCTAATGTTTTGTCACTTTCTATTGTAGCTGCAAAGAAGCAGCATCTTAAAATTCAAAGTTTGCTGCCAAACAAAAGCTCATTGCTTGCTTTACCGTTTAGCAAAAATGGGTAACAACATGCTAATCAAAGCTTTTTCTTTAATTTCATAGGTCGTTGTAGCTCACTAAAAAGAGACCACATGTTCATTATTTTGTCATCCTGAGAAAAACAGCTTCCTTAACTTGAGAAAGTTAGATCTTTGACTGAATATCCTTTGACACATTTTTTCTCTCTCATAACATAAGGAGTGTCAGGCCGACATTTCTGTCAACAGTAGCAAGTAGCAAACATCACATTAAGAAGTATAATGATTATTACATGAGTTTTACCGTAACCTCTGTTCCCTTTGAACCCTAATGGACATAATGACAATGATCTGGAAGTTTGAAATGCTCAGATGAACCAGACACTCACTATCCATCTCTATAATAATCTAGTTATATTGAGGTAATAAAAATAATTCTCTTGTGATGAATCATCCCAAGGCAAACATCATATTCTGTACCTGGTAAAAGAGTGAACCCCGCCCATGATTATTACATTGAAAATAAAAAGAATTTAAAAAGTGTTCTTTAAAGGCCTGCATGCAGCACTACAGTTTGTGTCAGGACGCAAAGCTGTAACTTAATACTTATGTGGTCAACTGCTGTGTGAAAAGTTTGACTTGATATCAATGTTTCTACAGTTAGGAAAATAAAAATGTATTTTCTGTTTTAGTCTCACCACAAAGGGGAATATTTTAATCTGATATGAAAAGACTGATCATCTCAACAACTTCAAACAGGCTCTTACAATGCTTCCTAGATTATGTGTGCTTAGTGCATTATACATGACGATTGTTTTATTCATTTGACACATTTAGTAGAATTGTCTAAACCCAGAAGGCATTGCAAGTTGGTGCTGCTGCAGCCTTAACACTCATCTTTCAACAATCACTTCTTCAGAATGCGTCAGTTTGCTGCATTAAATGTGCCGTTTAAATCCTTACAAAAGCTCATTTTTATAACAAGTTCCTTTAAGACTAAGATAAGATATAAGTCCCTAAAAAATACACAACACATTTTGTTGTTAGAGAGTTATGATAGAAAGCATTTAGTAAGGGGTTCAATATTGCACACACAAGAATACAGTAACCAGACAGACCCACTGCTAGTTAGTGACAGACAGGCTAGCGAGTAGCCACACAGCCATGCTACAGTACATTTTCTCTAGACCAGCTACCCTGGTCCTGCTTCAACAGATGGCCTGACAGGTCCCTGGACAGGCCTGCAAGGTGGTGGGAGGGCTGGGGGAGGTGGGGGTAGTGGAAGGATTGGGGTGTCAAAGGGGGGGACAGAGGGAGATTGCAGGGGGTTGGCACCCTCTCATGAGGGCTAGTGGGGGGGTGGGGGTGGAAAAGGGAGGAGGGAGACATATGTCCACAACCCTGGCCCCTGACGACGAACCGTCTCTGCTGGCTGCCTGATGGCTAACTCGATGTCACACATACACACACTCACAATCTAACTTGTTGTCACTTAGAGGGACTGCTTAAATTTAGCAGTTTACCTTGTGGGGACCGGTCCCTATGACTGTATGAATAAGTAGTTATAGTCCCCACAACGTGGCTATTCTAGCATATACAGTGCACATACACACAGATACACAAAATTGCTCACTAAGCCTGGCAGATCGCTGCAGTACAGCTCCTCTCCCTCTCCATCTGCACCTAAAAGACCCACGTGCCCCGACAATGAGGTGACCATGTCAGCGCCTGAGCCGAAGCAGAGGGATGAAGTGAGAGAGAGAGAGAGAGAGAGAGAGAGAGAGAGAAGGAAGGAAGGAAGGGACGGACGAGGGAGGGACACATTAACAAGCTATAATCTCAACTGCCTTATCCATAATGCATTGTGTGGGCCAATTTACATGGTGCTGGTCCCTCTGGGAGAAAGGAGATCATCCATCACATCACTTTATTAGCTCCCTCACACTCTCTCAGATGCACACAACCCCCCCCCCCCCCAACAACACACACACCAATGCACACACACATCATTATTTGTCTCTGCCTGTCCTTCGTTCTCTCTCCCTCTGTTTTGTGGGCCTGTTTTGTCATGGTGGTTGTTTCAAACTGCTGCTGCCTCCATAAAACAAATCCAAACCGTGTCTTGTTGTGCAAACTGCAACAAATACGAAGGGATCTTTTTATTTAAATATATACACAAACGTTTTTTTTAACAACTTAACATTGAAGTACGAGTCATGTAGAAATTTAGATTCAGGTGCATTTAAAAAAAATCTAATGCTGATCCTTGTTTTAGACAATAAACTCACATTTACAAAAGGTTTCATTAATCCCTTCTTTGAATATATATAAATCGGTCATTCAGAATTAAAAACACAAACATTTTATATGCAGATCATTTTGGATGGTTCTTTTGTCTACTTGTTTAAGGTAACCCTGCTACTTGTTAAAAGTAGGCTACCATGTGTTAAAATAAATATGTTTCAGGCCAGTAATACCAGCAATGAGTTCTGTACAAGAAAAAAAAAATCTACATTTGTACTTTTTGTCCTGTCAAAATTCCTGAGGAAACATTCATTTAACATTAATTCAATTGAACTGCACTTTTAACAACTTCAGTTAAACAGCAGTTTAATCAGAAACATTTGAAATCTCTTCAAAGTCATTGAAAATGAAAAAACATTTAGATAATTCTTCTTTTTGTACAGATTCCTTTTCATTGGCTTTTATTAATCAAACTAAATTGCAAATGCATTTTACTTTTTTATTAAGCAAGGAATTTTCGGATTTTGTGGCATTTCTATTATGGAGGAAATATTACATTTGACTGTAAAGAAATAAAAATGTTGATATATTTGAAGAGAGAAAAAGCTCCTGTTGGTTTAAGATTTGAAAAATACATTAAAAATAAGATACATTTTCCTTCGAAACATCCTAATTTCAGTCCTTGCATGTGTTTGTGTCTAATGGCTGGATCGACTCAAATCTTCACCATGGATGTGTCAGTGAAATTAATTGCTGGCACCTTGGCCATACCCACACACACACACACACAGTCACACATGCACACAGTAGATCCATCAGATACTCAGTCATCCTGTGAATAAAAAGAGCTGTAATTGCAATCATATATGTGCAGCTCCAGCACTGCGAGCCATACCGTACCATTAGTATCACAAATAAGTAATAATTTGCTAATGACAACATTATGTTGAGTCAGTTTAGGGGCAATTAAAGTGAATGATATTTACATATGCCCAATGAATCACAGAGCGTGGCAGTTCAGGCGGACTCTAATGAATATTCATCCAGGCATTTCTCCCCTGCGCACTGCAGTTTATAAACTGAATTATGGCTGATTTGCCCTTTTAAAAAATGAACATCGGCGCTCCCCCACAAGGAGGCTGCGAACAATAACGTCTGATTATAAAAATGTTTTACTGCTAAACTGCCGGTGAGGAGACGGCGGCAGCGTGGTTAAAGACTCTGCTGGAGGGGTGCAGAGGAGGGAGAGCCCACCCAAAATCAATCCAGTTTAGTCTCGGCCTGTCCACCTTTTTAGACTAACATAAATATTTACAGTGTGCATTCAGAGAGGTCTATACATCATGAGTAGCAGACTGAACATGTAATTGATTTGTTTTTACTGGGGGTAGTCTGTTTTAACATTATCCCAAGTGGATGACATGGTTCACACAGACCTTTTAGGCTGCATTTCCATAATGAGAGCAGCACGGCTCTCTACCTCAGCACCAATACCGCCACCGGTGATTTCCCAAGTAATTGCCCCCGGTGTGTGCCGGGTGCTACCGCTGACCTCTCAGGTGCAGGATCAACAGGCGACATCAGTTTGCATTCACATGGCTCATTACAAGATGGGCTGCAGCATGCTGATCATGCAAATAAGCTGCAGCTCTCTGGCAGGTGTCAGCACACACACTCAACACACAAAACCTGCATGGGAACACATGTATGTGTGCACTTGCAGCATCCTTCAAAGGGGGTTCAATGATTATCAAATTGTTAAATTTAAGTGTGAGGTTCATACCCAGTAACTGCTGCTGTACCTAATAATAACCATTTAGATAAGACTAGTATTAATTCAATAACAAAAGAGCAAGACGTATCAAATTAAAATGGCAAATAGACTAAACACCACCCAAAAAGTTACCTAAGTTGGGGTCCCTCACTACAGACAAAGTGTGTGTTGTAAGGTATACTGTTAAAGAATAGCAAACAGCAGTATATATCAGCAGTAAAGCAAGGACATTCTGTTTTTGGGGAGCTATGGGGGTCTCTTGTTGAAAGTAGGTCTTGGTTTTTGACAAAACAAAAAATAGCATAGGCCTACTATACCTAAAAAAACCAGATTCAACAATGCTGGGTAGCCTATATCACTGTAATTAACGTTGGAAAATGTGAGTTGATATATTAAGTGTTAAGTGGTTTTATGTACTGAATGTTGTAATTTGTGTTATATATTGTATCCTCAAAGGCTCAGGGAGGAGTTGGAAATAAGCAATAGCTACAAACTCTGCATAGAGCATCATGCTCTGTTTTGAAACGTCCCCATTCATTGCGTATAACAACTGACTAAAAAATACCATTAAAATAACTTCAACAACTCCTGAGTCACCGAAGTCCCCACAAAAAGCATCTGTGGGTTCTCAGCTGTTGGCAAACCCGACTGTAGCACAGCTCGGGTGTAAAAGCGGAAGCAGATTCAGCTAACATTTCAACTGAAACGGCGGTACACCTAGCTAGCAGCTACCTTAAAGTTTGGCTAACATCAGCCTGAGACGCACAGAAAATGACAGACATATTTTACACACTTCACTCGCAACTCGAACTTACAGTGTCCTTGCAGCTCGTACAGACAGTCCGCTTATACACGTCCTCCCCGTCGTCCTATGTTTCCTCGGTTTGTAGAAACACAACGCCTCCACCTAGTTAGCAGTTAGCATCCACATAGCTGGCTGTGTGTGATGTTCGCCTCCGACATAATTCACTCTTTCTCTTCTTCTTATCGTCATCAAAAGTAATGTGGTCCATAATCAACTGACCAGCACGACATTAATGTATTTCACCAATATAACACACTGGAGTTGAGTAACTTCATGGGCCTCACTAAATAACATAGCAAAGATACGAATTTACCTTTTTAACAACACAGCAAGCAGGAAAGTCAACGCCATTATCATTTACGTCTTAACTATTATGTAAATCCAAAATCATTTTATATTGAGCTGATTTATTAATACTATTTCAAATCAGATAGAATGTTGTACATGTGTGTATAACCATTTTATTTATGAATATTTATATTACAAAATAGCTGGGGTGGGGTCTTAGGACAGCCGGAAGCTACCCCTTCAGGCCTACCTGGGTAGTGTCTACAGTAGAAGACGTGCCGCTGTATTCTTGTGTTGCCTATATATACTATATATTATATATGCTATATTACTATATATACTATACTATATAGCCCTAGAAACTATTGGCAAAAATTAGCATCTAAAATTCACTTTTTTTGCTTTAGTTTTTATGTAACAAACTCATGCTGGTCATTTGATCTGGACAAATCAAGTAGGCTATAGAAACACAATGAAAAAAATCTTCAATTCATAAGCAGTTTATGGTAAGTTAACCGTTTATTTCTGACTTCCTTAATAATAAACGTTGGAGTTAACATTGATATTTTTCAACAACAATAAATAACAGGCCAAACGTCAATAACTCATAACAAGGTAGGCCTTCGTTCATCCTGAAACATTTAATTCCTCCACATAAGCTTTTAAAGTGCCGAGATGCATCATGATACATTTGTTTTTCAGATTCTTTCAGAGTTTTGATAAAAGAAATAAGAAAAGGAAACACCTTTCCTCCCTCTTGCCGAGAGTCAGGCTGCTGCTGTCTCTCTTTTATTTAGATATATCTGCTGCCATCTTGTGGCTGAATTCTGAAGCGAACATGCATTTCACATTTATCTGGAATATCACTGTTTTTAAACAATAAAACCACTTGTATATGGTTTATTAATCCCAGAGGAAGTTTTTTTTGCCGGATTTTACACAGAGATGAGAGGTGCAGAATTGCAAGAGCAGTGCTGGGAGGAAGGTATGCTGCTGCTACAAAGTTTAATAGGCCCAAGCTTAAATTAGGTAAGGTATGATGAGCCACAGCATTACAAAAAACTGGACAGCCCTCAAACTTTCACATGTATAAAATGTGCACATTTTACGTCCATTTCTGAAATTAAACCCAGCTGTAAATCAAATTCTTAGGTTTAACTTAATCACATCGAAAGTTTTTTGACATAAACAGCACTCTTAACGTTTTTACTTGGTCTGTCAAGTTTGTCCTCATGATAAAAGCTGAAAAACTGTTGCTATACTACAATATGTCAATATGGAAACTGCCTTACTTTCTGTTTGAGTTCAGCATCATGATCAGAGCTTTTTTGAACAAACTTTATGGTGGAAGATCAAATTTGTCCTTCTTATTGTACAAAGTAAATAGAAATGAACTCCACCACCATTTTTATTACATTTTGTGCCAGCGGCATCACTTTAAGATGAACAACATTTTGAAACAAAGGACCCTTGAGCTGGAGGGGGTTGGCAGGCTCTTCTAGTCCCTCAGAGGGCCTCTCATTAGTGGACGTATTTTGTTCTAACACGCTGATAAACAGCTGTGTAAAGTTTTAGGCCACTTGGGAATATACTTGTTTTAATTGCTAATTATAATTTGTTTTCTCATCTGTAGAAAAATGTTCTCTCACTCTGGAGTTATCGGGGAATAATACCAACTGGAAAATCTCCAAAACAAATTCAGTCTCCTTCTAAGGTTTTTCAGTCAGTTTCTCTGTTGCACTGTTTCTTGTGTTTACTTTTACAAGGTTTTAGAAGTTAAGCTTATGGTACATTTTAGTGGAAAAATACTGTCTGTCTGTCATCGTCATTTGAACTTAGAAGACTTAGATGTTCGTACGTCATTTGGCACCTGTTTCTCTGTATGGCCTTGTCTGCATCTCCTACATGTACACTTCCTGTTATTTGGGGGGAACATGATCTGGGAATCTTTGATGCATTCGTAACTGATGTTACTTTTGTAGCTGATTACCCCTTTTGCAAAATAACTTTTACTTTATGCAATAAAATACACAAAGACAAAGGGTTTGACTTGAGACCTTTCATTCGACAAACAGAAAAATCCACAACAACATAAAAAGCTGTGAAGGGGCTGATGTTAAGTTGATTGTTTCATTATCTCGAGAAAATTCCCTTTGTTGTTTTGAGAAACCAAGTGAATCCAACTGTTATCACATAAGGATACACTTTCTTTTCCTCTTGTGATTTATAACGTTACTGTGCCAGCTTGTAAATAAGGTATATAGGTAGACCAACCTGTAACATCTGATTTAGGCTGAAAATGTCACACAAACACACATTTGTTTTCTTCATTTTCTTACAAGTGCCTAACTTTGACTTATAGTTGTTGAGATTCACAAAAATATCACAAGCACAGCTTTTCTTCCAGCTTTTGTAAACATCTTCCAAGCTACACATTAAAAAAAGTCTTCAAACTGTAACATGGAGCAGATTTAGCTCCTTTCCAAAAGATAGATTGAAGAAATTTCATCACGAACCTTAAATACAACATTTTCTGTAAAGTAATGACCACTCAATCTCAAAATTCCTAAAAATTGAGCTAGAAAGAGGCTTTTTGCAGGATCTGAACACTTAGTCCTCTTTCTGTTGTCATTTTAAAAGTGATTTTGTGTCAGTACACAAAACTGACATATATGACGGATGTCTCTTCTAGTTTTGGCATTTGGAGGTCAGGGAAGGGCAGCACGCCATCCTTGTTGATGTGAGTCTGAACTGTGTAGGCTTTGACCGCTGCTCCCCACTCCAGCACGGCGCTGTGGATCACTCCCAGTCTGGCCTGTTCGTGACACGTTGCTCCCAGCTCCCTGCCCAGGAATAGGTCCTGAATCTGTGGTGAGTAAAACGCTGAGTAATCTCTCTTCATATCCAAAATCAGATCCAGGTTTGTGTCTGTGTCCCTGTTGTATCTATTAATGTCCAGGTGAGCACTATTATCTCTCTCTGGGTCACTGGTTGAGTCTCTGCTTTTGGCTTTGTTTGCATCTGGAATGTTTTGATCCGGCCTCTGCAGTAGGTTCACCACTGTCAGCCTCTCCAGGAGCTTCACAGTGAAATGCCCCTCCAAGGAAAAAGCCTCTCTGGATCCTCCAACCCCACAGTGGATCAGGGTAAGGTGCCTCACCTCTGAGTTGTTGAGCAGACGTGCAGTGTTCACGGGCGACGTGAACCAAACTGTTAACCGTTTCATACTGAAAACAGGAGATGAGTGGGAGTGTGGCCGGTGCAGTGTGGAGAGCATGTCTTTGCATCTGCAGTCTGTGAGGGATGAGATGCTGCAAGGCTGGGGGTCTTGGCTGCAGGAGTAGTAGGAGAAGGTGTTGTGGGTCACGTAAGCCAGGCGCATGTCAGAGCGCTGCAGAGTTACAGACACACACAGCAGCACACAGAGGAGGGAAGCAGGAGGGCTGACGGCAGGCATCACTGTGAGGGGAGAGGCTCAGGCAGCATAGTTAAGGTGTTCATGTGTGGATGTGTATGTGTTGAGTGTTCAAGTACATACAACTGAGCCTGCAGGGGAGAGAACAGTAACAATTATTATAAGAAAAACATGCTTACTAGCATTTCTTCTTTGGTCTAAACCTGTTCTGACCTGACTTGAGCAATATTTAAGAGTAAGTGGGTCTGATGAATGTCGTAATAATGGCCAACTGAGGAATTAACTGAAACTGAGTATACAAACAGCAGAGTCATCTGGCAATCCAGCCAAGTTTGTGTGTGTGTGTGTGTGTGTGTGTGTGTGTGTGTGTGTGTGTGTGTGTGTGTGTGACAAAGAGTCAACACCCAAGCTGACCGTCCAGAAATCTTACCCTTTGTGTCTCTTACAATTCTCTCTTTAAACCCCACTTCCTGATTAAATCATAGCTTCAATATGAGATAAAAAAGGTGAAAGAACTGATAAGTATGGAGGCTTGTTAGTATGAAAAATCGAAAGCCTAATCTAAATCTAATCTTTTTCATTTTGAAAGATCTTCATATAAAAAAATCAATTGTTGTTGTTTGTGTTACTGGTGTATTGGCTAAGGCAGTTTTTTTAACCTTTATTTTACCAGGAAAGAAACTTGATGACCTCATTGATCTCATTTTCAAGAGTGTCTTTGCCAAGACAGGCAGCAGCACAATTTACAGAGTTCCAAACAAACAACCGATAAATGCAAACAAAAAAATCATTAGAATTAAAAGACACAAAAAAATAATTTACAAAGTTGTTCTCATGCTAACCTGCTTAGAGCGGTTTCAGCAACTCATGTCTCTTTGTCGGTAGGTTCAATGTGCTTGGACTGGTGTGAAGTCTAATGTGGATGAAACACTCGGTTAAGCTTCTTAAATATCAATATTTGCTGATTGTTATGACACAGAATGTATATCTGGATGTTTAGACTGATGGTTGCATGAAAAAAGCTATTTGAATTGTTCAACTTGGACATTTATATACACAGTACAGTGATTGGACACCAATTTGGAGCCTGAAGTAACATTATTATAGTACTAAGATTTGAGTTTTTCATATCCTTGGACCTAATAAAAAGTGTGTATCTTCAAATGATTTCTGATTAATGGAGGGATTATGTGTTCCTTTTTGGGTTGGGAAACTTCTACTTTTAAAGCTAAATAAACAACTTAATCCACTCCTTTTAGATTAGCTGAAAAAGGCATAGGGTTGTTTTACAGGCCTTATATATATTTTTAGAGATCCATGGATCGAACAGGATGGTGATGGGTAGGATGATCTTAAAAGATATAATCCAGTTCTGTAGATTAAACTCCCAAAGAGGGCATAAAGAGACAGGTAACATTAAACTGTAAAATAGAACACACAGATTATACTCAATTTACCTTAGCAAGGTACTGATTGCACAGTTTTAAATGTAGTAGAGCATTTCTGCAGTGTGGCACTACTTTTACAAAGTAAATCATCTGAACACTTTGTCCCCCAGTGTTTTTAATATGCAAGGCGTGTAACTACACGCAGCACAGTTCATCTTTCTTACAGGAGATTGTTGTTGTATAAGTCTTCTAAAAAGAAGCAATGAGAGGGGCTGGGAGGTCATGACAGCTGGTTTGGATAAGTGCTGTATTTTGTCATACACACACACACACACACACACACACACACACACACACACACACACACACACACACACACACACACACACACACACACACTCACACTCACACACACACACACACACACACACACACACACACACACACACATCACACACAGGCACAAAGTCTGGGATGGGTGTGTTCTTCCTGCACTACAGTTGGGGATACAATGTTTGGCGCTGGGAGCCCACATTGAATTACACATACATCATCTCTCTCACACACACACACACACACACACACACACCCACACACACACACACACACACACACACACACACACACTAACACACACAAACACACACACACACACACACACACACACACACACACACACACACACACACACACACACACACACACACACACACACACACACACACACACCTGCAAGCTGCAGGCACACAAACACACATTCAGAAAATTATAACTTTTGAGTCCGCTTTAAGATTCCAGGGAAAACATTGTTTTGAAATGTTGGCTCAAACTGAGGTCAGGGTAAATGTTCTGGTTTGGCAAGAAAATCACTTGAGGAACACGACTTTGTGCCTCTTTCTGCAGGCATGATTGAGCTGACCACTACATTCTTCTTCTGGGCTTCTGGGACAATAAACAGAAGAGGGCTATCATCTTCAGTATATTTAAATTAACATCCAGTTACTTTACTTTTATGCCACCTGAAAGCTAAAATCATCCTCTGGGTCTGATTCCAGTTTGTTTCAGCTCATCCATGAAGCGTTCTGATTTTCAGGTTAAATATTCAAGGTCACAACAATTAAACATTATAAATGGCTGTGCACATTTCCACAAGAATTTTAAAATTAGTTTGTGTGTTGTGACATTGAATGGCTGCATTGCATGCGTTTGAATTTACTGACTTGCTACTGGGGCTTTGGCAGAACTTTATTGTGTGAGATGCTTTTCCTGCTTCAGAACAATAATCTCACACAGATTATAAAGTACTGTATTAACAATGAACAAAGGAACCCCATTTTAGTTTGAGTCAATGCCACATATAACAACAAGCAACCTTAAATGATCACTTGTGACACCAAGTTTAACTGCCTATCTCCTAAAATGAGCAGTTGAGTTAAGAAATTATTGCACCTTTTTGAAAAATGTATTTGCACAACATTTTACGTATTCAGTAGGAATGGATAGCTATATAAGGAACAACCAATCATGCTAGCTTATCTTAGCACAAAGAAAGCAGGGGAAAGCAGCTAGTCTGGATGAAGGTAACAAACTGCACTACCAGAACAATTGAAGCACTCTAAAAATGTGCAGTTTTATTAATAGTATTAGTTTATACATGGAGACTGGTTTTGAGGTAAAACAAAATAGCAGAAATGTAGAGGTTACTGCTTCTAGCAAAGAAAAAGCTGCTTCTTTCTTTCTGCTAAGCTAGGCTAACAGGCTGCTGCCTGTAGCTTTTAATTCAATGGACAGATTTCAGAGTCATTAGTCATTAGTCATTCATAGTCCCTCTCTCCCTAGATGTTAGGCCTAATTCATTTCAAACATTGTAAAACTTAATGGGTTTAATGAAGGTTTCCCTACACTCAGTCAAGTTATATATCCTGGGCTAAAGCACATATGGGTTACATATTAAAACTTATACATGTTTTTCTCATATGTAGTGGCTTTAAGTGGATGTTGTGAAGCTGTTTGTATTGTAGCAGCTTAAGATAATGATGGGTCTGATGTGTTGTGATACAAGTTAATGGAAAATTGTTGCTCAACCGTTTCTAATTAAAGCAACTGGCGTCTCTTGTAACAAACTAGTTCATCACCACCAACAGCAGCAGGGTAAATGATGGTATGTTGTTATGCCAACACCGATGTTCTGACAACATTTGTTCTATGCAGCTATGAATCACTGACTTTGACCTGAGGTGACTAAATCCTCAGATATTTGGCTACAAGTCCTTTTTGTGTGTCCCAGCTGAAGTTTGCCTGGTTAGAACATAAAAAATTCAATCTGAGTGCAACATCTCATCAACAAGATAAAAAGTGACATCTTACAGTGCAATAAAGTATCAGTTAGTTTTTCAGCATCATAAACAGTTGATGTGTTTGTCTGTGACCCATCTGACATGTTTCTATCCAAATAGATTTGTAGGAAAGTTTCTATTACATAAGAGACACAGGAATGCACTAGCTATGTAATGTAATCTGAGAATATAAAGCAGGCTTGGCTTTCTGTTCCTTTAACACGAGTAAACTGGACACAAACATAGATTTCAAATGCTTTCCAAGCTGACTGAATCAATGCTAGTACACAGGTAGACAATCTTCCAGTTTTCTTACATTTAACTCACCTCATGTTGCTCTGAAGAGTTGATATGTGAATGCGTCAGTTTGGGGCTGGGATGGGGAGGAAAAATCTCACATCCAGCTGACGTCAGGATGGGGGAAGTATCCCACAGAGGAAGCTGTAAGTCATTTAAAAGCAGAGCTCAGCTTCAAGTCCTTTTTAAAATGCCTATACTCTGTCATAATCAGAACAAGCCTGAACTAAAGAATATCCAACTCATAGTTAATGTTTATTTTCTAACTGTACATATATCAGACAGTAGCTTTCAAATGTAGGCTACTTAACAACCTTAACAACCAGAAGCCTCTTCACTTACATTTAATTCAGTTCAACAGAAATCCCATGCTCACCAAACAGCTAAAACTACAGTGGTATTTTGTGATCTGTGTTTTTATCACATTATGTTCCAAATCACATTTACCGTTTTATTTCCAAATGTTGATTTCACAGTGGATTGTTAATTGAATTATAATAGACGTTTTCCTGATCAAATGCCATTATGGAAGGAAAAATAACCCTGAAAGTTTTGGTGATTTCCCGGTATGGTGACGGTTTGCTGCATTCAGATGCCGTCGGAAATGTTTGCACTCGGAGTTGAATGACTCATAAAATACTTCAATCAAGACTCGAATAGTAACCCACTTGTCTTAGGTTGAAGATGTCTATAGTGTCGAAGAGATATGCATTAATACCTATTTGAGGGTAATCATATTGAAACAGTTAATACAGGCACATGTATGCTAGCCTCTCTAAGGATATTATTTTAAGCAGATAAATTAATCAATAGTCTTACGTGCAATATTTGATGTTTTCGTTGTTCTATTTAATTGACTATATGAAACGTCATTTGAGATTTAAAACAACAGTAAATAGCCCCCCCGAAAAGTTTGGAGTGCATATTTACGAGGTTTCAAAATGCAACAGGGAAATTCACATCCGCTTTTTGTCCAACGGATCTAAACGTAGACGTAGCTGGCTCTGGGAAAGCTGCAGCCCGTGTCCCTCCGTTCCTTCACGATTAAAATTTAGACAGGAAAGCGTCTTACTTTGATTTCAAGGCTGAAAATAGAAAACAACGAGCATCTTGACAGCAGAATGAGTATGGATTGGCGTCTAACGTTGTGTTATCCTGTTTTCCTCTCTCTGCTGGTCTGCTTACACGCAGTCTCGGGTCATGGTAAGAAGCTAATGTTTACTTTCAGCATGCAATAGCTAGCTTCAATCTGTGCTCAAAGTGGTACTATAAGACTGGCTTTACACTCCTCTGAAACACTCAGTAAGACCGAATTTGTCTCATTTCCCCTAAAAATGTTAAATTAGTGTCTTGGCTGGTTCCTTTAAAAAAGGGAAGGTGACGGACTGGAAAACAATTCCTGCTAGCTTATCTCCTCAGTCTGCTGTCAGGAAGTGGGAGCATTTGTTCGGAAACGTGTGTCCTATTGAGCAGTTCTCTTAAATAATATGAGTGCTTTAAGCTCAGGTTAATATTTCGACTGGAGAGCAGTTGTTTTATAAAATCGTCACTAAATCGTGTAAGCCACATTAACATAGATGTGAAAAATCTCAAATATCTACATATTACCTGCATAACATCATAAATATGAATAAGATGAACTCTTGTAACATCTCAGATTGCTTGAACAAAGTTGCCTAAGTACAGTTGCCTTGTACTTTGGTGGGGGTTGTCTTTATTTCCTCTTTGTGCTTTTCACTATTACTCAAGACACTTTGTTTGTGTGATGTGTTTATGCAAAGTTGTGTAGTTCTCTTTCTGAGAAAGACGTAAGCAAATCCATGATTTAGTATTAAACCCAACAGAGGCCACAAATACGTATCTATAGAGTTCTCTGAAATACTCTGGAGTAGAAGATGACCAAGATCTCATATCTGGATTCAGGTCATTCATATATCCAGTTCACATTAAAGGAACTGATACAGCACATTTTCTGTTAATGTAGTATATATAGTTTATATTCCATGATAATATGGAAGGACCTATGTTGTCATACTTCTTGCCTTTCAAACTCAACAAAGAAGAGGTCCTTACTCATTATTGAAGAAGTCTGTTCTTACATGCTTGCATGATTGTTTTGAGTCTGTTGTTGGGATCAGTCCGCCGTAGCTTTACCTGCAATGTACGTGTTTTTTGTCTGTCCAAAAAGTTCGGTACCCAAACCACATCTATCTGGCAGAAGTAAACCCTCTTTTAGGGATGAGCTCCTGGTTTTTTGGCTGTTCATATCCTTTTCCTTTTTTTTTTAAACTAACCCTTTAAACTAACTATTTGTTTTGCCTGAAGGCTAATTTCCTACCTGCATTCATGCCATGCTGCATTGTCCAATATCTAGAAGTGACCAAACAGAACTTAAGAGGGCATATTTTCAAACAACTCACCTTTTTCTTTTGTATCTCATTATGTCCTCATATCCCAGCGTACCAAAGCTGGAATATCATGTCTCCTGCTTCACAAGTTGAATTTAAAAGTAGACAATTGTTCAAATGGAATAAGGACAAGGAAGCAACATAGATTTAGCTACAGGTGACTGTTTCACATAATCATCAGTTCTCATCCTTCAGAGCTAATGTGCTCAGACCCGTGGAATGATGCTTTTAGTATGGGCAAAAACTTTAATTACCACTTTGGAACAAACCAATTATGATTAAAAGCGACATCAAGTGAATTTGTATTGATCCTGATCAGTCTCTCTGGAAGTTATTCCGACACACTGTGACACTAATGCATCATGATGTGATCAGGAGAGATGAGCTCTGAACCATTAATGCACCCAGTCTACATGCAGACACTCACGCCACTATGTGGGCAGCAGTGTTGTACAATATGTCCCTAAAATGATCTTTTGAGGGACCATTGTAGTCATTCTAAAAATCTTTGACAAAAAGCCATTGTCGTTTCACCATTGCACTCTTTTAGATAAACATAATTTACTAAATTTTCATAATTTTGTTCACTTTAAAAATGCATGTTTTTATATAATTTTGCACGGACTTGCTCCTCCTCCTTTGAAGGACTTTATAAAGCTGAAGTCTGCCAGTGGGATCGGCACCAGGGCCACAGCCCGAGGAGACTGTGAGGTCCCACACAGACGCACTACATTCGGACAAACTGTTCTGTCAGTCAAAGGAACTACATATTGGAATATTCTCCCACTCACAATAAGAGACTCACAAACATATGCAACCTTCAAAACACAACTCAAACAGTGGATAAAAGAAAACCAAGTCTGTGACCACTTTTAACCTCTAACCTCTATTATTGTCTTGTGTCACTTGTGCCTTTGTATTTGTATTTGTATTTTATTTGTAATTTGTCTTTCTCTGTTACCTGCCTAGGGACAACAGATGGAAACTAGCACTTCTGCTATAATCTGGCATTTTTTACAGCTGTAATTGTTACAGCTGTTCATTAATATGCACTGTCCCTAACAAATAAATAAAACAAATAAAATAAATAAAGTTTATTTCCACACCTTAAGAAGTCAATAATATGTAACTGATTGATCGAAAGAAACCCAACAATTAGTGAGACTATCCAAACATTCCTTTATTCCATCTTCTCAATGAGCTCATTCTGTTTCCTTTCCTTAAAATAAGTGTTTTATTTCATCTCTGTTATTAATACTTTAAGAGAATCTAAAAGTAACCAAAATGACAGGATGTAAACATTGACTTTCTGTTTTCATATTGAACCAGAGGTCCAGGTAAAAAGAATCAATTGAGCACAATTATTAAATTGCAATGTTTTTCTGTGCAAAATAAACTAGGGCTGCTTGATTATAGCAAAAATCACGATCAGGATCATTTTGAATGATATTGAGATCATGATTATTAAACAGGATTACTTGTTGATTTGAAAACATCTGGATCACGTGCATTTACCAAACAAACACTTTAACATTCTGAACACTTTGAAAATCAAGCAATACAGTCAAATAAATAAGAAATATAGAATAATATGCTATGTTATTGAGGTGGTGTTGTTGTACTCCAGTGACCAAAATATAACAACTAACACTTTGAAACATTTAAACACACGAGACAAAACATATAGGGACAAAACGTGCTCAACACATGCGGCACAGTAACAGTCTAATCTGGATTATCTTGTTTTCATGATCGTGTGTGGGAAGACAAAAATTGTTTATTTAAATTGAAACTGATGAACTTCCCAGCCTTGATATGAACCTTCTTTTTGGCGGCTCTGTGTATTATTTGAGGAACTTGTTTGGAAATGGTTTTGTAAAAACCTACTCAGGGAAGATTTTAGTCATCTGGGGACTAGTGATGTGCACCTCACCTCGAGCAACCTCCTTTTTAAACTCTGATAGCATCTGTTTTCTCTTCCTGCTAGTGAAACACGTTTTTGCTTGGTTTGCACAAATCAGTCGGCTTTGTCTGCTAGCTGTTCTGTTTTCTGTCTCCATGAAGGCGACGCTTAACAATCTGCTTCCCTCAAACAAATGTATAAACCTGCTGCGGGTTTCAGAAATCATTTCTACTTCTCCTCTGATGTGGTTGGACCTTTTTTTACCAAAGTTGTCATCTCCATGTATGATGTGAAGTTAAAACTTTGGAAACTGTCGGTTTAAATATCGTCTTACTGTACAGGAAGTCTTGCATTCGTCCTCTGGAGGAGTGTTCATGCTGTAAATCTTTTAGCCAGTATTTGCAATGATATAGTTCAAAGGGAAACCTTTTCTTGTCAGTGTTTATAAGATATTTGGTTCAAAAACGCTTCTTAATCTGCTAGAACATAAATCAGAAGTCACGTATGGTAAATAAATTGTGTGTGTGTGGGTGTCTGCAGCTGCCATGTGGTCACAGCCCTCAGTGACCAATCTTACCTTCTGCGGTTATCACCTCTCTTAACACGTTCCCATTTGTGATTTCTCTTTCACTCCTCTCACGCCTCAATCTGTTTTTGTTAACTCCTTGTCTTTATGTGGGTGTGTTATCACGTGCATGCACATGAATGTGGTTTCGCAGTTGAAATGAAACCAAAATTTCCTTTTTTTCTTTTTAGCTGTGTGATAACAAAGTCGACTCGTACGACTGTGACTGTCTTGGAGGTTGTGCTCCGTAGCTCATTCTTTACTGAATCCTTTCTAAAAACACTTTTATTCAATGTCAGGCAGAAGTGAGTGGTAAGACATTAAAAATATGATCGCCTGAAGAAGACCTCTGGTCGAAACGTTGTGATTAATAAAACCCTTTTTTTTGTGGCATTTAAGCAAGTGTGCGAGCCTTCCTTCTTTCTCAAGACATTCAAATCCCAAACACCTTTTTTAGTCTTCAATTTGGCGCATGTCTTCGATCTTTTCGTTCTTTAAAACTGAAAGAATCCGCGTGTTGATCTGATGATGTGTAAGCTTAATCTGAGCAGGAGAAGTCATTGAACCTTACTCTTCGGTTCCTTACACTTTGACAGTGAGTCTACCAAACAGTTTGAGGGCAAAGTATGAAATATTTTGTTTCTATTTTGAATATCTCTAAAGCATAACGCCTAAAGAAAGTAGAGTCTTTTGTTGTATGTTAGGCTTTGTTCTAAACAAGTGGAAGATTCCCTGGTGTGTCCACATGTCAGTGTGTGGACACACAACAACTACGCAGTGCGATGAAGCAGGTCCTTCCTGTAAACGATCACATGTCATGCTTGCGTAAACATGCACTGAATGGAGGCAGTGCTCCACTTTTCTCTCAATCATCTGGTCCTCTTTAATGCAGACATATTAAAACTATAGCTGGAAGTGACAGCGAGTGAGGATTATTTACAAAGTATGGCTGAACAGAAAGTAGCTTTGAGGAAGTGGTGTTTGAGAAGGTCATTGGGAGTGTTTTTTTTTTTTATCGGCCTTTTTGAAAGAAATGTGTGCATGTGTGGAGCTCCATCTTGACCTTTCACTCCCGAATAACAAGTTCAAGGACATTGAAAAGTATTCGCTCTTTAGCTGTACTGAAAGACAAATGATTTCCTGAATTTGTTATCATCATCTCTGTATTTAAATGTATCATAGTCTTCTATCTCTTTGTAGACCATTTGAAAGAGGTTCAAGTTGTCATACTGTGCCCCCTTCTGGTCAGTTTATGGCACTGCAAACTCCCGGCCTCCCTGACTTGTTCATTCTAAAACACATGAAACAAAACAGGCAGTGTGAGGGCTTGGACTCTGTCAGTGACCTATCATGACACCTTTCTCTACAGATCACGAGTTTTTCCTCACTGTGACAGGACATGTCGTGTTCAGACGGTATCTTTGCAAACAAATTTTTGCCAATCTTTTGTTGCTAGATTGAAATTAGAGCTCTGATATTAATTGAAAGTTGTTTGCTTAAGAGTTTCGATGCAGGGGGGTCACCTGAGGAAGAGCTCAGTCGGGCTTGAAACGTTGTGTTCGTTAAATGCACATAGCAAATAAATAAGTATTTGGGAGCCATAGTGTTTGTCTGCATCTCGGCAGCTAATCAAGTAATGTGCGTGTGTTTTTCGACTTTTTCTGCTTAAGAGTTTCTCCAGTTTCAAATGTGTGTCTGTTCCCACAGTGAAGCCGCCGACAAACTTGACACTGGACTGCAGAAATCTGCACAACGTTCTGAAGTGGAGCTATGAAGAACCACTGACACCAGGACTTACATTCATTGTCACGATCGGCTGTATCTCATCATGGTAAGTTACAAAGAAGGTTGTCCTTCTCTTTGAGCACATACACTGATTCAACTCTGTGTTTACCTGTTCAAAAACATTTAGTTTCCAAGGTGATCCCTGCTTAACTTTTAAATGAATTATATGACAGACTGAATTTCTTCTTCAAATAATTAATGTCCAACACCACTCTTAAAGTAGATTATAGTTAGAGGAAAGACAAATCAATAAAGATTGTTTTCACTTTGAAAAACTAAACGGTACATTTATGGATCGATGGACAGACATCCCTGAAAAGGGCTCAAAATATTTTGAAATGTGATTGTTGAAATGAAAGCTATCCTGAATATAGCTGAGTGCATTTTTCCAGGTTGTATTTGCATTCATTTTGTAATCATGCTGACGTTCAAATACTTTAAGGTTAGAGGTGGCTGATTACAACTTACAGTACGTTACACTTGACTTTACACACACATGTCCATGAGGCTTCAAACTATTTCAATATGTGCTGTCTTTTCAACACGTTGAGTCCTGAATCAGGATTACTTAGAGCTTCATCAGGACTATTTGCTCAATTTTTCCTTCTACAAAAACCTGACAAAGTTTCTCTTCTCCTTCTTTTCCTCAGTCCTGAAAACTTCACTGTGGACCCGCCCGCTCTACAGGCTGACCTTTCATTTCTCTCTCAACCAGGAGAAGAATACTATGTCACTGTAAGGGCTGTGATTGGAAAGAATAAGTCTGAATCACCTGAGGGAATCGAGTTCACCTATTTCAAGGACTCTCTTGTCAGTAACAAATGTGAGTAGTTTGATACTTACTCAACGAGCTTACAATGAAAACATTTTTTTCATTTGTAGTTTTTTGACCAGCACTGGGTTACTTTGTGTTCATTTTCTAAGCTTAAGTTTAAAGTTGACAACAGAGGCTTACTTTCTCCATGTTACTTTGTTACCCAGTCCATCACTCCCATTTGACCCGTGACATAAACTAACTAGTTTCTGAAAGTGGCCATTTGCAATGAAATGGAGTAGCCTACCCTACATCATGTCACATGCATGGCTTTACGGGATCATGATAAGAAAGGTGCACTCAAAAAATTAAAACATAAAAAAAGGGATGTCCATTCAAGTCCGCGCCCGCACATCGGAGAACAAGACTGCAACTTTACTGACTTTGTGGCTTCTTTTAGTCAGATACAGCCATGACACTCCTGGTTTTCTCCATAATGAAGGCTGTCCAGGTTGTGTACCCGTGCATGTGCTCGTGCATGAACTGTACCGTGCTGAAGCACACCTCTTCCAAGCGTGCCAGGGCAAAGGAAGTGCACCGTGCTTGAGCTTTGGAAAAGAGTGGGAACCCTGGCTTAGAGTTTTGTTGTAAATTGTCTTATCAGTGTTTTTTTATTGAAGATAGATATTGACTACAACGACTGAGTAATATTTAGTGTTATAATAAGCAGGCTCAGTTTTAACTTGCACACTGCTGGTGTTGTAGGCTGCAAAGCTAAGCACCAGCCACTTGGTCAATTGGAGGAAACTTATACATTTCCAAATGATAAAAGGGTTCAGTTTCTGTCAAAGGTCCTTCTTCTCTTTAAACACATAGATCCATTTGCTGCACAACTCTCTCTTCCTGTGTTTCTCTCTGTAGCAGTCCTGTCGAAAAAGCCAAAAGACCCAAAAAGGCTCTGTAAGCTTAGTCAGCGGTTTATTCATAATTGAACGGTTTAGAATAAAGTAAATGATTCATTTATTATATAAAACAGGCCTGACCATGTTGGACAAATGATTTACATCTCTATCAATTGATCAGCAGTGTTAGTCGGCAGGAAAAAAAAACAGCTTTACAAAAGTGTTTCAAAATGTGTTGAATGTGCAAGTCAAGTCCGTAAAAAATATCTTCTATTGAGAAACGATGACTTTGAACGTAAGAGTGTGACATAACTTATATCTGACAACTTTTTCAAGTTACTATGACTGAAATGTCCGAGTCAGCTGTTCAGCCGTGTTCATGTCTGTTTCCAGGTGTTGTGGATCTCCCATCAGTGAACGTCACTGCCAAAAAGGATGACATGGTCCTGCTTCGCTTTGTGCATCCCTGGCTGTTTCACAAAGAGAAGATGGCTGGCAGCCCAACGTCGGGAAGTAAGAAGAAAAGAAGCCATGTCGCAGAGATCGAACAGCTACCTGAATTTACGTATGACGTCGTCATAATGAACCAGGTCAGACTGCAGCTCATTTCACTTTTGTTCTTAAAGTGTTTTATAGAATTGCTTAGTCAGTAAAGCTAGAGAAAAAGAAGCCTTAGACCTGTGTCAGTTCCTCTGTTCGTTATTGTTGATCTAATTATTTCACTTAGTTATTATTGTTCATAAGAAGCATTGATGACTTGTCTAACTGTTCTGTTCCGTTGAAAGGAGTTTTACCATCTGTAATGTTTACAGAAAGCTGAGCCCCACGGTTTCAGCTGTGAGAAGAGGGTCTGTGAGCAGACGCTTCCTGTGGACGCTGCTCAAGAGAAACACTGTCTGAAGATCACGGGAGAGATGAAGAGAATGTCTGTTGAAGCCACACAAGACTACTGCGCCCTGCCGATAGAAGAGACAGCTAACTGTTGAGTTCAACATTTTTTTAAATTGAATTTCTTTTTGGTTTTGCAGTTTAGATAAAGAAACACACCAATAATGCAGCTTTGAAGGATTATGTCTGTGGGCAAGGTTTGAAGCCAAACCTGACAAACCTTGGGAAACAAACAAAACAGAAAATTGCACCTAAATCATGCTAGAAACACCACAAGTAACACCACAGCTCCTCTACAAGTATCCATTAGGATTCACAGTTCCTGCTGTAAATAAACAGGTGCCGGTTTCAAACACTCACTGCACTCCTTAAATGTCCGAACATTGGCCGGTTCAGATGCTTGTGTGAACCCGTCATGATCTGTCTGATCAGCTGTATGTGATCAATCATCATACATTTACTCTGCAGTATTTAATCAGTAGAGCATGTTGAATATTCAGGTTTTGGGCTCGGCTATGTTAAAGTAAAGACGAGTGGATAATACGGTGTTCAATGGGTTAGAAATAAAGCTATCAAAACAACCTTCAATTCTTTTCAATACAGTAGCATGTGTTTCTGAAGACACAATCTGGACCATATCTAAAAGAGTTATAGAAAACATTCTGATTACAAATCAAAACTCTCCTGAGGTAAGACGTGACGTAAAAAAAAGACACGAAAAGTAGCGGATGCTACACAACGCTATAATGAGAATATTTACCTTTCTATCAATGCTACGTGCAGTCCAACAACATACTGCCGAAATGAAAACGTAATGCGGCCGTTTAATTACGTGCACAGAGATCGTAGCGGTCACATGCATACCAAGCAGTAGTCACAGTAGTCACTCCCCCCTCCCATTGGCTGGAGTTGAATTCTCCTGATTATATCCTGCTGCTTTCTAACATCAGTTCACTACGATTTTTGCGGAAAAAATACTAGGGGACTGACTCCGGTGAAGTCCGAGTGAAAAATTCAGCTGTTTGCGTTCACACATACAGCTCCTCCTGGAAATATCCTGAACTTTTCAGGAGATTTCTGCAAGTGTGAAAGCCCTATTTGTGATGATTTAGAGGGAGTATTTGAATGAATCTATACACCGTCTTTAGGAGAAATTCCTTCTCAGTCTCTTTTTATTATGTCTGTAAATGTTTTTCTTTATATCTGTTTTGTCTAGATTTCATCTACATCGTTGTGGTCGGCGTTCTGCTCCTGATTGCGTTGATTGCTATCCTCTTCATGGTTTACAAAAAAAAGACCAAACCTTCGTCCTCTACACCAAACTCTATCGTATGTTCATCCAGTCCATCTGATTTTATTTCATGAACCATAGTATATCATGTATTTCTAAATTCAAATAGATGAAACAATTCATCCCAACCATTGAGACAATAATCTAATGACTGCTCTTTGTGTCTTTTAAGAACATCACTGGTCGACGGGGGCCGTTAACATTGGGGGTTGATCCAGAGCACGTCATTGTGCCACAAGTTGAGCCTCACTCACCAACACCTCTACTGCATAGCACAGACGAGCCACCTGTAACTATCCCTGATTTCAACGAGCGCCTGCGCATAGGTGTGTCAACTGAGGATGAAGCAGTGTGTGAAGACGAGGAGGTACAGAATGATGAAGGATCTGAATACGCACAAGGTGGACAGTTGGAAGACGACACATTCAACTGCAGAGAGATCACCTCTAATTACGAGAGCCGCAATCCAGTTGTGGTTGTTTTGGCGCCAGGTGAAGTGGCTGAGGGCTACCGTAACTGAAGGTGGACCGGATAGTCCCTAAGCATTCGTATGTTTGCGCAAATGGGGTGTTTCCCTGAGATCCGCCAGGAAACCGTGCTCTTTTTGTAGCTCCTTACAAAAAAGTCGGAGCAGAACAAAAACAGCATGTGCAAAGAAATATCCTTGCAAAGTGATTATTACACCAGTTAAATGGCCTTACTGTTGTAGGATTAAATAGGTCAAGTTTATTACCAAATCAGAGCACATAAAAACAATCGTTAGTGTAATTAAATTGTTCATCTATAAAGACTAACTTTGTTTCTGCCTCGACAGATTCTACTGCCTTACTAAGCGTTTTGTCTAAAGCGACTCATTGGAGCAAAGACAAGGTTGTGTGTAACACACCGGTGGGAGTTCGTGCTAAGCCTTAGCACGAGGTTTGTTTGCTTGGATCCCCTTTAGCTTTAGCATAAGCTAGAAGCTATCTTCCTGGGGTCTGCGACATACACTGTGATGAATACAATTTACTGATGCATATTATAATTCACAATACACAAGCAATTTAAAAGATATATCGCATCTACAGTTAACTATCAACAACTAACTCAAAATAATTGAAACAAAGTCAAAGAAAACCGCCTTTACAACGGCTCCGACTGAATGTGTTAAAGTCTTTAATACTGAGGTTTATTCATCTCATCTTCATCTCGTCCCTCTTATGACTTTGTTCCTAAATGTTTCCTCCGTCATATATAATATGAATGAGCGGATTTCACTTAAACATCAGGTCCTTTGATGGTTAACCTTTTAGCTCCATCATGTACAGACTCGCCTTCCCATGAGTCCTATATAACTGCTTAAAGGGACTTGACTGTGCTTCATTTCCTGTTGTACATATCGAGATATAATGATAGTAATAATGACAACATTAACCGACTGTTTCATCATCTGTTCTGTTTGAAGGTCAAAATCCTGTATTCTCTTCTCTTAATAATGAATGAAAGTTTTTTCTCATAAGACATTTTTCTGATTTAATGGTTATATCTGGGCTGGTCGTTACAATAGTGATCCCATCTAGTTTTCAGAAATGTGATTGGATCCCTTAAAAAGTGCACTCTGCTTAGTGAGCCCAGAGTAATACTGGACTGTAGAGGATTGTAAGCCTCCAGTCTTACATGCTGCTAGATCAGTAAGAGGAGACAAATTCAAAATGCATTCATTGGAAATGTAAACAAAATGTTTGCATCTAAAATCCATACATGTTTATGTTTATAAACTAATATAATTTTCAGGGATACTAAGTGAAAAAAAAACTTTATTTAAGGAAGTATTTAAAGAAGCATTAAGGGCAGCTTAAATCTTTGATTTGAATTCTCATGAAATGAGAGGCCCCTCGTGCACTTAATAAACAGACTGTTAGACTTTGTATTGTGCTTTGTCTCTATACTTTACACTTTGGATTTGACTAGAAGCTGACGGGTAAAGGGTTTTTTGTTATTTTTTACTTTTGCAAACATTTCTAGTCCACAAATTTCAGTTATGAAAATTGAGATCCCCGTGTTTAGATTTGAGAAACAGACACAGCCATTAAACAAAGCACTTTATACGTCCTCCTTTCTCAGTGTCTTCACATAAAGTGTCCTTTATTGTCTGATGTAATCATGCTATTTTTTTTTTTTTTTTCATGTGCATGTCTGTTTTTGTTTCTTGGTCAAATAAAGTCTGGGGTTTAAAAGAAAACGGGATGTCTTCATCAGTGCAATGCCATTTGGCCCAGATTTGTGACCGTAATCGAATGCTCGTCAAAAATACTGGCTGTAAACATAACCCGTTAAAAGACAGCCAGTTCGTAATAACATGAATTTAAACATTCAAACGACAGCTGAGTCTTTGCTGTGGAAATGGCCTACTATAAATGTACCTCTTCATGTAAGTAACGTTGTTAAATGTGAAGGAAGACACACACAGGTCATCTGAATGTGCCATTTCATTTTTGCAATCCATGTTCCTTCCTCTGAAACCAGTCATCTGAGTGACAAGGGAAAACCTCTTCTGTGTGTGTGTGGGTGGGTGTTTCCTTCCTCTTTGCCGTGTGTGTGGGAGTACGAAGCAACTTATTTGTTTCCAGTAAGAGTCGGTAACACACTTTAGTTTTACTTCCCACTAGGTCGGCTGAGATGAATCTTGGTATCCTGGCTGCAGGCGGAAGAGCTGAGGGTTTCTAGATATCAGCAGCAGGAACAATTACGGCAGTGTAAATAACAGCAGTGTCTGATCAACTACTTCTCATTAAGACAATCTCACAATGGGAACATCTGAACTAAATGTAACCAATTTTTATAACTCTGTATTTAAAGCCAGTTTGTATAATCTGTTAATTTCTGTCTGATAACTTTTAGGCTAGTTTGAACACAATGGTGGTTCTGCTTCAACACGCGGGGACAGGAACTAAGCACTTGCACACTTCATTCCTCCCTTTTTGATGCCAATTCTTAATAAGCATCTGCTAAATATTGCTTTTGACCTTTTTCTGTGCTCAATTCGATTTTTGAGCTGTCATCCATTACTCTTGGCTTACAATTTAATTTATTCACTGTTTTAAGCTCACTGAAAAGAATCACAATCGAGTTTATTGCCAAGAATTTGTCTTGGTGTCATTTAACAATTATTAAACAATGTGATCTAATTCAGTTTCACTATTTGAATCCATTGCTTTTAACTTCTTGTTTTTTTATTTGTTATTCCAGTCACCATAAGCTTATTCTGCATGAGTACAGTACTTAAAAAACGTTTTCCTTTATTGAAAAGTATTTAAGTCTTTCCAACTTTTCACTGAAGGTTTAATTATCCATAACTCAAGTTTTTAAATAAAGTTTTTATCCAGCACTAGCTAACTCTTCTCACTTTTCATACACGACTTCAAATAAATATTTTTTGGAATTTTCAGAATTCCGTCATTCTTTAAGCCTTTCAGTATCTACCTCTCAATAATAGCTTATTACTTTGTTTTGTTTTTAGCTCTTTCCACTATAATGTTCAAGTGTTTTCAGACATTCTCCTTTGCTCTTACCTGCATATCCTTCCTGTTCCAGCTTCCCAACGTTTAAAAAAGCGAACCATTCGGTCATTAGATTTCAACATTCATCCATTACTTATGTCACATATCTCAAAAGTTTCTTTATATTTTTAGCTTTTTTTTATCAACCTATGCAATATTATATAAATAATAATATGTATTCATATACTAGTGTGCTAGCTATTTCAGCCTTTGATTCATTTATTGTCAATATTTTATTTTAAATACTTTATCCCCATTTATCTGACTTTTTCTTTTTTCTTTCCACTAATCTATTATTTTCTAATTTAAACAGTAATTTACCTTAAAGCTATATTAGACATATTCTAAAAACAGTTACACACTAACTTCCTAAAATGCAGGCTTACTTTTATGACATGAATTATTAATTTAGCATGAGCAGGATAAGGATCTGCACCAATAAAAAAAACCTCAGCTTCAAGATATTTATAAACCCCTGCACATCATACTCAAAGATGTTACAATGAACCAGTAAAAACATGAAGGGCCATCAAAGAAGTAGTAAAGATGCTATGTCTTCTCTCTTTCTCATAACACAACAGGTTTTTTGCGTTGTCATTGAGATTCATTCATGTGACACGCTTCCAGTAAACCTTTGATATTTCCACTTAAATGTTGGGGCAGCAGATTGTTATCATCCGTTCCTGTAACAGGTGAAGTGTGTTAATTTCTCTGACCTTCAGAGAACAAAGGGCAGTTAAATCAAATACATCCTCACAGAACTTATAGAGCTTCATTTGGAGAAGGGTTGTTTGAGTATCATGAGTCACTAATGGCTCAATTCAATTTAGCTACTTCTCTTTTAGGGCCTTCTTATGGCATCTGCGTTTTTCTACAAGTCTACACAATTATTTCTACTTTAACCATAATTAAAAGGAACAACCAAAAGTCTGCTTGTTTCAAGGAGAGACAAACAACAAGCACTAGGCCTACCTATAAAACAAAACTAGCAATACCCATCAAGCAAATATTTCTGTCTTTTGTACTCTTTGGTTTGTCCTCACTGTAGCAGAGCTTTCTTGTCTCTGAAAGTTAAAACTCAGACAGCTAAAGAAGGTGAAGTATTTCTTGCAATTGGAAAGTCTGAGCATCATTACGTGCGGGGTCTGAGGTATAGCATAGATAATGTTGGAACATTTGTGAGGCAATACGTCACTATGTTGTCACAGGTAAATTGCAAAAAAATGTACTTCTGTGTCGATCGCGTTACATTGTCGCAGTGTCCTTGTCATGTCCTTAATACCATAAAAGGTTTTTGCATCACGGAAGTTGGGAGGGGGAAGTTGATGCATGTAAAAGGTTAGGCTCATGTGGCTGGCAGCATCAGTCAAGGGTCGCTCGCTCTTTGTTGGCCTGCTGTCTGTTGTCCACCAACAGCATCAACACAATGATCCACCTGCTGCTGGGAGCCGTGTTGTTGGGAAGTCTGGATGTCTCTGTCACAGAACAAGGTATATTTATATTTAATGATGTGGATTATTGTGTTTATTTTCTTGTTAAAAAGACTTGGACTGATTTATTTTCTGTCCAATGATGACAACCTAAATCTGCAAATTCTCCCTCTGATAAGTATTCGTGTCAAGTTTCAAACATTACCTTTAATATAAGAGTTGTGGAGGGTGACTTTTAACTAAATGGTCACCATTTGGACATCTTGTGTTTTTTACTTATGCATCATGACATGCTGTGTTCAGTTACATTTAAGGATGTAAACGAGCCTGCAGCACAACAACAAAGGACTTAACCTACATTCAGTAAAACTGAATTAGTGTTACATTTTGTAAAAGAAAAATATGACAGTACATTTTTAGTCTCAAAGTTTATTCAAGTTTTCATAATCTCAGACAAAGTACACATGTTGCACTTGTTAGACTTGAACAAATAGAGTATAGGGTCAGTGGTAAGGAATCAATTAATAAAAAAGTATCAATTCTTTTCTGTAGCACAATAGTAAAAAAGCCTGCACTATTTAAAGAACATAACTCACTGATATGGATGCAGACTCTTCCAAGTTCTAGATAACTGAACTCTATAAAACCTTTGAAAAGAAAGTCTTTCCATTTTCTAACTTTACTGCCTTTATCACTGTCCACAGAGGAATGAAAATATGATACACCAAATAAAGTGTAGCTGTATTTTCATAATGTTGACGTTTCAGTAACTCATTTACCAACAGTTTGTTAGTGTTTATTGTATTTTATACTTTAGAACAAGGAGAAGATTAGATAGATTTATTCCCGCCAAACATGAACTCTTTTTAACTTCAAAACCCAAATAGAAGACACCTGAATTAAAAATCAAATGAGCTGTTACGGATATTACTCAGTATTCTCTGTTAAGTGGCACAAGTATCTATTGTTTCTTTGTTCATTTGTTTAATTGACTCTCTTATCTACCCATAAACCACCATGTTATCAATAACTTCCTTTAGTTCCAGTGATGCTTGCTCCACCCACCCAGGTGAGGTTTGACTCTGTGGACTATAAAAACATCCTGCACTGGACTCCACCCAACAGCAGCCACCCGCTGCTGTACTACATTCAGTGGAAGATGTGAGACATTACACACACACACACACACACACACACACACACACACACACACACACACACACACACACACACACACACACACACACACACACAATAAAGGCTTCTTTACTGCCATAGTAAAATACAATAAAAACATCAGCTGCTAATTTCTGAATTTAACACTCCTGTCTGTGTTCGTGTCTCCTCTCTGTACTTATCAGTTATGGAGAGCCTGAATGGTTGGATGTGGATGGCTGTCAGGGGATACAAAAGCTCCAGTGTGACCTCAGCACTGTGACCTCTGAACCCAGAGAGTGGTACTACGCCCGAGTGCACGTCTCCTCCCTGCCCTCCAGCAAATCAGCCTGGGTTCTCTCCCCGAGATTCAGCCCACGTTGGGACAGTAGGTGTTCACACATCTTCCTCTAACTTGCAGTATAATTGTCTGCATCTTCTTTTTCTTAACTGACTTCCCTAAAGTGATGCAATAAAATACAAAGAAAAAATAGACAAGAAAAAAAAGCTTTTAATTCAGAGAGAACAGGATCATATCCAACATCAGTTAGAAAGTCAGGAAATGTGTATAAAGTGAATGTTAAATCACTAAATTAGAAGTACAGCAGAGTTATATTATCATTTAACCAGGGCCCTAGTTTATACTTAACATATAAGAGCATTCATTAGCCTTTTCTCAGAATAATTCAAGTACTGCTGGATTTTTAAATGTACTTTTTTAATCCAACATCTCTTCTGATCCTCACCTCTGCAGCAACAATCAGCCCTCCTGTTCTGAGGCTGAATGTCACAAAGCGAAGGGTGGTGGTCAGCGTGAGATCCCCCAAAGCTCTTGTCAGGAAGATGCAAAGCAGGCTGCATTACAAGATCTTCCTCACACACGCAAGTGGACAGGAGGTAAGACATGATTTTGGTGCACAAGTTAAACAAATGTACATCAAGAATGAAGCTAGCAGTTTAGATGTATAATTTATGAATATTAACGGGACATCAAAGTAAATGGATAATATTGGTGGCCACGTCCAATCCTTTGGATTAGAATGAGATTTGCTTTCAACAACATCTTTCGAAATCTCTCTTTCACAATCTCTATTTTACTTAGAGTATAATTACAGTATAAAGTAATTTATGAATGTTTAAGGTTTCTCTGCTGTAATAGTATAAATGTGTATCTGATTTGTAATAACTGTAAGAATAAACAACTTGAAGATTTTAATGTATTACTATCAGGGTAACATACTTAGACTTTCCGTTGTCTATGTATTTTACCCTGAAATAGAAAATACGTAACATAATAATAATAATAATAATATAGGTTATAAATATAGATAACTTTTAAACATTTGCTGCTACCATTATAAAAAAGAAGAGAAGAAGAAAGGCTTAGAGGAGGCTGTAGAAGAAGAAGGACATGAAAGAACAAGAGCGACACTATGAAAAAGCTTTTTCTACGTATAGCAATTTTTTATTGTGTTGCCCTTTAAGACCGAATTTCCTCCCAAACTACACAGTACCTCGTGATAATTGTATTTCAAATTTATATCCGTGCTACATTGTCCCCTGATCTGTCTCTTGGTATGTATTATCTGCTCTTCAGGACGTGCTTGAGATGGAGTGCTGCTCTAACAAGCTGAATCTGACAGAGCTAAAACACAAAGAGAGATACTGCCTCCAAGCCCAGACCACCATCCCCCACCAGGCCAAGAGCAGCACTCGAAGCTCCGTGAAATGTGTCACTGCACCCTGATCACACAGGTATGATCAAGTACACTCGTCGACTGGAGGCGAGAGATGCTTAAATCCTTACTTTAAGGAGAAGTACTAGTGATTTACTGGAAAAATACTCCACTAAAAGCAGAAATCCACTTTGTTAACCTTACTAGAATAATGAATATCATCCACTAAATGTACTTTAAGTAAGTTTGTTTGACATGTGCAAACATGTGACACATATTTCATAGATGATAACTGGTCTTTTTGTACATAGGAAATGCACATGAGTTTTCTGTAAGTGTTGTGAATAAATTAGTGGACAACAAAGTAACAGGAATATATAAAAGACAGGATATTTAAAAGACTAAGGCCTATAAAGGGACATTTAATCATTTGGTTTATCACAACAATTCAAGTTGAATATCACCAAACAATAGGAGATGCTTTTCATTGGTTACTGTGCTTCATTTGTATAAAAGTGTTTGAGTAAATGTACTTAGCCACAAGTACACCAACTAAATGTAACTAATTGTAGTTACACAAAACGTGTTTGTGTTAAAATCTCCTGTAGCTGTGAAACAATGGCACATCAACTCATTTTTCACCTCATATGTTTGGTAACTAAGGTAAAAACTCTTTGCAGAGGTGCAGAACATTGACTGAAGGCAGAAGCTTTGTAGCTACAAAAAAAAAAGAAGCTACTTTACCCGTGAGAATGTTACAAGTTTCTGCTTTGTGTGACTGTGTCAGTGCTCCTCACAGACCAGCTGGACAGTATCGTTAGCCAGCGAAAGGTAACCTCTCTGTTGTAACAAAAGATTACCCAATGAGAAGTCACATATCGGCTGTCACAGCACAATCGCCCGAGGCAGCGAGACAGAAAGAGGGAGGGAAAATGAAACTCCTGGAGGAGAAATCTTAGCAGGAGATTTTCTCCACAATGACTATAATTACCTCTGCTCACCCCACCCTCTTCACTATTTTAAGATGTGCCATGGAGTGTAGACTGGAGATAGTGTAACTCTGGACAGTTTTTCCTTTGTGCAGTTCATTAATCTTTCCTCTCCCATCTTCTTCTTTGTCTTTTTTTCTCTTTTAGAAAAACTACAAACATGATGCATTGAAGGACTACAATTCTATCGATTTATCTTTAAGTTTTTACAGCTACCTCGACAGCTGCAGTCAAAAAAGTCAGTGCCAAAAACCGTGACTCACTTTATCATAAACGGCATTAAGAATCGCACATTTTGTTTGAACAGTGTCAAATGTAACCTTGATTGCACAGAATATTTGAGGTGAATGGTTTTAGCCTCCGATAATCTTTAGCTGAATGGTTTCAATCAACAGTATCATTTTTTGTCTTTATCTTTTCATATTTGTTTTGTTACTTTTCAAAACATGTCTTCGGTCACAGGACAAGTACAGTGACATGGAGTTGTAACCATTGGCTTACTCATAATGAAACACTAACTTTTTTTCTGCAGTGCCATCTGGTGATATTGCGAAGAATGCCAAATGTAATATTCTTAAACAATAAATGAAATAATATCTTTAAATAAACTCATAGGTCTTTGTAAGGGAAGTAGTTCAGACATTTAAAAGTGTACAAATATATAATCATTTTAAAGTCTTTTCCCCCAATATTGAGTTTATAGTTATTCAGCAATCAGATTTGAATTAGTCAGGACTAATGATTTACATAATCACTTCCAAATGGAGTCAATTCATGACCACAAGATGAATATTTGTGTTTAACGTTAAAAATTATTCATGTTATTTGCACATGATCAAATGTAGTTGGATTAATTTTAAGTTCTGTTTTCCCCTCTTGTACATCCTCGCTCATTTTTAGTTTGTTTTGCAAAGAGCTTTAGTGTAAAACGGAAACTGTTCAAATGCATAACTCTAAGAATGTAACAAGTGACATGTAGTTGTTACACATCTCATCACAAATAAAGACACACTGGCTAATTCTGTCTTATTGCATTTTTGTTGTTGATGAAAACGTCAAATATGAAAGACAAGTGTAACCCAGATTCTTGTGTTGCTCAATGGCAGTATACTTACAATGCTGACGTAGATTCCCCTTGTACTTGCAGAGTACCTACTCTGAAAAATAGGCACAGCCTGCACTAGCTCAGGAACTCACTGTCCCTCCTACTGTAGCAGTAACAGCCAAAAATGTATACAGCGATATGGGGGCACTGGTGGAGCAGTGGTTGATAAGCTCTCTCCCTGATTTCCGGCTCTGTCAACTGACCAGTCTCTCAAATGGAGGCACGGAAAGCCAAAAAAGAAATCTTAAAATAAAAAAATAATACAGTGATATTAACATTTTTAGATATTTTTTTAAAATAACATCAGCCTGGTCCGGTACAATGTGTCCTGTAGCAACACAAGAAAGGTCTATAATTAAGCCGTCAATGGCCAATCTCTAGGGAAATGCTTATACCAGGATCTGAATATTTGCATGCCGGCTTTGTTTCAGTTTGTATTTAGACATAAATGATTACTAATCTATGACTTATATATAACTGAAATAAATCTGTTGCACAGCTGAGGTCCATTTGTTAAGTTACCAACAGCATCAGTTTTCCATAAATCATATGCCATTTTGCAACACAGTGATCAGAGAAACCTTATTTATTGATACCATAATTAAATACCAATCTAGCTTACTTTGGATGTTCATGTGAGCTCAAGGATGAGTTTTTGGATTTGTGTAATTGACACACTCTATCTGATGTTTCTATCTTTGTGGGGTCCACACACTCAAATAGCTTCTTCTGTCTTCTGGGTTACACAAGAACTGTTTCTTATATCTTTTTGGGGTCTGTTAAATAATGTAGTTCCATCTTTGAGGACTCACACATAAACTTATCGGTTTTGATATCTTAAAGGGATTTCTTTTACAAAAAACTGTCATATTTTAGTGGTCACACAAAAATTTTTGGTACACGATCCTAGATTCTTCCGTTGGGCACACATGCAGAAATTGGTTTTATACAAAAGGTTTTTTTACTCAAATACTCTCAAAAACTTGTTTTGCAATCTTTGTGGGATGACACATTAACTGTTTGTTGATGATTTATACTGAAACACACACGTGCACAAACTGGCTTTTAAAGGTCCTTCAGTCTGAAAACATGAAGCTATACATCTTATTTGATTTATTCATCCATTATCCAGCAATTCTTTTCATTGCATTAAAAATAATCTTATAATGCAATGTTGCCAAATCCAACAGGTTAAAAAATGATTTTATTACTCAGGCCATCAAGCTTTTGAACTCCAATGATGACCCTGATGACTAATAATGGGTTGTTTATTCTGGTTTTATGGACGTTTTTATATTTTGAGTTTCCTGTTGTTACCTGATGAACTCCTATATTTATGTATTTAATGTCGTTCATGGTGTTTGTTGTTTCTATTGTCTGAATCTATGTGTTTTTCTTTTTTCCACATTGTTCTCACCTGGCTGCAAAACAAATTTCCCCTAGGGGACAATAAAGTTGAAGTGATGATATATTAAACCCCCTTATACTAAGTATACATTTGAAAGCAGTGACTTGAAATGGAGTATTGTTCTATTGCTTTTGTTTGTGTAAATGAGCAGAATACATTTTTTAGCATTTATTAAAATGTAAAAGAAAACACCATCACATAATTGGGGCAGTCAGCCTCAAAACAAAATAAAGGCAGCTTTGAGTCTCACTTCGACTTTATTCAAAATAACTTGATTTTCTTGATCAATCAGGCATGAAATAACCAATACTGTAATGATAAAAAGAACTGTTCACTGAAACACATGTACTCAAAGCTAAATCTGACACATTCAGTGTGACAGAGATGTTCAGTGATTTAACAGGAAGTCCTGTTATTGATCAGAGGGTGAAGGGTGTTTCAAGAAGCAGCACTGCACCTCTGAGGTTGTTTTGTGAATTTTCCATACAGAATAGTTTTCTTTGTAAGAATTTCTCACTAGCAGCTAGTTCATTTAGTGGTTTTGGTCCTGAAGACAGAGAGGCCTTGGTAGAGTTGAATTTGGTCCCATAGCCAGAAGCCTGAATGCATCACATTGATAACTGGTATCAGAAATGTCTTCTGCCGTTCATCTAATGTAGTGGAATGTTTATTCGACACCTTGTTAGGCTTAATACACAGCCTTTTTTGTTAACTTCTTGCCAACAAGTGGATAACAAACAGCAGATCTCACCCTTTAAATGCAGTATTTTCAGAGGAATGTACAGCACCTGTTCATGATGGTATTTACACATAACCCCATGTAGACTCAAAAGGGTAAATCCAGTGATTTCTTGGCTTGTAAACTGCACCTTTAAACTTGACGATAAGGCCTTAACAGTGTCCCGTTGACAGTAAGTGGTCATAAAATACATAACATTGGATACTTCACATTCTAAATTATCATAAAGAAGCCAGAGTGATGCATCTGCAATCACAATTATATGTACACTGTTTTGAAGTTCATTTCTCACTGTTATAGAGCCCTTGTTTCCTCCTTCAAAAGTGGTCAGATTGTGCAATGAACTATTCAAAAGTAGAATTTACAAAGGCCGTAGTAAAAAATTGGGGGAACAAAAACATCAGTAAGCAAGAATGGATGTTAGGATTATCTGTATAAAGAGAAGCCTGGGAGTGACCATGGAACAATACAGTATATATTCTGCAGAGTCTGCATTAACACTGTAAGGTTGTTTAAGCCTGTGAGAAAAACATCTTTAAATGTAGTAATCACCATTTTTGTTATTTCTTAGAATGCTATTCATCTGGCCTTAAGCCTTCAGTATACTTAGTAAATACACAGTTTAACTTTTTTTTGTCTCAAGCCAAAAACTGTGTTCCTAAATATCCCCATGACTTCCTGAACTCGATCAAATTTAAAATGAGATGAAAACCAGTCATCTCAAATTTAATACAACAGTGCATTAAGGTATTTTCAACCTTCAACTTCAACAGGGTTAAATGGTAATCAGGCTGCGATTTTACAACTAAAAAAGAAAACCACAGTACAATGAGGATATGCTTTAGACATGAGACTCTTGAGCACTGAAGGTTCAGGTCAGTCAAGTTTAGAGTGCATATCTGACTGAAAATAGGAACCTAGTGTTTTGTCACTCCCAGGCTGTGTAGCATTAAGTACATGACTTAAATGTGAAATTATGTATTGTCCTTACTGATGCAACCAATCTTAAATTCATTATTCTGAGGCTGGCTTCCTGACATGACCATTTGAAGCAGATGCTGCAGTGTGCTGAGTTAAACAAAAAAACTCTTCTATAAATACTCGTGGAAAAATTCTTATTAGCAACACATGACCTCTATAGTCATTTCGAATATCATTCAACTTTGAACAAAAAAAGTGTCTACGTTTTGTTTTGTAAGACTGTCTGTGTTATCTTCCTGAATCTTTCAGGGTATTCTTGGAGGAAAAGCACCTGCATTCCTGCTATGATGCATTATGTAACTGGTACCTTTAGCAAAATCTGCACGGCAGCATCACAGACTTTCAAAACATAGAACATAAAACATAGAACAGCATATATAAGCAATACAAAACAACTTCCAGCATTAGGGTGATACTGGATAAAAAGAAATATTTACAAAGCATAATGGTTTTTTTTTGTTCAACATTTTAAGGGTACATGCATGCATGATTCTCAAGTCAAAATATCTAAAAGCGTGATAGCACAACTTTGAAACTGACATGGAATGTATGTCCAGTGGGTTGCTAAGGTAAGGTCAAGTCTCTTCATATTAAATTACCTATAAAAATATATATATAAATAAAAAGGTGAGGGTATTGTGTTGCGAAAGCTGCAGCAGCGGTCAACGTTAAGCTGCACCGACATTAGAGAGAGGAAGAGGGTAACAAAGGGAGATCGAGATGAGCAAACTGAGATGGCAGTCCAGCACCCCCAGAATAGGAGGAGAAGCTGCTGTTCCAGGTCTGTAATGTTGCTCAGGTTTCAGAACTATGTGCTGGTGTGTATGTGTGTGTGTTCTAGAACACAACAAGGCAGTGTGTAAGGTCTCAGGCATTCTCAGACTTAGATTGGGGTGCACATTCTAGAACTCCTGTGAAACAGATGTCTTCTAGAAGTCTCACACTCTAAGTATTTTTGATCTGGAACACTGACAATACTGTGTTCTAGAACAAAGAACAAGCTGGGTTTCATGACAAAAGACAGCAGATTCTAAACCCTCCAGGAGTTTTAGGCCGAAAAACTGTCAGACGCATGTTCTTGAACACACTAGATTGTAAAGGAAGAGGTACAACCAAAGCAGATCACTTTCGGGATCCTAAGAGAGAAATTCATTCTCCAGTTCAAAGACAGAGGGCCTTGCTGGGGAACTCTGAATGCGGCACAGAGGCACGGTGCAGTCTCGTTTCTGGCCCTCTGTGTCCATGTCCAGCAGGGAGCAGCCCATCCCCACATCTGAGGTCAGTACCATGTTTAGGTTTTGTGCAGTCTTTCCTCCAGAGTAGTGGCCCAGCGAGTAACTCTTGTTGCGTCCTCGCAGCAGGGCCCAGGCATGGGGTTTGGCCCGGAATGACACCGGCCGGGGTCTGGAGAAGGCCTCTCCACCGGCGAGCTTCTCGGACGCTACATCCTTCTCTTTCTCCTGCTTCTTCTGTGTGGCTGGAGGAGGCAGAGCAGGAGGGCCATTTGCTGGAAACAAACAGGGAAGAAACATTAATATTTTTTCAGACCGTTTACACATGGTTAAATTCCTCACCCTGTTTTGTTTGACTCACTGTTGTGGTTTGTTGTGTATTTCTTTCTGCGTAGCCGTGTTCCTGTGTTGTGGTTGCTCTGCTCCTGTGGCTTGCTTTGGGTTTGCACTGATGTCTGTGTGTTTGCTGCAGTCCGGCTAGTCTGGCTTTCTGTGGATGCTGCTGGGTCAGGTCTTGCTGGCTCTGTGTGATGATTGACAGCCACAAGCTCGACCTTCGCAGGATGAGCCTCTGTCACTTCAGCCTCAGACTGTAAGAGACACTTGGTGGAGTTGCATTCTATGATGGCTGACATGGAGATGAGATTGACGGGAGGGGTGGGGGTGTGGTTTGACAATGCTGCTTCTTCTTTGCGGGGGCGACCACTAGGTGGTGAGGTGCTGCGGCGGAACCGGGTTGCACGCTGAAACAGGCCCTCCTTCTTCTTCTTCTCCTTTTCCTCACGCTGAGGCTCACAGTCTTCCCCAGAGTTTTTTAGAGCTTCCCTAATGTCGTAACCGAGCACAACAGAAGCCAGCAGCGAGCCGCAGCCATACAGCACAGAGTCAGTCTTGCGGCGAGCTGATGTCCGCTTCAGGCTGTTGGTGGGGGTGAGCTGTGGGGTGGTGGAGGTGGACGAGGTGGATGTGGTAGTGTAAGGGTCGTCTGGAGTCTCTGGTTGACCACCCTGACCCGCTACCCCGACCCCTAAATCTCCCTGCACACTGGGGCTCTGAGGCTGCTGCTCATCCCTCCACAGAGGTAGATCGATGTACACCTGGTTGGGGAACTTGAGCTGCTTTGGCTTGGAGCTGCTGTCAGGACATTCCTGGGAGAAGGGTTCATCTTTACCGGCTGGAAATACATCAATGGGATCAGATAGTTATAAACACATGACTGATGGATAAACTTTAGAAAAACACTCTGCTGTTTGATCAACCTGAATGTAAATGAATAACATGTTCCCTTTGATCTTAAAGAAAATACAGTAAGTGTCAAAACAATGTAAATCAGACCAGTACTGACAAGAAAAACAACAACAACAACAATGGAAATAAACAAATAAATACCAAACAAAAACGAAAGATCATTGTATACATTCTCATTTAAAACATGCATAACAGCATCACAATGGTTTCGTAGCTCACCTTGTTCGGCAAACAGTGCAGCGAGAGGGACAGACTTCTGAGACTTGACCAGGCTGGTGGACCAAGGGTTACTGCCGTCCGACAGAGGACGCACTCTGAAAGACATGAAGTAACATTTCAAAAAGGTACTCTGTGTGTATATATAGTATATATTTTCACCAGTTTAATTAAATGTAGTACATTTAATTAAACTGGCAGTAAGCAACATGAACATTTCAATGGAAAAACCCCACAGACACCGGCTAGTTTGAAACTTGACTTTTGCCACCCAACCTAAACATCCTCCTCACAGGGCTGCTGCGATTGGCTAGTTACGTACAAGCTTCCCATCAGTAGTTGTTTGATGCAGAACTGATAAATATTTAAAAAGACTAAAGACCAACGATGCAGATCAGACACACATTTATTTAAAGGAACTTTTAAATATAAAATTGCTAGTGACATACAATGATCAAAATGTGTTATTTAACAAAACTCTTAACACAATCACATCACATACTGCAGCTTTTAGTCATAGTTTAGTGTAAAAAACAGAACAACATCATCACTTGGACATGAGGATGTAGTTATGTTGCTTAGAAACAGGAACCAAGTGGAGGCCGGTGTGTGTGTTGTGTGTTTCAGTGATCATGTGTGTGTTCAATGTACCTCTCTGCAGCAGCAGGCCTTTCTTTGCTCTGTACTGAACTGGGGCCCCAGGTCCTTCCTTTCTTCTTGATTCCCTTTTTCACATCATCGAACTCCTCCGGCCTGAAGAGGGTGCTGCGGCCCCATGTACGATTGCTCTCGTCTTGAGTAACTGTCAACACAGTGACCACACGTGTAACAACAGACTACAGCAGCTTCAGCAAGCAGTTGTTGTGAAACGGACCTTGACACGTTACTAATATGATACTATATAATAACAAGCCATTGTAAATCCTGGGAGTAATCCTTCTCAATAATGGATTTATATTGTAAATGTGAATAACTACAAAAGTCATATAGGTTCTCTCTCAACAGTTAACTTACCATGGATAGATTTAAGCCTTTGACATTTTTCACATAGCTTGTTTCATGAAGTTTCAGGGTGACATTTAACTTTTTTTTAACAAGAAAATAACAATTTCTTTACATTTAAAATCAAAAAGCCAAATAGCAGAAACCAAAAGCAGAAAGGTTGGTGTTATAGAATCTTTTTAGAGGTGTTTGTTAGTTATTGTGAAGTTGTTAGGGAAGGCAGGACCCACCAAAGACATCCCAGTAATAGACATGGGTCATTATGGTTAAAATGTGTGACTTAACATCATTACCAGCATCATTTCAAAAAAACTGACCCAAGCCTGTGGCACAAATCTTTAAATTGTTACTTCCTCATTTGTGGAACCTGTGAAACCATTTTTACCAGCAACAGCCAAAGCCTTGTTGTAATCCACACATCAGGAGACCCTCGCCAAAACACCAAAAAAAAAAAAAAAACACCCTGATGGGAAGCCATTAGACATCGAACCCTTTCACTTGTTATAGTTAGACAAACATGACATGCAGCGATTGTTGCGGTTTGTCACGCTGCATGTGGGGAGCCAATCGCTTGCCTGTTCTCTTGAGCCCACAGTAGTCTGTGAGCTCGCTGGTCAGATCAACATCCTGTTGGTAAACATGCAAAATGTCCCTCTGCACATGAGATGTCACTAAGGAAGGAAACATACATGTTACCCCCCATCCAACATGAGCACTATGACACAGATATGGATTCAATCATAGTCATTGTTTTACACTCCTTTAACTATCTGACACGTATTCACTGGCATACTACATACTGGCTGGTTTTCCCAAAATGAGTATTTTAAAGTATAACTTTGATTTATAAATAATAATAATAATAATGATCTAAAATGTGATTGAAATATGAATTAAAATGAATAATGGTGACACCTGATATGGGACGTGTAGTTATATGTGTATATATTAAATACATTTCTTTACTAAGAAGCTACATAATGTACCACTTGCTGGTAAAATTCATGTAATCAGTGAAGAAGAATAACAGTTCTGCATATTTTGTTACAGTTCATATTTAAAGCAACTGTGAATTGTTTTGGCCATTTTTTAAGAATTTTCTAATCCTGAAAAATAAGCATTAATGTGCACCCTCTTCCTGGATATCAGGATCTTACATAAATGCTCAGGAGGAATTTGTTCCAGTTTTTCCAGGGGCGTCGGTGCGTTACTAACAACATTATCAAACTGTTTAAACAACTGGCTGACTGCTTCTGGCTCCCGAGCTTTTTGTTCACACAGCTTTTGTCAGTGTGAATGACACTGTCCCCATGAAATTCTCAGAGAGGTGATGACATTTCCTCAGGATCATTGTGTAATAAAAAAAAAAAACAAGCCTATTTAACTTAATCGAGACCAAAACATACTCCTCATTTCTGACACAGACATGGAGGAGACTATCACACTCACACGGAGGAACATTTTTGAAAAACACTGAACTTACGCTGAATGGCTCGTAACCTCGGGATGAGTGTAGGACTGCTGGGAGGAGAGGAACTGGTGCTATGAAGACTTCGCCTCTTGTCCATGGAAGGAGATGCCTGCACGGTGATTTTATGCTGGAAGTCTGCAAATGACACACAAACAAGAAAAATGAGCAGGAGCACGTCTTTGAAGAGTAGAATTAAACTTTGCTTTTCGATACAGCGCATTGTCAGAGCTGGCTCAGGCATGGACTAGACCCTAGTTATGCTGCTATAGGCTTAGACCGACGGGGGACCTGGAACACTGAGCTCCTGTCTCTTCCTCTCTCTCTCCCTCTGCATGTGTTCCTGTTGTATTAATGCTTGAAGCTGACTTTGAGTCTTCATGTCTCATTCATGTTACTAAGCATATATCTCTCTGGGGAGTTCTTGAGCTCTCCTGTCTTGTCGGTTCCTTTGGATGGTTGGTGTGGATGGCCTGTGGCTGAGCATCTGTCTGACTCCAACTGCTGCTACTAAAAAACTGAACTTTTTTTCAACACTGTTATAATGCTAATGTTCATCTTAGAGCTGCTTGACTCCACTTAATTAATACTATCTGTCCTAATTACAAGTTTCTTATTATTACTTTGCTGTTCCTGTTGATGTTATTCTTTCTTTCTCTACCCCCCCCCCCCCCATCACACTCTCAAAGCTCAACATGGTCCCAGCAGATGGCTGTTCATCATGAGTCCAGTTCTGCTCGAGGTTTCTGCCTGTTAAAAGGAACCAACCACCGAACCACTGCTACTTACCGTAAAATCCAGAATATAAGTCGCACTGGTATATAAGACGCACCTTCTTTTTGAAGGTCTCTCAGAGAGAAAAATAAGTTTAAACTGTCTTCCTGTGTGACGATTTCTATTGTGTTCAGTAACGTCAACAACGTGCAGTTTCTGTACAGCTCTGTCGCTCTTTTAGTTCAGCTTGTTTTCACTTTCGGGAGTTTGCACTCCTACTAGCTACAGTACGGTAGTTGAGCTCTCACAGTGAAAGTTGTGAAGCACAGACCCCCAGAGCTTGCGAGCTCTCTGCCCGACTCCGCTGGTCACTTTTTAACTTTAATATAGGACTCTTTCAATCAAAGGAGCACCCGCAGTAATGAAGGTGCATGTGTCAGCTTTTTATACTGGTATATTGGTCGCACTGGTGTATAAGACGCAGCCAACATTTAAGATGAAAAAAATAGGTATTAAAAGTGCGTGTTATACACCAGATTTCACGGTAATTAAATGTTGCCATGGGTTTTGTTCATTGTTCATACATGTTGGGTCTCTCTGTTAATGATATTAAAAAAAGAGTACAGTCTAGCGCTGCTCTTTTTGCAAAGTGTCTGAGATAACATTGTCATGAATTGGCACGATACCAATATAAATTGTTTGTTGATATTGTCAGTCAGAGAGATAATGCAACATCATTCATCCCTTGTGTTATGCTGACAGCGTAATGCAAATGCAGCTTAGAATGAAGTTAGAATGGCGAAGTGTTAAAGACTCTGTCCATGGACCACACTAGTTCTCTACTTACTGTATACAGATGAAGTTCTGCTGCATTTCTTGAGGTTTGTTGTTGATGAAATTGTCTGATAATCTGATTGTGAAATAATAAACACTTTTCAAGATTTCTTGAAAAGAGTCTTTCACAAGGGAAGCGTCTCATTGAATCAGAGCAGCAGCAGCTGATGTAAGGCCCCACTAGTCCTCGCTTCAGTGAACATCTAACATCAACCATCTCTAATATCCCTCTTCCCCTCGGACAAGGTAACATTCAACTTTTTAATAGTCAAGACATGCAGACACTCACCTGAGGGCAGGCTGATGCGGTTTCCATCCTTCAGTTTAAGTCGGGAACGTTTGAATTTGCCCTTCCTCTTCTTCACATTGGGCTTGTCTTTGTTAAGTTGGAAAATGAGGATGTTCAGCTCCCTCTCCAGCACATTGATCTCCCGTTCTGCCAGCTGCTGCTCCCGGCGCTTCAGCAGCTCCTCCTGGGACTTCTGCTGGAGAGCCGCCCGGGTCAGCTCCTCCTCTCTGGAACGTAGCTCCTGGAAGAACCAGGAATAGAGATACATCAGGGGGCGGGCAGACAGTGTGCAAGTAAACCAGAGATTATGACAGCAGTATGTCTAAGTTGTGGAGTTATACAGAGGTGAAGTTCCCAAACATCTGTAGCCCAATTGTTTATTGCTAGATTGCTTCATAAGGCTGCATAAGACTCCCATCTCTCCAACCCTAACTGCCAACGGTTGAGTTTCACTGTGGGTTGTACAGGCACGGTGTTTGAAAAGGGAAAAACATCTCTCTCATGCTTCAGCATTTACTTGATATTGTTCGTACAACTTTCCATCCATATCCCAAAGTTCTAGAAATGTACGGCTAAATGATTGGCATACGCTTTTAACTAAAACAAAGATCAATAAGATAATCTGAGCATTTATGGAATCAGAGAGTATTTCTTTTACCTTCTCTGAATTATAATTAACCTGTGACTTCATGCTTCTGTTTTCATTTCCATCAATGTTCACTTGTACTCCTCCTCTAGATGAGGTTCTAATATTTATCAGGTTAAAGCACTTTATAAACCCCTCTCTTAGTGAACCCAACTTGTATTGATCATTAGTTTAGACTCTTAATAGACAAAAGAGAACATGCATTGCAGAAAGACAAACACTGTATAGTTCTCTGACAACAGGAGAAAAGCTCTCTCAGACAGATGTCTATACGTGAGGAAGGCGTGTTTGCCTTGTATTAGATAACTTTGTCTGTAATAACCTGGTTTCAGGAGATTACTGCCCGCTGTTTCAGTCTGTGTTACACCGAGTAAGCCATGGGAGCAGACAGGTCTGTGCCCCATCTATTTTCTGTCTAATTGCTCTCAGCTGAATAATAATAATCCTTACTGGATGACTTCAATAAAGCGGCTTTACGGTCAAACCCCTACCACCCACATAGACACAGATTACTGACGGATGTTTACAGGAAAACTGCTGATGTAGCAACTAATTCTGCTTTTAATCTTATTACATTTGCGATGGGAAAAATGTAAGTTAATGCTTGCAGCTCTTTTTTTCTCTGCTCTGGATGTCTGAAACCTTCAGATTGTGATTCTGCTTTCAAGTGTTTGGTTGTAGTAAAGCGTGCAGATTATATTTAGAGTGTCTAAATGATTCAACTGGATTATTGAAAGTTACATAACACAAGAACACGTTAAATAAATACCCTTTTTCATCAAATCAATATGAACTAGAAGGTAGAAAACGATGTAATAAAATATAAATGACATCTATTCTTATTGATATGAAAACAATGCACGTTCAGTACCTTGTCTTTCTGTTCATTATAAATTGACTCAGCTCTAAGTGCTAATCCTGCTGTTTTTCCCAAACACTAATTAACCCACCTCTTTAAGCCAGCAATGGGAGACTTCTTTAGGAAGCAGATTAAGGTCTTAACAAGGGGAAGTATGCTTAAGCATCTTGGTATTAATGACTGGTTTTGTTAAATGCGCGATTAGCTTGTCCACTGAAAGTAACCAATTACACTTTTTTAGCTCATAAAAGCTGCCCCAAGCGAGTCAGTATGGCCAGACTAGATCTTCATAATGGATTAGTTTAAAGTGTATAATTGATGAAAAGAGCAAAGAACAGAACACGTGGGATAACAAGCCTGGTAAATGTTCTGTACTTAGGTTTACAAATTCCCATGCTGTGTGAGACAGAGTAGAGGGAGGAGGACCTCAAGCTTACACTTTACAAATCTAGCCACTTGTCTGCTTTCGTACTGTTTGTGTGGACGTCAGTGAGCTACCTTCTCTTTGGTCCTGAGCTCATCAAACATCTCCTGGATCTCCACGCGCCAGTCGTCCTGCATGCTGTGGAATGAGTCCTGGGGCATCGTGGCCATCACCGCCTCCTCGATGGCAGACAGCTGCTCCAGGATGCAGGAGAAAGAGGGGCGCACATGGGGGTCCTGGTCCCAACACTCTGGACACACAAACACACATTGTCAATCAATCAACTTTTAGTTATGTTTAAAGCCCCAAATCATCACAAAGGTTTACCCAGTATGCAAAAAAAGCCGGTCTAGAACCTTCTCTTTGTCGTGTTAGTAAAACAAAGATTATTATTAGTGTTATAGTGTTTGTAAATGTGCCAGGCGTTATACTACAGTCACAAGTGTGTATACTGTATGTATGGTTCGCTTTCCAGTTACCACAGATTCCCAGCCAGTCTGTCGACAAAAGAGCCAGTGAGTCAACTTTGAAAGCCAAATTGCAAAGTGACAATCCTTGATCGCGTACATACCCTTTCATGCTTTACTGAGGGGATGTTTTGGACGTTTTTTTTTTTTTACTAAAAGAAGGCAACAAATATTCCAATAATTATGTTATGCAAAAAAACATCACAACAAAAACTAGCACAATCTAAACACTTCGAGGACGTAAGATAATTGAGCATTTACAGAATCGTCAGGTTTTTCTTTTTGCACTGTATTTATAGGTTTTTCAGTTTCCTATGTTGTTGTTTCCATGGCTGCACAAAGTACAGAAAAAAACCCTCATCTTCTTTTACTGATGATAATGTTTCAATTTGAAAAAAATGCAAAGAATTGTACAAAACACTTTGACTATTTTCTAAGCTGTGGTCAGAGTGTTCTTATCAGTCAAACATAATATGATAGTTCCTGACGTGAGATAAAGAAGAAAACATTCTTGTGTTTATTTACCTTCCATGAGCTTGGCGAACGGTTCTGGGCAGGTGGAGGGGATTGGTAGAGTTAATTTATTTACAGCGACACCGTAAGCCACAGCCAGGCCGTCTATCCCCCGGTATGGCACCTCCCCGGTTAACAGCTCCCATAGCAAGACACCGTAACTGGTGGAGGAAATTTAGGGTAGGAATATTACACAAAGGAATGAGTTATGATGTCAGAAATGAGTACGAGTAGATATTTTATCCATGCCCAGCGTGTTATTTATCTTACCCCCAGACGTCACTGCCTTTAGAGAACAGAGATGACTTGATGACCTCAGGGGCCATCCAGGAGTAGGTTCCTGCTGCGGACATTTTTGTGGTTTTGTGCCACTCCCTTGCCAAGCCGAAATCTGTGATCTTCAAGGTCTTCCTCCCGATGTCGTCATTCTCAATCGTTTCAAGTAATAAAACTTCAAAGAAAGAGGACAGGAAAGTGATACATTAGAGGGAGGCCTTGGACATTGGAAGGTAAACAGGAGAAATGTCTGAAATCAGTAATGAGTGATGGAGAGAAAAGTAAAAGTGGAAAGACTGAAATGGGATAAAAGGGACACGTGAGAGTTGTGGAGGAGAGAGGGGAAAGAGATACAAAGAGTGGGTAACGGAGAAAAAGGCAGGTGAGGAGATGAAAGTGATATTCAACAGGGCCTACAGTGGTATGCAGCTCATTTATTACTGTAGAAACAGAAGGCTGACAGCGTCACAAAGCACCTGTCCTTAGGTCCTAAAACTGTCCTACACATTAAACACAGTTAGACCCCTCCAAAGCTGCCTGAAACACAACACCTGCCGAGAGAAATGTGGCACAGGGAAGCTACAACCCATCGATCCTTCACACCAACCATGTGCTATAAAAATCAATGACTTTACAGCATTTATTTCACATTCAATTCAATTCAATTCAATTCAATTTTATTTGTATAGCACATTTCATACAAACGTAAACCCAATGTGCTTTACAGAAGACAGAGATAAACAAACACAATACAAACAAGCTCTAGGAACTACACGGTGCCAGACCCCCCCGGCCTGTTCGATGGCCACGTCCGGCCCATGTATTTGAAACACAAGAACATCACTGTTCTGAATGAGAGCAGAGCAGTCACCACGTGATCACCACACTTTACTCAATTTGAAGACGATGAAGACTTCGATTAGGGAAGTTCACAGCAACTTAAAATCAGACTAGTGGGCAATCTAGTTGGTTAATCGCACACATCCCTAGATTGAATACATTTATCTGTTGTTGTTTTTCAAGTGCTATAACAGGATTCGTTTTGCTTTTCAGGTCCCAGTGGATCTGATGTTGCTACAGTTCAGGGACAGCACGGGAGTATACATGTTGAAATAAAACTACCCAAAGCCACAACATGCTCCTTATTCTGCCTATTTTTTCAAAAATGTTCCCAATATTCTGTTTGATGTTGACGTGTTTGGATATAAAGAAAAGTTGATAATTTTAGACCATTTCAACGTCAATTTTAATTAATACTACAACATTAAGTTTGCTACAGCCATAATTCACAAAAAGAAATAAAAGGCTAAATGATCTTTTAAGAAAAGAAAAACGAACGTTGCTTCTTGTTGTGACACTTTGATGGAAAGAATGTCTCATGTCTCTTAAAACATATTTCCTCATTTCCTCTCCTTTTCACTTTGTTTCCTCGCATCTCTCCATGCATCTCATGTGGGAGGGGCTAAGAGGCAAGTGAAGGAGACGTGGATTCAATTTAAGAGATATGAGAAGTACCCTCTGATGGCAGAGAATGCTAAGCCGCCATCAGTAGTCATACACATTCACGCAGTGCTGATGCAGCAGCAGGAGCAATTTAGGGTGAAGTGTCTTGCCCAAGGACACATTGACATGTGGCTGCAGGAGCTGGGGATCAAACCTCCCGTATCAATGTACATTTGAGATAGTTCACTGCTACTTCAAGGCCATTTGTTAGCAGCTTTATCATGTGGATGTGCAAGTATTACTTGAATAGACTTGCTGCACTCTGTGTGTGTGTGTGTGTGCGTGTGTGTGTGTGTGTGTGTGTGTGCGGTTGTATCACTCTCTAACCTTGGACTTGACTCTCCCACAGCATTACTAAACTAAAACCTGCCAAAACATGTTTTCCTTTAATAATCATCTGAGACCCAGTTGGCATGGTTTACGTTCAGAAGGTAACCGATCTTCAGTCACAGTTAACAACACATCAAGCTGTTAAAACAGGGATATGTGTGTCTCTGTCATAGGAGTAACTAAAGACGGTCACAAAACTTTTAATACTTATTTATTCACGGATTGAGCCCCAGATCAGATCGTATATATATATATGTATATATATCAATACATTTAAACGTTGCCTTTCAATGCATGCAACAGCCATGTTCTTCCACTTCTAAACGAGCAGTGACTGATAGGCCTTGTTCACATTGCACCTCCAAATCTGACTTTTAGCACATCCAGATTGTATGTAGTTTGTCTTTTTGCCAGACTGGACACAAAAAGCCACATGAGATCTGATTTTTCCAAATCTGATTCAAACCACATACGCAGGTGGTTTCGAATGCGATTCAAATCGGATTCCTACAGATCCGATTCAATCTGAACGTCTCGGTTGCTTCAATGTGTCTTCTGTGTCACTCGCAACGCGACACCATCGACGATAATGACAACGATGTAGATCTGGCAAGCCGAAAGTTAATTCAAGGCGCATTATACAAACTGGTCTAAGCTTTGGTCGGTGGAAGAAAACAGCAAGAATAAAAACAAACATGGAGCAAAACAACAGCCCGTGGACGGACTGCTCCACAAGATTGTTTGCGTCACAAATAGACACACTTCTCTGTCATCCATTTGGCAGTTGTATTTCCTGAGCGTAACCTGTTACCATAGAAATCAATGTGGATCAGACCATGTCAATACGGACAGGCAGATCGGATCTGGTCACTTGCAATTTGTAATGCAGACAGTCACTCAGTTAGATCGGATTCTGATCAGATTTGCAGAACAATCGGATTTGGACGGCAGTCTGAACAAAGCCTTAATGTGCATCTTCACTGCACAACAGTTCTCAATGCATCCCATTGGACAAGACATCAACTCAAACAACAACGCTCTATGATATAACTGTGGTTTGTGTTAATAAATGTTTCAAACAGCTTTACAGGAAGACACCAGATCTTGACCTTTTCACAAGTCGTGCACAAATAGTGGTCTAAGTATTGGCAATGCATTAGTGTACAAACAGATGTTGACCTCTTCTATACGGAGGCTGTGCAGATGTGTAGCTGGAACATACAGCAGCCAAACAGATGTTTTATAAAGCTCTATGACCTGTCATCTGAGGTAAGAACTGACAATTTGAACCATTCTTTTTAAACACACTGAAGACCCAGTTACAAAAACAGAGCTTAAAATACTTTTCTGGGTATCCACATGTATTTTCAATGAGCATGAAATAATTCTAAGTGGCACTTAAACCTCTACAGTAGGCCTCCACTAATAACTGGGGTATTGGTGCCATTACTTGCCTAGGGCACTAAGGGGATCCTCTACCTGGGCTGCAACAAAGGGAATTCCATTACAAACAGGTTTCACTAGACCGATGATATACTCCTACTTCCTGTTGTCAAGTCCTCTTTCAGTGATTCCATAGATTCCTCCCAGCAGGCTCTGTAGGTTCATAATGACTTATGATGGCTTAGTTACACAACCAAGAAGAACTGTGGTTCTGGGATAAACCCGGCTGCGTTGATTGGCCGATAGAATATCATGCCAAATACTTTCTTTGTGGCTCCATGAGACTTGAGTGTCAGCCCTCTAGAAATATCCAATAAAAGGCTGAGCTCCTGTCTACATGACTCCATGCTGACGTTATGCCACAAAAACACTTTTCCAACCACAGACAGTCAAGCTTGTTTGGCTATTTGAGCCTTTTAGCAGTCAAGCTCAATACACAAATACATTACATAGCTTCTGCTGGTGACCTGGAATGTTTATTAAGTGTTACTCATAATAATTAATTACTAGTTCTCTGCGAGTGTACAAAACAGCCCATAAAACTGTATCATTCTAAAATCTCCTGAACAACATGACACAGTTCAATAGAAACACGTCAACCCTTCTTTTCTTAAACTTTTAATTATAGTTGTCTCTGTTTTTACTTCAAACTAATGTGACTAAAGAAATGTTCAATGATTAGGATAAGCCAAACAATGATTATTAATTATAACTATCTTCAAGTGCGTCACCATCTGCATCTGTGCCCACATTTTCTGAACTTGAATTTCAACAACAAAGATTTCAACACCGACATATATTTGAACTTTTATGTTGAAAAAGCAGAATTAAAACAGTTTAAACATAAAATAACATTTGAAATATGTCACTTAATCCTTAATGTTAAATCCTAATAGCTTAAATTCAAGAGTAATTAAATACTGACACATTCATGCCCTGATGAGACAACAGTGTTCTTCATAAAGTTCTTGTTTGCCTCATTGTTAAAAGGTCTCTTATGAGTTATTATGACCTTAATCAAACATTTCATAGGTATAAACAAAACATTCAGGCTAGGTAAAGCAGGTCATCCACTCATCCACATTGTCCTGCTCTACTCTTTCAGCCGAGTGTTGAATGAGTTGAATGAGTTGTAGTTTCGAGCACTTTGGGTGTTTGGAAGAACTGAAAAGGAGCTAAACAGTTGAAGTGAATATATTTATAAAGCATACCTTCAATACTTAATTGAACTGTTGTGCTTAAATGATCATGAGATAATACTTAATACAAAATAAAGACGGCATTTCAGATACAAATCTGAAACATTAGGGAGGTGGTAACGGTAAAGCTCAGTAATGACTTGTCATGTTCCTGATGAATGGCTCACCTCCAGCCAAACGAGTGTACGCAGCCCCTCTGTGGAGTCCCCCTCCCATGACCTCTTCACCCTCTTCTAAGTTCTGAGGGTCTCTAAGAAAGGTTTATCTTCGTGCTTTAACACAAGAAGCTCCATATGTGCATACATTTCCCCTGGTCTCATATTATAAACATGACTTATAGTAAACAAGAACATTTTGTTTCACTGAAGGGAAGTTTAAAATGTCTCTCAGATTTCATACATTTTTTAAAGTTTATTTTCATAACCACAAAGTCATGAGGTAACGCTGAAATATATTCTCTGTACGTGCAGAAACTCAACTATGGTTAATCAGCTGAACAAGTAAATAAAAAAGGAACAATTTCAGGTATTCAGTCTTTGGACTATACCTGAAAACTGCAAACAAACAGCAGAAAAAGACGCTCTGGTGTCTATTATGATTATTGTAAAAGTGACGTTGTTACTCAGACAGCTCTGTGTTCAGTAAAGTTAGCATGACCAGATAAGCCTCTGTGTGCAGTCAGGCAGTGGATTGTCAGTCTTTTGAATGACGCTTTCTCCTACAGATAATTTAACGTGTTTGGAAAATGTATCTTTAACAAGGGAGGGGAGGGTAAAGGTAATCTCAATAATACTTGTACATTTTATGATTTCAAAACCTGTCTCAGAAAGGCCATGTAACATTGCAATCTTGAAAAGTAGCCCAGGGTAAATAAAATGCAGAAAATGAGTCAGCTGTAATACAAAAGTCATTTCTTGGGCAAAGCAACCTGAAAAACAACCTGTTTTTTTATTCACCATGGATCACGAACTTCTGAACCCAGAGGGCAGCTGTGTGCGGATTCCAACTACTTTACATTTCAGTTCATTACTTTTGTTTTTTTCTTAAGCAGCATGAGCTGGTGATGTGAGAAACCTGTTTTTATGACCATTTTTTTGTAGATAAGAAACTCTTATTTCAATTTTCGTTTGGTCTGGTCTACAATCAGTGTTTCCAATAGTTAATAAGTCACCGACATTACAAATGTCAATCACTGTATTAAAAGAATGAAGTGTCTAAAAAGGTCAGAAAAAACAACCGTATGTTGTATTCTGTGCTTGTACTGCTTTTCGGTTTTTCTCAGTCCATATATTAAGTCTCACTCCTTTGAAAAGAAAATGTTTTGAAGAAGACAACAGTGCAACGCAATTGGAGATGGTCGTGCCTCCAAGGCAAACCCCACCCTCGGTCCAACCCCCATTTAATTCCCCTTTCCAAACAGTGGAACTTCAGGCAGACCCATCTTTCATGGTGCAACGGTGGGAAGATCAGAAGCAGAGCAGCTGCCTTCAAAGCAGGTCCCACGCTTCTTCCCATTGCTTTCTCCCCCTCAAGGTAAAAAGAAAAAATACACTGCACTGGAAAACAGGACCGTCTCTTCTCCCTTCAACAAACTCAGCGTAACATTTAACAACATGTTCAATGCTTTGCACTATATTAGAGACACTACTTTTGGCTACACCATTGAGATTTTAGAATACCATTTAATCCTTCCCCATACCGACTGTTCTTTGTCTTTCAACCATTTGTTTCAATCAACTTATCTGAGTGTTTTGTAAAGAAGCAGACTGCTGTGGATAATTTGGCGTGGTGAAAAAAAAAAAAGTGTGAATGATGAATACTTGACAGAAAAATAATCTAAGCTCACTTTAGCAGAAGATTGTTTTATAGCCTCTTTGGATGTGCTGTTTTTATGTGAAGTGACTCTGTTCAGCACAACTGTCAATGGTGGCATATTATCTGATAGCACTACACTTTTGTTTTCTGCTATGGTCTTCTAGTAAATCACCTAAAATCAGCTCTTCTATCTTATAAAACAGTAGTTGTAAGTTGAGGCTCCATTAGAGGAGTACGTATGGACATTTAGTGGCTAATACATTACTTCATCGATTGGTGCATAAACTGGCCTACTTGCTGATACATCATCCAGCATTTCAGCCTGTCCCAGATGCATTTCTGATACTGGTATTGTCATAACTATTCCACATGCAAAGTATAACATGCATGTGATACCCTTAAGAAATGTGTACAGTCAATAAAAGCAAAAGGAAGAAGCTGTACCTTGTGCCAAACAAACAATTTAGCTATTAGATCCTGACCGATAATCGGCCTATATTAGTATATCAAGTGAGTATCCGCGTTGGCTCATTTCATCTCAGATATGCGCTGATATTTCTCTATTTATTCACCAGTCAAATATCATTTGATTTGGGTTTCATTGTATTACACTAGCAGAGTGTGCTATGTGGATTAGAACAAGTGCAGTTACTTTCCAGTTGAGTGACCATCTTGTCTTCATTATATTTCCACAAGTGTACAACTGCATTTGAGAGATCAATGCAATAAATCTATCTATCAATTAAGATCGAAGATAGATCTAGGAAAGATATCGGCCGATTTATCGGTATCAGATTGAATTTCTCCCTAATAATGCTATATTGCTCTATTAGCTATCCCCTTTGTGTTCTTTGTGTCTCGTAGCAACAGTGCTGTTTAACTATACGAACATTTAATACAAAATCAAAAATTGCTCTAAAGCAGTGCATTTTAAGTCCTATCTTAAGGCTTCCTTTATTTTTGTACTTGCATAAATAAGCATCGACAAAGCACGGTCAAAGTAAAGGGCTGCCTCCTAACTTGACGTGGCAGTATTTTCTTAACTGAACCAACAGACTAAGCACGAGAGCAAGTGAGCTTCCTGTAGTAAGCAGAAACAAGGCTGCTAAACATTCCCCGACTGGTCCGTCTCTCCCAGCTGAAATGAGAGTGCCCCCAGGCATTCTGGTTGATGGGAAAAGGATCAGGGCTAATGGCTGGCTAAATCCATCTATCATGGTCACGTCTCTCCGGGCCACTTGCTCTTTGTCTGTCCTCTTCCTCTCCTAGTTTGTGTCTGTTAAAGCCTGAATTAACCCCTACCCAGGCTAATTTAAACATTACAAATGTTTAAAGGTGTTCCGCCAGTACTTTTTGCTGTATTAGCATCGATCAATGTGCTAGGGAGCTATAGAGGGGATTGGTTGATTTGGAAGGCAGCTCTTCTCAGCTGTGGGCCCTTTTCCTTTTCACCCTGCCCTGCAACAATAGGTGCAGTCAGGGAGAGGTCATAAAAAACACAGTGAAAGCATCTCCACTCCTCCTCTCTCCCCTCTGCCCATTCTGTTGTCAGAGAAAAGACAGGCAGTAACTGTCTGTGTGTCAAAAGGGGTAATTGTGGGAAGCCTGAGAAAAGTTGCCCTGCAACACCTAGTCAAGCTTTGGTAACTTTTCCTCTTAGATTGTACTTATTCCAAAAGTAGAGCAAGACAACAGAAAAATCGGAGGACAAAGGTTGCTCTCTCAATATTACCTGATGAGCTTAGAATGTGATCTCTTTCAATACTTTTTTTTCCACAGAGGTACACATGGAAACCCAAACGTATAAGATAGTGGTCCTTTTAGTATTTGTATATGCAATGGAGCAGTAGCAGGGTTACAGGCAAAATGCAAATAGGCTTGTACTGATATTAAACTAGTAGTCAGTGACGGTCTACTCGTTTACTGTGGGCATCAGGGCAGAAAAGCTGCAATTGTTGCATCCCTAATTTCTTTTAATTACATGTTTTTATTTGTAACAGGAGCAAGGTTTAGGCTGAGTGATTATTTTCATTGGGCCAATAAGGGGGAATGTATCTCTAACATAGGAATACATTCACAAGGAAATACACTTTTGTGCACAATCACAGAGTTAATACAGGTATACATCTATTGCATTTTAATTCTTATGACTTAGGCCTTTTTTTTAGGATGAAATAGACATTTTCCCATAGCAACATTTTTTTGCTCAGGAAGAATCTAGTGTTGACATTCCTCCCAATTTAGTTGGACATGTTCATCGGTCAATCATAATGGGGACTGTCACTGATTGAATGAAATACAACTCATCTCAACAAACCACATATTTATATTTGAACCTAACTTACAATTGCACTGGGTGCTCAATGTATAAAGCTGGAAATGACAGGAGCACAAGCCCTTGGCCTTTCTCTGGCTGCAGTATGTGCTAGATCAAACCAGGGTCCTTCTGTTTTGTTAAGGTTATCCCTCTTAACTCTGAATTCAACACATGCTCTCTCCATTTATTTCCTTCATCTGTAATTATCCCAGAGTGTTGAGTGCTGACATAGAAGAAAACCCTTTCTGTGCTGCTAGGACTTGTGCAAAGTCTGCACAGATCTGCAGAATGAGGGCTATGTGGAGAGAGAGAGAGGGGGGGGGGGGGGGCACAGAGACAGAAAGATGAAGTCAAACAATAGCTTAAGATTGATGGGAGAATGCTGTTGCACACGCTCCAAACGGAACTCCATCGGTTTCAGCACACAGTTCGAGCACACATTCTTGGCATACTATCGCTCGCACCAAGATGTGAAACTCTGAAGTCAAAGTGGGTTATGAGTGCTGGCTCAGGGCCAGGTTTCAGTGTGACTTCTTGCCCTTATTTACTGCTGTATGAATGCCACCACTCCTAGCTGGAGGGAGAATGTTTTTGAAAAACAGATACAGAGAAGGGTTAATGACGTTTTTAATTAGTAACACAGGAATACAGCCCAGGAAGACCTGTCTACGTTTTATCCAGACATATGATTGTTGTAGTGTGTCTTATTGCTGATAAGCGTGTATGTAAAGAAATGTCTTGCAGTTACAGCCACCTTCTCTTGGATGTGTAATGTTGCTTTGAGTTGATTGCATGGCCACATGTTTAAATAGTTTGACTTTGATACTGCACTAATGTTTCGCTGATGTCAGTTTCTCTGCATGTTGTTCAGAATGAATCGACAATTATTTGTATTTGCCGTCTTCCTCATTTGTTACTTTTAACAATACATTTTTTGGATTCACAACCTCCTGAAGGACTGCAGGTGTAGTTTAGCCAGCTTACTTACACTGGCATATTTACAGAAATATGGATTAGTCTGCAGTTTCCTCTCGAATACATGAATCAATTATATGAATTGATACAAACGCATAAGAAGGCCGAAATAGTTCATCCATCTTACTTAATACTGTCAGTATTTTCTGCACAGTGTGAGCCTGTTAAACGTTTGTATCAAAACTACAGAACACTGCCAATATTTAACAACAAAATGTACAAAAAAAGAGCCACAAACCACAACCATTTAGGTGACATGATCCTCCGATGCAATAAATAATCCAAGCCTTTATGAGCAATTTACTGACAAATGATAGAGACCATTCAGAGGATCAAGGGCCCGTATTTCAAAGTGTCAACATGTTTCGAAACTTTGATCACTCAAGAAGCAGTAAAATAACAGTCGGTCAGATTCCCTGCATTAAAAAGACGTGCAGAGCATTTTAAAACAGCAACAGAAAGTTAAAAACAGCATTTTCACTTCCTTCTCTGAGTGCGATATCAGACACGAATTGGCTTCTTCGTGAATATGTTGAATGTCACATTTGTCACATTCAGTGAAGCAATGAAAACATGGAACCAAAACTCTGAGCCTGCACGGGACTTCTGTCTCCAGACAAAGCCAATGGAGCTGCAAATGTTATAAGAGAAAAGACGAATAAGAATAAAAGGAGAATAAGTCAATACAACAACACAACTGTACTAGCAAACGGAATAACTTTGATGACAGTGGAGAGCTAAAGCAAACATGCTGTAGCTACACGCACAATTTCTCCAGCTTTGTAGTATATTTTGGGGGTTTTTGAGTTTTTTTTTTAATTCATATTTAAAGTGAAAGTGACTCCAACATTCCTGTGTTAAAGTTGTGTGGGCTTAATAGTAGACAAGAAAAATAGTAAAAGAAGTAAGAGGGAGCAGAAGGGAAAAAGGGAGGGAAGGTAAGTAAGGAGCAAAATAACGAAGTAAGAAGGGAAACCCCCTCAGTTTGTGGCAATAAAAGAGTAGCGCTGCTCTCTGGGAGATTAAATATGAACCGAACAAAACAAAACGAGGGCTTTGAGACCCTCCGAGTCCTAGCCATTCTTCTGGTCACAGTAGCCTAGCAACCGCTGCTTGACCAGTCCATTGTGCAAACGTATGTTAAGCTTTTATCCCTCATTAGCAACATTCCTCCCTGCAGGCTGGGATTTTACAGATTAGGTTGAAAAACACAAAAGAGATTGGACAAATCTTGCTGACTTCCAACATATTACTTTACAGGCTAATCATTGATCAAATAGCTGTATGTTTGTCTGTGTGGAGCATGTGTACACTGCAAGTTGATAAATGACAGGCAGAGTAGTTAGAGGAGATGGAGAAGTTCTATATACTGTATTTACCTGTCTATGACCTGGTTTCACTTTAGAGGGGAAAATACTGAAGTGACGAAAATAAAAAAAGAGAAATGGAGAAGAGGTACAGACACAACAACAGACAATAGTGAAAGATGGCCATTTAACAACCATTACAATGCATCTATTTCATGTTTACCCCCTGTGCATCCTTTTAGACTGACAGATGTACATTATACACCAAGACAAACACACAACTTCTCAAAGCTGCATTATGCTGGGGGGTTTTTATACAGGGAAATCAACCCAACACACCACAGGGGGCCAGTTTTGTGTTTGTGTGTAGGAGAGTCCTTTGTGAACTCAGTGCCCTGGCTCAAAGCAAACACATACAGCTTCTTTTAGTCTCTCTTTTTTTCAGATAACACTGTATTGACTACAGATGTTTAGACTTCTCACCGTTGTGAGCAAATGCCAAAAAGTAGAATTAAATGCCGTCTCTTTTTGTGAAGTGGAAATGAAGAATGAAATGTAAAAAAGCAGATGCACTCCTAAATTCTTTAGGGAAAACTTGTGAGTTCCATAGTATTACAATTAGCACAATGTGAATGATCTCTTCTTACGTAGGCTTTAAGTACTCAGTCGTGGGGCAATGTATCCCTATCATAACTAAATGTTCAAAGTTCTACAAAAAGTAAATATATAAGTTCTATAAACCACTTTGTTTTAGTAAATATTCCTGTTTTAGGTGTTCTCTGCAGTCAGGTTTATTTGTCTATGTCATTGTTTACTTGGCATGCAGCCAGTTTAAATGTTCAATGATGGACAAACTTAACCATAAAGGACATGTGGCTTAAACATAGCAACATTCCAGGTGTAAATATGGGGATAGAGGAGAAACACAAAGTGGAAAACAGCCACTAAATGCTTTAAGTATAAGATGTGTTATTGCTTGTATTTAAACTTCCCCAAACTGTGTTTTCTGAGGGGTTGGGGAATAAGTGGTTGACTTTTAACCAGTGCACCTCAAGAATGTTTTTATATTAGTTGTTGTTTAATAAACAGATAATGCCATGCTGTATTATAACTTTTTATTTAGGCTTTCTTTCAAATCCAAAAAACTATGCTAGGCAGCGGGCACTTGGCTAAAAAAGAAGATATAAATGCAGGAAACACTACTGAGAAGTTAAAGACCCACTGCTCCAGTTCACAGTGAAGTGGCAGGACTAACACACTGACTAGTGTTCGCAGCTCTGTGCCTGTGCGGGGGAGGACTGTTTGTGTATGTTCACCAAACATCCGATTAGCTCAAACTGTCTAAACAATAGTTAAATCCTTTCTCTCCATCTGCCTAATAATTAATACAAATCTCCACACTTAAATTGGACTAATCTTAGAGTTGGGCTCCACAACACTGCCCATCTCTTTGCATAACATGTTCATAAATACATTGTTTTTAAGTTTGGTTTAAAATGATTGGTAACATGTTTATCACGCTTTACTAACTTAATGCTTAACTGCATTTGTTGCATGTTATAATTATAACAGGGAACATGCAAAGTTTGATTTGCACGCATAAATCTTTTTGTACTCAATCTGCACAGGAAGGCCCTTCAAATGTGTAACTACAGAGATTCAGTTAATCTGTTAATTAAAGAGGGTCTGGTCTGCCCACATTTCACAGCTGGAGATTCACAGACATCAGTATGCCAGAGCTGCTCCCCACATGGCCTCAGGTCAATAAGACTCTGTGGTCACAAAGGGAGAAACAGTGTTTGGAGTCATATTACACACATTAACACACCTGAGTTGAAGTGGGTAGCCTGTGTCAGTGTGGGTATCTGACTCAAGACTCTTTTTCTGTTTTCGAGTCCTCCTGTCCATTCATTATTCAGTCCAGGGAAACTAAAGTTTGCTGGCCTGTTGTCAAATAAGAGTCCACGTAAGAACTCTCTGGTCTAATGCTGCTCTGAAGTTCTCACTACATGATGACACCGCTAAATTACCGTAAAAGTCAGGATTCAGAACTGATATATTAAAAGTTTAAGTTCATTTTTCAAAACATGTTTCCTTCCAGAAAGTGTGAAACTACACAGACATATCTTGTTGAATAAGCAATAAGATATGTAAATAATGCTCACAGAAAACCCCTCAGCAAATTATTTTCTTTATTATTTTCCCTTGATTGTTTCTCTATCTGACTTTTTTTTATCCTGTGACCTCTGGTATTAGCTCTGGTTGGTTGAGCACATGGCCTGACAGTGTGGACAGTGTGTGTTTGGCTAGTGTTTGGTAAATCACTGCCTTTATTTGGACAACATTTCAGCTTGGCATAGAGAGGGGGTGGGAAGGTGTGTGTGTCTGTGTGTGTGTGTTTTAAAGGATGATGGGAGTGAATGCAGGGGAAAGAGGCAGCCCAGCTGAGCAAACTGACTTTAATTTCACATCCTCTTGATGGTATCCCCCACCACTTAATACAGAAAGACTGCTTGAAATACATCCTAAAGAAAGAGCATTGCAGCACATGAGACATTTGGAATTGTGAGTTGTAAGCAATCACAGCTAGGACTACATTACACAGGTATGTTTACCTAATGACTGATAAGCATGAGGTAAACATTATTTAATAACCCTGGTCATTCATATGCTCTTAAAACAATCTGTGTGGTTCTAGACTTGAGAAACTTCCAAATGACATTGAGAGGTTCTCTGAGGTAGAATAGTATTAAACTTAATATAACTGTTAAAGAAGAAGAGTTGAACAACACTGCGACCGACACGTAACTTTACATAAGGTTGTCCTCCACGTGCAACAGGTGGTTGCACAGGGTCTTCTGATGACTTTCTCCTAAAATTGGATCTCTCTTTCACGTGCACGCACAAACATACATAAACTTTGCTTACTGTTGCTGGATTTCAGGTCACGATGTATTATGGGTACCACGGCCTCCTCGTGTAGGTAGTGCATCCCGCGTGCGATCTGCACGGCCCAGTTGACCAGAATGTGTGGAGGGATGCGCCTTCCAGCCAGCGCCCGGTTCAGTGTTCCGCCTCGCGCATACTCCATGACCAGACACAGGTTGGGTTCCTCCAAACACACTCCCTCCAATTTGATTATGTTGGGGTGCTGCAGCATGGAGAAAAGTTTTGCCTCTTGTTTAACACTGCCAGCGGTGGCTGTAATGTCCTCGTCCGGGTCTTGTCGAGCCGCTTTCACGGCGACCTCCTGATCGTTCCATGTGCCTCGGTAAACTTTACCAAATCCACCCACACCTATGATCTCCTCTAGGACAAGTTCACTGAAGGGGATCTTGACGGGCGAGCTCGGGACTCGCTCTGGTACACCCACCGTCCCACTCGTAGCAGGCAGACGGTATATAGCGGGCTGGTAGGTGACATAGTTGGAGGGGAAAATTCCGACCCGTCGGTTGATTTTTCCCGTCCACCATCCCTCGTCCCCGGATATCGCAGCGTCCTTAGACAGGACCTCCACCACGTCCCCTCTTCTGAGACTGAGCTCGTCCTCGCCGCTGGCCTCATAGTCATATGCGGCTGTCCACAAGGACCGAGTCGGGCACAGCGGAGCTGAGTGAGCCCACGCCCGACCTGTGGGGGACTCTGTCCAGGCATGCTCCCGAGTCCCACCGCCGCCCGGCCGCCCTTCACCGTTTGGGAAAGCGGCCTGCGAGACATCCATTTCTCGGTGGCCGTAGCGGCACCATAGGGTGCAGAGCTTTTAGAACAAAATAAAAACTTTAAAAAAGTGAAAGGCAACTTTTTGAATTTCTCATGGTGTCACATCTACGAGACTATCTGATGAGAATAGAGGGGATTACCCACGTCAAATCGTGTCCAAAGGTCCTTTGGGAGAATGAGCGTCTGCAGCCCTGAATCCACGTCGCCACTCCAGTTAAAGTGTGTGAGGGTCAATAACTAGCCAGCGAGGTTAGTTGCTTCGGTTAGCCCAAATAATTAAATTTGACTCAAGCCACTGCTCTATGTGCTAAATGTTAAACAGCGATATACAAGATGGAAATAAACGACTACCGTCTTAACTCTCAAATAAACACCTAAAGCAGATTAACAGTCGTTAATAACATAGTATCTGTCACTGTTAAATGCTATCATGAACAAGCTAAAGTTAGCTTTCCACAAGCTAAGTTACCAAGTTATCACAGGTGGCGCAAGAGGTGCACCTGCACCGTCAACTCTGTAGAAATACAGAGAGGCTCACATGGACATGTTTCTTTCTCTTTGAAAGCTGCCAGTGAATCGCACCCAGTCACGGAAGCCCGAAAGGTAAAACTCTGCCAGCTCGTTTGTGGACTTTTAAAGGCAATTTCTACAGCACTGTCTAGCGAGCTAGCTTAGCATAGGTCAGCCCGTTGACTGGTAAGGTAGTTGGAAAAGTTGCTCCGCTCAGTTTTAAGATCGATAATTCCCAAGTTTGTTTCTCCTTCGGGATGTGAAGGACAGTCGACAGTTTAGCACGAGAAATACATCTAGTATCCTGGATTTCAACTTCAATGCGAGTACAAAAAAAGCATTTAAAATCCGTCAACTTTAATCAAAACAACCCCCCCATCGCGGTTCTTGCTTGGCGAAGTCTGTCCCAGCAGTGGTGGCTGTGACGATGATCAGTGGGACGCTGCTGCTGCTCTCGCTGCTCGCTGTGGTGGACTCTGATTGGTTGTTCAGTGACATGTGACCGTCGCAGCAGTAGGGGGGGAGGAGGGAGGGGCTAGCAGAGGAATTTGTGAGAAGAGCGCGCCTTCAGTGAAATGATGGGAATAGTGGACTTTATAGGATGACACACACACACACACACACACACACACACACACACACACACACACACACACACTTGTAACTCTACGTAAAATACCTCACCTTTTATTATGATGTAACTGCTACTACTATTGCTACAACTTCTGCTGCTATTGAAAATATAGTGAATGTAAGGAATTGCTAAGGATCCCGCGTATCAGGTGTTATAGTGTAGCCTACTAACAAACTGCCAATGCCTGAATGGAGTAGGCTTATGCTACAAGACAAAACACAGAGAGTAAAACATTTTACTCGAAGACGTAGAAGCTAACGATGGGCGAGAACTCTTAACTCACAGCCTATATAATTTTACGTTTGCCTAGCCTATTTATAAACTTAAATAGACTTAGGCGATATAATGGTAAAGGCTATGCTAAAACATATCCAAATATAGTAGGCTACTTCTATACTACTACCAGGGATAGTTTCCATTTTTTCCCTTTTTCCCTTTATTTATTCTCGAGAAATCATTGAGGGCAAGCCTCTATTTATAATGATGTCGAGAGTACAATTAAAACGAATAAAAGACAAAACAACAAAGACAAATACATAATAATAATGTGGCAGTAATAGCCCAATGCACATATATAGGCTAATTGTAATACCAATAGCCTATTTATAATTGATTATGGCTCCGTTTATGCCTATGAGCTGATACATTAAGGCCTACGTGAACACACCAAATAGCCTACGTAATACACATTAGCATAGGACTATGGACTATAGTGAACACATTTGCTAAATTTGGATTGATTGCATTAATAATTTTGCATGCAAACAGCTTGGCTGGGTTTGTGCGCAGTTAAGTGAAGGTGGGAATCATATAATAGCTGAGGATTGTAAGGGAGGGAGGCAGAGAGGAGGAGGAGTGGAAAGGGAGGGCAGGCGGGCGGAGCGGCGCATCTGTACAGGCAGCTAGAGGAGAGGTGGAAAGGGAGAAGGAGAGAGGCGAACAGGACAAGATGAGGACCGCGGCAGCAGCAATGGAGGAATCGACGTTTGGATGGGAAAAGACAGCCGAGAGGAATTTACCGAGAAAGACCGATAAGGCATGAGAGAGAAGGCTCAGGAGACGTGCTGTATCGCTCCAACATGGAGGCGTAGCGACAGTAGCATGCATTAGAAGAGATCATTTCATTGTAGCCTAGCAGCAGCGGCACCATCCGTCCGTCCAACCTGAGTGGAGAGGAGGAGGAGGAGGAGGACAGAGGAGCAGAGATGGTTTCTCAGGTTGTGCAGACCCTGCGTCAGGGAGTCTGGGCATCTCTGACCGGGGGTTGGTACCACGACCCGGAGCAGAACAAATTCAACAACTCGTGCCACCTCTATCTGTGGATATTTCTCCTGATGTTGCCTCTGTCTCTCCATCTGGTAAGTCTTTATTTAGGGAACATGACGTTCAAGGCCGCGAAGGGAGTGTGAGGTGCCAATAGGTAGCCTATAGCCTAACGTTTTATTGTCATGCGCCCTTCTAATCCATTCTTGGATAAACGTGCTGTGGCCATGCAATATTTGAATGCCCTTCATTGTCTGGTTGCTACTGAAGGAAATACTAGGCTGGAGAAAGCATGCACTGTCGCAGTGTTTTTTCCTTGCATGCGGTGAAGAAACGCATGGCTGCTCCTGGAAGTGGCATTGGAAGAGACAGGAGGCGTGAATGTGAGGTTCAATACTATTTTCATGTCGTGGCCTTTGAGATATGGACTAGAAAGCTGCTCTACTCCCAGTTATAATAGGCTACCCTGACAGATAATTGCCATATGGTATTTTTCAGCAACTGTTTATCTTGTGAAGAGATACAGTTGCTGTGGACAAGTAGGAGGAGGAGCTGAGGAGGAATCACGAGGGAAGAGTTGCTAGTATAGGTCAAACACCTTGACCTTAGCTGTGATGAAGTATAAATGATAACAATGAATTTAAAAGCCTTTGGTCTGGCAACAACAGCCTCAAACAGTAGTGAAATAGTTATAACACCCATAGCTTACAATGCAATAACAACTTTTTTTTAGCTATAGTATGTAAATAAATGACTGGAATAATGATTTTCACACTCAATAACATATATGTGAATGTGAGGTTTATCTGGATTTGATTTAAAAGATTGCATATTGTAAAAGAATCTACCTCCTTTAAAAAAAGTGTATCTAATGTGTGTTCAGATAGCCTATCTCAAAATAGCCGTCTACTAAGGACAGTTATATGGCAAAGTAAAAGCACTTAAAGGGAGAGTGACAGCTCAAACGTTTGCCACCAAAGCTATATCAAAATGTTGTTGCCAACATTTTTCAGTCTGTTTGGAAACACTCACTGCTTCCCATGCAAAAACAACACAAGCTCTCAGGGAGAGAGATGTTTCAAATTTCAGGTTTATTAGCAGTTTTAGCTGAAGGTCACACGCAATGAAAGAAGAAAGTCGAGGAAACACTTTGATAAAAGCGTTAATTACACCGGAGCATACATTTTGTCTGTACATTTTTACCGTCAGACATAAATAATTGTCCACAATGTTCAATTCAGCAAGAAGTCTCTCAAGACTTGCATGACTCATGTAACAGCATGATGCAGATATTCTGTCTTAAATCTTCCTGTTCTTTGCTATGGGCTCCTCTGGGGATCAATACACCTCATTAATCCACTACCGAATCTTATTAGATCACGTGGTTCACTGAACTTGTAATTCACCAGAGAAACAGTGTGGTCATTTGACCAAGTATGCTTTATTTTTTGTAGAATTTTACAATCAAATTAGAAAAAAAATAGGGTTAGGGTTCACTGTGGCTGCTAGAGCTTGAAGCATTAAACCAAACACTGTCCCGGTAGGGTCAGAAGTCTCTGAAGATGTTGATTTGAAAAGCTGAAGCTCTTCTCTCCCTCCCAACAGGCTCTGCCCCCTACCACCATGGCTTTAAGCATCTACTGTACCTCCATCACTGTCTTCTTCATCCTAATCAAGATGGCCAACTATCGGCTGCACATGATGTTCGACGAGGGTGAGGCGATGGTCCGCAGCAGCCTGTCTGACCTCAGCAAGGCTCCAGAGAAGAAAAGCAATGCCTCAGACTCCTGCCTGCCCGCCAGTATAAGGTAAAGCACCCGCATATTCAATTGTAATTCTTAATCTAAAGTCAGTTTAGTTCATCTAAAACAATTTACATACTCTATGCTAACGATATATTGGTCTCAACATTATGGCTGTCTTCACTGTACGCACAATGGCATATTTTCTCTAGGAAAACAAACAAATAGTACAGTATCAAGACTTTGAGATTAAGATGATTTAAACTCATTTTATGATTAATCACTTAATCATGTAAATACTTTAACATCTATGCAAACCTTGAAGCCATCCGTACAACTTTAATAACATTAGAATTTCGCACCCTGAGCACGACATCAGAGGAAGATGTCCACAGTGTGAATATTGGAAATCTGAGGAAAAGACAGAACTAATGATTTAACAGAATCATTAACATTAAGTTGAACATTAAGGCCATCTTTTAGAATAATGCTTAATAGCATCTTTAGCATCCTTAACTTCTTTGAGATCAGATTGTTTTTGTGATTGAGTGTATTCGAGTGGGAAACAGTCTTTTTCCACTTCCTCTCAAAGACTTGACTCAGTGAAGACTTGATGAATGGGCAAGCTTGCGAGAGGAGGTCAGGTATCTTCAGACAGCTGCTTGGCTCAAAGTTGATCTATAATTGGACTAAGAAAAAAAATACATCAATCCATGCTCCTTTAGTTTCTTTATAGCAAAAAAAAAGAAGAAGAGGTATAGACAGGTATTTTTTACTTCCTCAGCTAAAAAGAAATCAATGTAACATTTCAAAACATGAGAGGCTTGAAACGATTATTTCTCAAAGTGATATTTTGATGGTGGACTTCCGTCTACATCTCTTCATCCTCATAATTTTATTTAATCTTTTATCTCTTATCTAAAAAGGAAGAGCAGTACAGTCCCCGACAGTGTTGCCATGACAATGTTGGCTCGGAAGGGTCCCAGTCCAGTAATACAGGTTACAGTGAAACAGACAGAAACGGACCCAGGACTGATTGGGGTGGTAAGTGACATTTGAAGGATAGCCCTCTTAAGAGACACTGTGCTGGCCTACATGATGTTCTAATTTTAATCTGGTTTCTGAATTCTCCTTTCCACAGGACTGTTCAAAGTCAGACGAAGCGGTGAAGACTGCGGAAGGTGATGCTGTTTTTTTTTAGGGTTGTATTGAGATACAGATAGGAAACTATTCAAGGAAACATGAAACCATGGAAAGGCAAATTAATTGCAAAAAAAGTGTGATTTTCCACTAATGTTTGATTACTTTGAAAATAATAAGAGTCATATTCTTTGGCTTTCACAGTCACCTGGGGCCAGTCAACAACAGGCTCAAACAATAACCTCAGTCTAGAATATGGGCAGACTTTTTGAAAAAGTCTAAATTCACCTGTAGCGCAGAGATTAAAGAAACAAAATGTGCAATTTTAGAAAAATGTTGGAATAAGTTAATCAGTTATTGTTGGCTATAATTCACAGCATTAGTCACAATACATTAGTCACATTAGCTGGAGAAGTAATTTGCAAGCTACTCAGATAACAAATCCTCTCAGATAGTTTTATGCTGGCAATTATGTTTGCCAGCAAAACTGAGCTGTGCTGCATCAATAGAGCATTGGTAGCTTTGTAACGTTAGCTGGTAGAGGCTTGATCTGATCTGCACAATAAGAATGTGTTTTACAAAACAGACCAGTCAGGTATATATCAACCTAACTGACATTATATTAAACTTTTCTCTGAATCATTCGTGCTTGGACAGATATAGAAATGAGGTCTAGATGTTTGAGGTCTGATTCATGGTTTTCTTTTGTCTGCATACAGAGGAACAGTCATTAAAAATGAGTCAGGGTTTGATTGTCTGATTGGTACCTTGAGTAGAGTCACACATTTTTTCAAGCATAGTTTAATGGAGCTTACTTTACATAAACATAGCAAGGGTTTAGCTGTTGCTCAGTTTGGCAATGAATGGAAGATGAAGCAGACTGTATCAGGCTGATGACTTCCCTGTGAATTATTGAATGCTCAAAATTGGTTGGACAATATGATAACGTGATAAGTACACTCTCAAGGAATGAAGCCTTGATGTAGGAAGAAGGCAGCTGAAGGTAATCTGCAATGAATCTCTATTTATTTGACCTTCTAAGGGCCTTTATGTGATTATATATAAAGTGTTTTGTATTTTGTTCACACAGAATAATTCTGTGATGGAGGCAAACTTTGTTCCTCATCCCTAATGCACTCATTTACCTCTCGGACACTTTAGGCTGATTTTTCTTTTTTTCTGCAAGCACATCATAGTTGTAGATGTTCAAAGACAAGCAGCATCCGATGTAGCAGCCAGCCAACACGAGCAGCTGACTGCTTCCAGTAAATGTATGACCTAGTGCACTGGTTATTAGTCTGATAAAATCCAGCTTAACTATCTACACTGTGGTGTATTGAATCAAATAATTACGCAAACTGTTGGTAGCTGATTAGAAGTTACTTTATTCATGGAACTGCATTTCTCTGTTTATTCCAAAATACGTCAGTAGACAATAGTGTGGATTAGAGACAACAACATTTCCATCATGCCAGTTTTTGTGGGATTACAGAAGTTCATTATTACTGCACCTTAAATCAAAAACTCATATGTGTATGTCTATTGCTTCCAGGACAGGGTGAGGGCACTGCAGAGGAGAAGCCTGTAGAGGGAGGCCTGCAACCAAGCCAAGAGCCTTCTCCAGATGACCTCTCCAGTCCCAATCCCGACCAGGCTGCCCCCCTGCTGCAGGCCCAGCAGAGGCCCCCATCCCGAGCTGAAAGAGAAGAGACGCGACCTGGATCTGCTGGTGGGTCAGGGAAAATGGACATGGAAACAATTGATACTGGAACCGTGAAAGAAGGAACTGACATGCCGACACTCTTAACAGCGGCTGATAAAGAGCAATCAGAGCAGGAAAGAACAATAGCAAAGGACTCAGGGAAGGACAGAATAGAAGAGGAGAAAGACTACGAGGATAAAGAGGCTACAGATATGGAAACAGCTGATGAAGGTCTGCCTCCTTCCAAGGAAAGTGGAGATGAGAGCGAAGAGGAAAGCGAGGGGCAGAAAGAGTTTTCAGATGCCAACAATAATTCACTGGAGACTCCCCAGGACTGCCAAGACGATTTCATCAACATCCCTGATCTTCCTGCCCAGGTTGGCCTCACATAGTCAGAAACAGAAGTAAACTTGTATATCGCTTAAAAGGAAGCAAATAAACTACCTAGTCATACTTTAACAATACCAGTATTGTTATTACTTTGTAAATGATAGTTAAAACTGTTCTATTTGTCTGTCTAATGCTGTTTCTCAGGCTGAGCCAGTGGAGGAGACTTACTGTTCTGATGAGATTGAAGTGGTTCTTGTTGATAACTCCGGCCCAGGGCCTGTGTCCGCTCACCTGGACGAGAGTGACACAGTCAAGATCATCATCACTATGAGCTGTGACCCTCAGACTGCTGCTAAGCTGGAAGAGAGCGTTAAACAGAGCCTTCTGGAGAATGCACAGGTAAGAAACATGGACCAAGTTCTTTCAAAACTTTTTACCCTGCTTGACATCCAATAAGAAAGCTGTATCAACATATATATTAGTCAGTTCCAGGTCTTTATTGGAGCTATATAATGTTTACAGCGATAATTTGCAAATGTTTAATCTAAAAGACTACATTCCTTTACGTGTTATTACAACAAGTAAATAAATTAGGAATCTACCCCTCATGTGGCATGGATACGCTTAACACCAAACACTGACTTGATGAACTGTAGAACTGGCCAGTACTAGACAGTCCAAACTTCTTTGTATTTGCACTTGGTTAGTCTTCAATATATTGCAAGTGTACATGTTATTTAAGATGCAGTATCTTGCTGTAGTGTCCAGCCTTCACTGAGAACGTAGCCAGAATAAATCAGCAAATCTGTCCTTTTTAATGTCTCTCTGACTGCTCCTATTGTGCTGTTTCATTTGGAAAGTACATTTTGTTTGTGACACGTCTGTGTGTTTTCAACAAGGCTCAAAAGGATGCAGGAGAGTGTCACATCAAGATCCCTGTCATAACCTTTGACTCGCCCGAGGACGACAAGCAGGAACTGGACGAGGAAGAAGAAAAAGCGACTGGCTCAGAGGAAGACCCCACCCTGAAACAACAACAGACAACGAGCCAAAGTGAAGAGTTTCACATGTGTCGAGAAACAACCAGTTCTGAGTTCACAACAATGGAGGGTCAAGATCAAGACCAGGAACATCTTGGTCTACAGTTGACAAATGACAGCACGCCAAGCCCACAGCTAACAAATGATAACAGCTCATCTGGTATCGATGTCAACTCCCACCCCGATGACACAGATCCTCTTGATCCTTGCGTGGATTCACAAGGTTTCCTGCGTCTGCCGCCTGCCTTCGGTCGTTACGGTCCAGGGGGAAGGACTCACATACGTGGGCTGAGCATGGACAGTGGGAAAGATGCCGTGCTCCTTTCAGACCGATCACAAAACACAGTATGCTGGCAGTATTGCTCTGTTTTGATTTGGCAAGTGTGTCCTAACTGTGTCACAATCTGTCTTTGCATACATACAAACATCTGTGTCCTTTACAGACCACCATGACTAGTTCCAAGTCAGATCTGGAAGCGAAGGAGGGCCAGATACCCAACGAGTCCAACTTCTTGGAGTTTGTGTCTTTGTTGGGGTCTCTCAGTGCCAGAGGGGGAGCCGCCAGCACGCAGGAACATGACGAGACAGAATGCAAAGAGGAAGAGGGCACTGCAGAGGAAGGTGAATCTCAGAAAGAGCGTTTTTCCATTTCCTATATTTAAAAGGCTTAGAGTTAATGAAGCTTTTTAAACAATCTGCATACATAAGGTGCAATATCAATGCAAGTTTATGAGCTACAATACATTAGTACTGCTGCTTTTGGTGTCTTGTTTGATTGGCAATATTCATTTAAAGCATAATGTTAATACAATACTAATATAGATGTGTTATTCAAAATACTGCTAGTGTTTTTCTAGCCTGCCATCCTGAAAGCATGTTGGGTATGAGGTAACTCAGTTTGTCAGCTGATTTAAACTACTTCAGTCAAAAGGTATTAATGAAGCTGCACAGCCTGTAGTGGCTGCTAGTGATGTAAATGTACTAATAAGGTGATTTATGTGGTTAAACCTGGATTAAGTGAGTTTTCTTTACCTCTTTGGGGCAGCATAACTAAGCTAATATGCCAGACATGTTAGCAAATGGTTAAATTAGACTTTGGTTGGACTCGAGCAACAGAATCATTCTGTTAGAGTTGTGATCCTTGATGGCATTTCAGATTATGTACAATTTTCTCTCCGGTTTTAGCTATGTTTTTGGTCTCCACCAACTTGCGAGCGAAATATAGCTTGCCATATGCTCCATTATAAAATTATCAGTTCACTTGATATTTGCTTACCTTGTCTGTCATATTGTACTGTGCAGTTAGTGTGCAAGAGCTCCTGCTGCAAGCCTTAAAACAGCAACTACAACAACAACAACAAAATACTGAAAAACAACATTTTCATAAAGCTGGTGATAATTTTCTGTGTTTCACTCCTTCCATTGTTTACATACAAATATTAATGAAAGCAGCTTTAGAGACTTCTTCTTCAGACTATTTCTGTTATTTTAACCAAAAAACATTTCATAGCAGAGAATCTGAGTGCGACTTCCAGACCTGACAAGACGATAACAGAGCCAAACACAGACAGCAAACCAGCGAGACCAAAACCGCCTACCAGTCTCCCTACCGACAAACTACAGGCCATACCACCCACACAAATCCCAATAGTTTCCCCTGACAGGTACGATTGTCTATTTTCATACATGCTTAAATGAAAAGCACTCTTACACACTCAAACACACACACACCTACAGGACTTACATCCAGGATTTCCAGTTGATTGTGTTTCCTTTCTGCAGCCCACAGACTGACAGAGAGAAGGATCCAGACTATGATTCTCTGCCCTCGCAAACCTCCCAGTCAGAGAGCTCCATGCTGCAGGTCATCTGCAGACCAGAGGCTACCAACAAAGAAGATGCCTACACCTTCCATACTGTACACAGTAAGCAGCTTATATTCAACATCATTATTGGTTTCAAATGTTAAAAGACATCTGGTGATGAAAAATAAAGGCAATGCAAAAGTGCATAAAAAATGCACTTCCTTGGGTGTCCATTTGAGACTGGCTCCAAAAGCTAAAGAATCCCCATCAGATCTCATATTAAAATGCTATTTTTTACAGCTGTTTTGTTTATATTAAGGCCTGTGGATACATTTGCATAATTAGGGACTTGGCGGAGTTGACTGACAGTTGGGTGCGTTGTAGGTGTTTGTTGTGGTAGCTCCACCTCTTTGCAAGTTTCTAATTGATTGAAATTTAGGTGCATACAGCATTTCAAATATGTGGACCCCATCGTTATGCTTCATAATGCCTCTTCATAAACCAATGGGTGACGTCACTGAAACTCTCTGGATAGGTGACATGTAGTAAAAGGCAACAAAAATACGCTGTTAAAAGAGTTAGAGAGTTTGATAATATTGACATATATGGAACAAATGTACAGTAAGTCAAAGGTTCTGTAATTGGCTCAAACTTCTCAACACACTGGTAGATTAAATGCCTTATTTTTGGATTGACTTCAACATCCTCACCAGCTCAACTGTTCAGGGATTATAGTCCCAGACGTCTGTAACATCAAATTAAGGAATATCTCCTGCATTATGCATTTATCTGCTCATTAGCTGGTGTGTTTTTTTTTTCTTCTACAGGAGACAGGCCTCGTAAACTGTATGCAGAGAGAGCTCTAAACCTGCCGCTGGGAGCTGAGCTCATCACTGGCAACATGTGGTAGGGCCGTCAAATCTTCATTCTACCTTCTCATCCTATCATCGTCCAATCCTTTACCTGCAATAAGTTATCGTCTCTAAAATGTCCTGTTTTTGCTCTCCTTACACTGTCTACCTGCATGCTCTTGTTTTCTGCTTCATTGATAATTTTCATCTTACTTTATTTCCTTCTTGTTTCATCTCCTCTTTAACTTTCACCATTTCCTTTTAATCAGAATTAACCATGAAAAATAAAAAAGTGTGCGTGTTTTTCTTCAGTGACCTGCTGTCAACTTCTTCAAACTCAGAGTGTCAGGACGGCCTGGCAGGTGGTCACGCTGACTGCCCTTTCCAACGACGCATCATCCCTGCCCACAGGCTGCGGCCACGAAGGACCCATCCTGAGATCTTTCAGGTGTGTATCTGCCTCCATTTTTTCCAGTTAGACATACCAAGAGCATCCTTTCACTAACTCTGATTTTCTAAAGCTAAAAAAAGGGGAAAAAAGAGTTTGTTTATGAAGGATTGCATTTGGACTGAGTATGCTGTCAGGGGTTATACATAAGGTTATGTTTCCTGCATGAGGCTTTTCAGAGTCCATGTTTGAGATGATACCCACTTTAGTGGTTTCTTGTTGGCAATGGTAATGTGCCAAGAAATGTAGCAATGTGCCAACAGAGGCTGTGAACACAAAACTGCTAGCCAGCAGATGTGGATGTAAACAATGTAGGTTTCAAATTCTTCCAACAATCGTTTTTTGCCTTCGCTTTCGTTTCATGGAGAGAGAAAAGCTTTTACCGTGTCTCTTAGGTCTCAAGGATGCTCTACAGTGTATGTGTTGTTGATAAACTGTGAATGTCATTGCTGCTGTTTGAAATGTTCAGTCCTGCAAAGTCTGCATGAGAGCTGGATGCAGACCAGTGGTGATATTACAGTAGCAGCCCGGATCAGACTTGAAGTAGAAACAACACAGAGTCTCTGCTGAATCATTACTGCACCAGTTTGTGCTCGTAGAAACGATGTTGTTTTGTGGACTCCTAATGATCCACTTTGAATATTCAACATGGGAAAACGGTAGACTCTACTTGTTTCCTGAATAATTGCAGTCGAAGTCATGTGGGTGTAAATTATTTGTTCTTGTGTGCATCCGTGTGTCAGGAAGAGGACTCTTTGGATGATTCGTCAGAGACTTCCACTCAGGAGAAACCGACCAAGAAGATTTATTACAAACTGAAACTGTTTCCTGGGAAGTGGATCAACATTTTATATGACCGACTCACCCTGCTTGCACTTTTGGACAGGTAATACATTTAAAGAAATCCTGCAAATGCTTTACACTGTTGTGCCCATTCATTCACACAAGTTCAGAAATTAAACATTACACATATCATTCAGCTCTGAGATCTAAATTGAGATATTTTCCTGGGAAAAATAATCAATACAACCACAGTTTTATGTTTCACACTTGTCATATTCATCTTGTTAGTGTTTCCCACCATTGTCTGCATTCTCCTACCAAATTCTGTCAAGATGCTTTTAACTATCTGTAAAGACCGTATGCTGGATGTTTGTTGTCCTACTGCTTTAAATTTGAAGCCTTTATCTAGCAGCAGCATCTCTCCTATGGATATTGAATCATTGTGGGTTAATTTAGTTATTTTTGGGTCCCATTTGATGGACTTATATCATGTCTGCTGTGCATTACTCTTTGAACATAAACCCTTAATGACTGCCTGCCTCTTTAAAATTCAGCACAAATGCTTCAGGAGCTATTGAATGTACAGGTGTAGTCCAACTTTGCCTTTATACTGTATTTGCTGATTTCAAATAGAAACCAGGATGTTTTGGAGAATCTGGTCGCCGTCTTCATGGCCTTCCTGGTGTCTTTCCTGGGTTTTGTGCTTCTAAACCACGGCTGCTTCAAAGACTTCTGGGTCTTCCAGTTCTGCCTGGTCATCGCCAGCTGCCAGTATTCCTTACTGAAGGTAACAAGAAACAAAACACACAAAAACTCCTGATCAAGGTTTTTAATGTATCAAACCTCAGCTGTCTAATTATGGGCATGAGCAATGTACCTTAATCATAAACGTTAGACAGCACTGTGATGGAAAAATCAAAGTTGTGACAGTCTAAGGAAAAGCACATTGTGCTTCAGTCAAAGTGCATTTGGGGAGGAATGATGTGTGGGCTCAAACAGTGGTTCATAATATAAATGAAATATGAATCTGAGCTCAGACCTGCAAGTTTCTGTTTGCTCCCGCTCACTTCCTTTCTGTTCAACTCACAAGTAATCATGATGTTTTAAAATGTTTTCCATCCTCATTTCGAAAAAGTGATTCAATATTTGCTTCTTTTGTCCAGAGTGTTCAACCAGATGCAGCTTCACCAACACATGTAAGTCAACACCGTGAGGACATATCAAAATACAGGCAAAATAAAGTTCATATTAGTTCTTTATATGTATTTATTTATTTTGAAGAAACTTCTATGCATACATCCATGATGCCCCTATTGATTGGTTTCAGCTTGTGAGCGTTGTTTCTTTTTAGTGTTGCATGTTGTCAGTCTTTGGCACAAAGATGTTATACATTTGAAATCAGTTCCCTTTCATTTTGAATATCCTCACAAATGACTCAAAAAGCTAACATGCTAGCTTGTGAAAAATCCAACATACTACATCCTTTAAAAGTTATTAATTTACTCTTGAAGTTTGCATTGACAACTGTATGATGTCCATGCTTATTTAAGATCGTTTAGTTTATTTGAATCAGGGACAGTGTACAAAAAAAAGAAGAGAAGAGAAGCTTTGTACCAGATTTAGCTAACTAGCTAATTTCCATCTGTTGTCCCTGGGCATTGGAAATATATGTATGCTTATATTTAATGCAAACACATTATTGTCACATGCTTTAGTGTAAGACTCTGCTGTTTTTACTCTTCTAAAATCCTGATCTGTGTGTCTCTATTTATGTGTGTGTGTCTGTAGGGTCACAACCAGTTGGTGGCTTACAGCCGGGCTGCCTACTTCTGCATCTTCTGCACTCTGATCTGGCTGCTGGAGCAGCTGCTGAGGATGAAGGACCTGCCTGTCTCCAACCTGTACGGGGTCACCATAGTCTGCCATGATGCACTGCACTTCTTAAGAAACCTGCTCATGGGTAAGGAGAGAGGAGACGAACGAGCAGCTTCCCAGTGGAGCCTTGTTTTAGACAGCCAAGCATCGGCTGTGACACGGCAACTGCTTTGTTTCTTGTTGTTTATCATTTGTTTGAACTCCTATCCAGAACGATAATTACTAAAAATTGCCTGTTTTTGTCTGATATGTAAAACAGGTTTTACCTACTGCTTCCCAATCACCTTCCTGGTGGGCCTTTTCCCTCAGATCAACACCTTCACCATCTACCTGCTGGAGCAGATTGACATGCACCTGTTTGGAGGAACAGGTTGGTGCAAGAGTTTCTGTGTTTAGAATACCTAGACGATTGTTCGTTCTGTTTTCATTACCCCCATCTTATTAGTAATTTCAAGTTACATCTGTGGATATGTAATCTATATTTACAGATTTTACATAAATGGAGAGTGTGTTCTTGGGGTCACAGGTCACACCTACACATTCACACCCATTGCCACACTGATGGTAAAGTCTGCTTTGTAAAGTGTACATCAGTAATAACTAATCCCATTCATACTGTACACATACATTTACAGTAAGGTGACTCTGCAACTCACACCAAGATGATGGAGCAATCACACTGAAAGCACTTTCACCAATGACAGAGTGAATCTAAAAACGTGACATGTCCACAACTGACCTTGCTATGGCATAAAACTAGAACTAATTTGGTGTGAAATCATTTCTGATGGCTTTTGAGTAAAACTAAAATCTCCTGATTTAAAAAAAGTAAAACTAGATCTTAACTTCTGGGTTTCTCTTTGTTGTTAATGCTACTGCATGTCTTGTCCCTTTACTGTTATTTGTGTGTTCCAGCTGCTACGAGTCTCGTCTCTGCAGTCTACAGCATCCTCCGCAGTCTGATCGCTCTGTCTCTGCTCTACGGTTTCTGCTTCGGAGCTCTCAAGGTACAAACTGAATATAAACAAAATATTCCCTCTCCTCTCCTGTCCTCCTGAATTTGGGTTCATAGTAATCCTCCTGGCTGTAGGAATAGAAGACAACAGGGAGATCAATTATACAGTAAATAGCATACAGTCACTGCTGAAAGTACAGTTGCAGCACAACACAACGAGTTGTGAGTCATCTTTAAAAGTAACTTCAGTACTGCAGCTGGAAAAGGAAGCTTTTGAACCGTGGAGGTCTGAACGCAGCAGACCTTTGCTTTATGGGTACATGATGGCGTGATTCACACAGGTTTGTGTGCGACTGTGTGTTGTTACAGGAGCCGTGGGATGAGCAGCACACGCCGGCTTTGTTCTCTGGATTCTGCGGCCTTTTGGTGGTCTTCTCCTACCACCTCAGCCGACAGAGCAGTGACCCCTCTGTGCTCATGTGAGTATTTGTGCATCTTTGTGTTATTCAAGAGAGATTCAGCTCGGTCAAGCAGCACAGTTACAAACTTATAACACAAAATGTAACATTTTAAAACAATAAAAAATAAGACAAATGGACTGAATCGTTACACATTACAATAAACAGACATCAATATTCAAAAATTCTACAGCCAAATTAACTTTGAAAATAGAGTTGAATTAATTGACATGAATGGCAAAATCTGCTTATGTTTATTTTATTCATCTTAAACGTACAGTATGTAAAATCTGCCGCAAGGGGGCTCTCAATCAAAACAATAACAAAAGAGATGTCGTCGCTCCTCGCAGGGTCTCATGGGATACCACCCCCACCCCCACCCCCCGTTAAAACAAACGAACTCCGTGTTGAATCAATACGAACGGGCAAAACCGACCTGAGAAAGACTGACGATGTATCCAAGTATAATTCACATGACGTTTTATATCACAGCAGCACATACAGCGACAGAACGGCAGCTTTCAGTAGCAGCTAGCGCTTAGCTAATACAGCGGTCTTTGACGTAACATCCGGTGTTTCCTTGACAACGATCAACATTTCGTGTCTGTCATGGCGGCTCATCATGTCAGCTGCCTACAAGACACGTCCCGTTACAACTATAAAATTACGTATTTCTCTGGCTTTGATAACTTTTGGAAATATTTGAGGCAATGTAAGTACTGAACTAAAAAATATATATAACATGGGTTTAGTCAATTTTTAATTGAAGTTAGATATTTTAATGTAAACAATAGCATGCAATCTTACATACTGTACCTTTAAGCTAAAAAATAATGGTAACTTTTTACTTTGAGTTTTTATCGCGCAAGAAGAAATCTGTGAAATATAAGATCTTCATAAACGTAACTTTTAGTTATTTCCAGAAGTGTCATGTCAGCATGTTTAAAGCTCAATCAAGATCATTCTCAAGGATCTTCTCAAGAATTTAAGTAAGATTTTTCTTAAGTTGTTCTTAAAAAGATTTCTAAGCAGGCTCTCCGTCAGATTTACCAACATGTTCTTAAATGACTGAATTGTTCGCAGCTAAGTTGAAAGCGTGTGCCTGTTGTTCCTAATTAGCATATGTAACCGCCCACTAAAACCCATAAAAGGATATGAGTGCAAGGGCCTTGCAGAAACACAGAAACACACGCTGGTAGCAAAAAATAAGGTTGTGGAGATGCCTATAAGAGGGCTGAAGATGGCCCTGGTGGAGCACCGGACCATTAACGGCAAAGACACTTGATCAGTTGTGAAGTGGAGGTACTACTGCAGGAAGTCAGCAGCATACACACCGTTTTATTCAGCAGTGTGAGATATGGTTACACAGGAACACAAAAAAGCAATAAACATAATTCATGTGTGTGAATGGAATTGTCATATGTATGTTATTTGTTTAACAAGACCACTCAGATTTTTATAACCATATAAATATTTATTAGATATTTTATGAATTATGAAACAAAATATTGTCATGTAAAGGCTATACTATTATACAACTGTAGATTTAAACAGTCATTTTGCCCGAGCCGCTCAGCCCTCAAATGTGCGTACGAGTACTCTCGAGTGTTCTGACCTTAGAACAAATCCCACCCAAGAAAAGATTGGTGAATCCCAGAATCTCCTTCAAAAGTTTTTCAGTAGGATTGAGGAACACATTTTGGTTGGTGAAAGATTACATTAGAAAAATCAGAGAAGATGTAAAGCTACTAAAAAGACACAGTTTTGTTACATACATCATGTGAATGTAAATATTCGACACATAAAACCTGAATCACATTTTTGTTTTGCTGTCAATTGTTTAAGAGTTTGTCACAAAATACGTTTATGTTGTGTCTTTGTTTAATTCATCATGTAAGAGCTTCTCATTCAACACTTTGTTATTTTCAGGTCTCTGATCAAGTCGAAGATAATGCCCGCTTTGGTGGAGAGCGAGGAAGAGGAGGAGGAAGACACAGACATCAAGGACCCACTTCCTGACAAACTGCAGAGCTCGATGGTGACATACACTTACACTGATTGAGTCATCAATAATGTTCTTATGAATCTGTTCAGTGAAATCACAATTATACATATCAAGTGTTGAGTTGACCTGTGAATTAATTGGAGCAGTTTTTATTGCTTAACATTGCTGCAGCCCACAGTGATTATCACCAGGTAATCATTACGGTGCACCTGAGGCTCCAGAATTCATCCAAACTGAGTGTAAGACTCAGTCAGACTTTTAGAAGCGATAACAAAATGTTGTCTGGGATTACAGGGAGTTATGCGTCCTGGAAAACAAGCCTCTCACTGCCTTTTGCACTATTAATAGAGGATTATGAAGCTCTCTGCAAGCTGCTTTGTCTTTGATCTCCAAAAGCTGAAGACTCAGAACGATTAGACAGAAATAATCACACCTAAATGAGTCAGACAGCTGAGTTTGTGCTCGGTGTGGATTATTAAAGATCACATCTCTTCCCCCCCTGCAGAAGGAGATTCTGCTGTCGGATGTAGTCGTGTGCTCTGTCGCCTACATCCTGACCTTCGCCATCACTGCGAGTACCGTGTTTCTGTCTCTCAAGGTGAGACTGTAACTTCCTCTTTTTTTACACTGCCTAAGACGTGATGCCTAATTGTTTATTTTCAACAGCTTTCTTTCATTGAAGCTACGATGAGCAGCTTTCATTTGTGCTGTTTTTGGTGTCCCATGATGAAAAACCAGCACACCGTGTCTCTTTGCCACTGATGTCTTGTGTAAAGTAATACTCTTTAACAAAACGTATCCTCCTGCTGTCTCTTACTTTAAATGTTCAGATCAATGTCCATCTTTTCCTTGGAAAACTTATCAGTTTACATTCTGTGAATTGCCTCATCTGACTCCGACCCGATGCAAGAGATAGCAGCCTTATAGAAATAGTCATCTCCTTTGCTTTTGTAGGTCACATAGAGGCTTTATTATTAATTACTGTCTGCTTCATAGCTAGCTAAAAATACTCACTAGAGCTTTAAATAATATATCACTTTTATTTCTAGCCTTTTGTGACCATCGTGCTGTACGCTCTGGCAGGGACAGTGGGGTTTGTCACCCACTACCTGATCCCCCAGCTGAGGAAGCACCACCCTTGGTTGTGGATCTCCCATCCAGTACTCAAGACCAAAGAGTATCACCAGTTTGAACCCAGAGGTCAGCATGCCCACACTGTATATGGAGTTGTTTGTTCATAGTTAATTAAGTAAACCAATGGACCGACAGGAAAATGATCAGGGAGCATAGATTAAAAAAAACAAGACCATGCAGCTTTCTGAATTTATTACAAGGATAATAAATAGTGTTTTGTCCATCTGGATCCAGATCTGAATATAAATAAAGTCAAACTCAATGCTTTATTGATCTGCATACATTAAAATCCACAGAGTGAGTAATGCTGATTTGACGAGCCATGATTTTATTGACATGTTAACACTGTTTGGGGATTAAGGGGCAAAGCATGTACGATTTCCTTCAGTGAGCAAGTTTGCATGTTGACTGATGAACTGGTGAAATACCATTTGATTAAGCAGAAAACGTTTTAATAGTTTATGAGACATTCAGTTGATTTAGAGACAAAAAAAACAACAACCTTGTAATGCTAAAAATATAGCTACTTCGGCAGACGTGAATACGATGAGACTTTCAAATTCTAAATGGCTGTCTTATCATCACGATTATGACGTATCAGTTACGTTTAATAAAGAAATAACAAACAAAACATTCACCTTGAAATGTGTGTCCTACACATCCTTGTGTGTAAGTTGTGATTCTGATCCTCTTGAATCATTTCCCTGCTCTTGCATCTGTCACAGAGGACGCTGTGCTGATGTGGTTTGAGCGGCTTTACGTTGGGCTCCTGTGCTTTGAGAAGTATGTGGTGTACCCCGCCATCATTCTGAGCGCACTAACTAATGACGGATTTGCCCTAAGTCACCGCAAGAAGCTGGGAATTCAGTGAGTGGACACATACAGCATCCAACACAGTATTCATTCAGATGTGAAAATGTATAGATGTGCATAGCACTTTGCTGCATGTCAGTCAGTGTGTGTGTGTGTGTGTGTGTGTGTGTGTGTGTGTGTGTGTGTGTGTTGACTGAATTCTTGTTTGTTCTGCCTCCAGCTGCGATGTACTCCTGACGACTGTCGCTGGATTGAAACTCTTGCGTTCTTCCTTCTGTGATCCAAGCTTCCAGTTCCTCACCCTGCTCTTCACGCTGGTCTTTTTCCACTTTGACTGTCCGCACGCCTCTGAGAGCTTCCTGCTGGACTTCTTCATCATGTCTATAGCTTTCCACAAGGTGAGCGAACACTGTTTGTTCCTACATGGAAACAGAGTTGGCTGACGTGCTGTGCATTGGACAATATTGGTGTAAAGATTTTGTCAAAGATACATTTCGAAACACAACTAATTACAGAGCCAAACACTTAAAAGCAAACGTGTTAGGTTCTCAGAGAAAGATGAAGACATTTTACCAAGTGGAGCATAGAATAGTTCACATTTGATCACTCGGCAAAAAGACTAACAGACTGACAATTTGAATGCTTTTATACTCAGCCTCTGAAAATAGCTTTTCTTAAGTCTTCTGTGGCTCTGAAGGAGAATTGTCCGGTCTGAGAAAAATTACCATATTGATGTCATTGTGATGTCTAAGAACGAAGTCATCCAAGCGTTCAACACAAGGTTGTTTGTTTTTCTTTAATAGAAAGGCTGCATTACAAACAAGAGGTGTGACAATAACACCAGCTGCATTATACAAAATTGTAGAATTCAGCATTTTCTGGGGTTTGCCCATATTAGGGTCAAAATGTCAGGAGGTTTGTAACCTTTGACAAATTGATTTTTCTGGGGGGAGGATTTTTTCCTTTTTTGGGGGTGGGTTTCGAGGTGAGCATGTAAACAGATAAGAGGGTCTGAGATAATTAATAACATTTAACCAAACTACTTGGCTAAGAAGCTCCAACCACCTTTCTGTCACCAAAAGGAAGTACATACTATGTAATTGGATTGAAAATCAGTGTTGGGAGCGGCAGTTGGCCGAGTGGTTAGGTAGCGCCCCATATGTGGAAGCTTTGGTCCTCCAAGCAGGCGATCCAAGATCGAGTCCTGCCTGTGGTTCCTTTCCTGCATGTTATTCACCTCTCTCTCATTCTGATTTCCTTCTCTTTCCACAGTTCTTAAGAATAATGGCATAAAAATCCTACATTTAATATGATAGCAGTTGACCATAGAGGACTTTATGACCTTAATAGTGATTTGAAATAATGTTGAGAGATCACTTTATTTACCTTTGAGTCAAAGGGTAGTGCTAAATATAAATAAAACACCATGATGCCAAATATAAAGACTTCTCTGTTGAGTCTGTTCACCGAGGACTTACTGTGTTCTTTTCTTTCTGTCCAGATGCGAGAGCTGTTGCTGAAGCTTCATTTCATCCTCGTTTACATCGCTCCGTGGCAGATTGCCTGGGGCAGCGCTTTCCATGCCTTTGCTCAGCCATTTGCTGTGCCACGTATCCTTTTCCTCAGACCTTGTGTGTGTGTGTGTTTCTCTGTGTCTTCATGATATCAGATTAGTAATTGCTTGTCTTTCCTTGACCGGTGTGTGTTAATTCAGACTCAGCCATGTTGCTGCTCCAGACTTTGCTCACCACTGTCTTCTACACACCGCTGGCTCCCTTCCTGGGCAGCGCCATCTTCATTTCCTCCTATCCTCGGCCAATAAGGTTCTGGGAGCGAAACTACAAGTAAGAACCCGACAAAACGACTCGGTGAGAGTAGAGTGAACTTTCCAAACAGCCTAAACATGTGTGAGAAGTATTCACTCACATTTTAATTCCAAGATCAAAAATCCAAAAGAAGGCTGCTCGTCAAGACACGTTACCAAATTAAATCATCAACCAATCGCAACCAAAAGCCAAAATGTACAAGCAGGTTTAGCTTGTCAGCCTGATACAGCTTATCCATTGTGCAAAAGAGTTTACATGTTGTCCAAATCTTAACAAAATATATCAATTAGCAAGACGGTATTACTGGATTACATTATTTAATTTCTATATGTTTTTAGCACAGTTCGTGTTTACTTTATGTCAATTTTGAGCACATGTTAACTCTGAGGGTCAAATTTTTGAGCCCCCTAAAACTGTGCAAATGAGTAAAAAAGGATCTTCTTTTTCCACAAAACACACGCAGAGGGTTAAATGCCCCCCTTACTGCACTGCAGAGTGAGCAGCATTTCTGTGTGCTGGAGCTGTTATATTTAAATGAGTCTTTAAACAGTTATTTGGGGACAAATTGGCTCCTTTCTATGCAAAGGGGCTTAATTGCAAAAAGAGTCTCAAAAACACCATGGAGCTGATAGCCATGCGCAGTGAGAGAGAAAAAATTACCGTCTGCTTAGAGTCGGGGGCGACAGCGCCACAGTATTTATGATCTACGCATGATCAAGATGCGAGTGTCCTTGCTTGCTCCATTAAGGGAGGAAGCTTTTGTTTTTGAAACGGTAAAACTCATATAACAATTTTTCAAGGCTGGCCTCACAAAACATTTGAAAAAGTTCCCCCTCCCATCCTAGCTCATCGTCTTTTTGTTGACAACGCTGTGCTCCTTCAACATGAGAGCACAGCTACCTGCAGAGAACAGGAGCTTCTCTTTACATTCAGACTCCAAACAAGAGCAAACTGCACAGAACAGGACATCTCTACGAGTGGGACCTGCTCTGCGAATTAGACCTTGAGACAGAGCAGATAGCAGGAGCAAATTATTTGCAGTTTTGGTGCTATTAGTGGTCGTAATCTTTTCTAAGTGAATCAGGCCCTGAGTCAATTGCACATACAACATGCACATGAACATTCTGCTGTAAATACTCGCAAGAGAAGAAAGTTTAAAAACTACATTACCCAGCAACTTTAAGAAACTAATGAGTCTTTTTAAAAATTAACGCATATAACAGAAGACCTGTTTTTAAGTTTTATCAATAACAATGTACTGTAATTATTTTTTATATTGAGTGAAGTACAAATGAAACCTTATCAACTGAGTTTGGCAGTTTAGCAGACTGACACCCCCCCCTCCTCCACCTCCCCTACCTCCTCCTCTCGTTCACCCTTACACAACATTACCCCCCTGTTCCCTCTTACTTATTGATGTGAGGGACTGTTTGTGCTTCAGCCCACTGAAAGCGCTCCAAAAATAGCTGCAGCTTTGTTGTGCAAACTTCAGTGATTTGACATGAAGCAGCCTGTGATTATATTTAGACGCTGGGGTCTGCTTTGGAAATCAAACATTAAAATCACTTTGCAGGAGTTGGATCTTGGACATTTTAGGCTGTAGCTGCGCTGGCTGACACTCTTAACATCAATACAACATGACAACGTGAAATTATACAACAACAACTGAGACCGCAGAACAGTCCTGTCTTAAAATATTTTTAACTGTTTGAGTGGTGCTTTGAAGACTTCACCTTGTATTCATTTTAATAGTAATTAAGTCAACGAAGGATTTAAAGGAGATTGTTGTCTTTATCAGCAATTTTCTGCATGTTTCGGGGCTGCCAGTTTAACAAAAAGGACTTGTGTTAGCTGTTCACCTTATTCTAGGTTACAAACACTTTGGAAACACATTGACAATATTGAGTCATGCTTTTCACTTAAAGGCATACTTTAAAAGATTTCTGCGTTTACATAAGAAACGAGGACTAGACCTGTTTGTGTATATTTATTGAGGTTTTTTTTTTAAATTGGCATTATAAAGTTTTCCAAAAAAAGTTCAAAACCTCAGACAAACTCATCATTGTTCAAGGTCAGCCTGCATTAGCTAACTCATGGCGTTATCACTTCAGCAAAAGGAACATGAAATGAAAAAAAGTATGACTCAGTAAGAATGAAACTCAACATTGATTTTTCTTCAGTCATCAATCAAACTTTATTTGTAAAGCACTTTTCATACAGTGATGTAGCTCAAAGTGCTTTACATAAATAGAAACCAAGCTGAACCAACATGACCCCCCCAGCCCCCAGCCCTACCCCACAATCCAGAAGCAAGGTAAGAAAGAACTAGATAAAAACAGGAACTGACGCACTGAGGAAACGCTATCATGAATTCTTAATGAGGAAACACAGGAGGTTTAAGTGTTAAAATTCAAGATGGGAAATAACACAATAATAAAATGTGTGTAAAATGAATAAGAAAATGTAATTCAATCAGAAATACATAATAAAACAAAATTAATCAGTAGAAATATAACAAAATAAAGAAGATAAGAAAACACTAAAAGCGAATCCAGAAAATAAAATAGAATAAAATGAGATGTAAGTTCATGTAGATTTTCATCAAACATTGGTGAATATTTAACAATGAAAACAACACGCTCCCATACTCCCAGGTTATTTCCATAGACTGTGAATATTAAGGTTATTTCACAAAATATTTCAGACCCCTAGTGGCCGAAGTTACATACTGTGCCTTTAAGATAAAGTTTTGACAGGTTTTTGTTGTTCTTTGGTTCCTTGCAGTACAAAGCGAATAGACAACTCTAACACCAGACTGGTGTCCCAAGTGGATAAGGAGACAGGTGAGTGTTTTCGCACTAAACTTTATTTTAATTTTCTCTTTCAGATAATGCAAACAGACTTCTTGTAGTTTAGAATCAGTGAGGGAAATGCGCAGTCATGTGTGAACTTGTTCTCTGTCCTTCCTAACATTCTTCATTTCCAGGGTGTGATGACAGCAACCTGAACTCCATCTTTTACGAGTACCTGACCCGCTCGCTGCAGCATTCACTGTGTGGCGACCTCATGCTGGGACGATGGGGCAACTACAGCGCCGGAGACTGTTTTATTCTGGCTTCTGACTACCTCAACGCCCTAGTCCACCTCATCGAGATCGGCAACGGTTTAGTCACTTTCCAACTGAGAGGCCTGGAGTTCAGAGGTAATATTCCACACCTTTAATCAACTTCCTATTTCTTCCTCTAATGAATGGTAGACTAACCTGCTGTCTGGCTGATCAACTCCATCCCAGGTACCTACTGCCAGCAGCGAGAGGTAGAGGCCATCACAGAGGGCGTGGAGGAAGACGATGCATGCTGCTGCTGTGAGCCTGGTCACTTACCCCACATGCTGTCGTGCAATGCAGCCTTCAACCTGCGCTGGCTGGCCTGGGAGGTGATGGCCACCAAGTATCTGCTGGAGGGATACAGCATCAGTGAGAATAACGCTGCCACCATGCTGCAAGTGTACGACCTCAGAAAGCTCCTCATCACCTACTACCTGAAGGTAAACCTTATCTGTGTGTATATGTGCAGTTTACAAGTTTCAGTTTGTGGTGGAAATCAACTCAGGAAAGTTGTTACTTAGATTTCTGAAAGGAAAGCTAAAGTGTTGAAGCATCTTATTTTTGATGTTCTGAACATTCTAGTTTACCATCTGGTGATTAACCAGTATGTCCAGTGTTTACTGGTGATTTCAGAACTGACACAGATTTTGTGACTTAAAGCAAATTAATATGAAAAGCACAGACTGACTTTCTCCACATTATTTATATATTTTTTTTCATTTCAATATGTACCAAAGTACATTTCATGCCTCCACAGTCTGCATACGTGGGTTTAAACAACGAGACCACGTCCCTGTATGATATGAAAGTCGTGTATTTGGATTCTGGAGATTGTTCAGGATGGGTTGGAGGTTGGTCATCCAACCAGTTGGTTTCAAAAATGTAAACACATGCATTTGTTTCTGGCAGAATAGTTTCCATACAACTGTTGATATAAATCAACATTAACAACATTAGTGAGTTATTTGGAGATGGAAAAATGTTGCCATGACACATTTTCACAGTTTCAGCATGTCAGAGTAACGAGGCACACTACATGTGATCTGCAAAGACCCTGACATCTGTTTTCATTAGTCAGCAGGTATTTTATAAGAGTCACTGGAATGGAAAGGTATCCACTGCAGATTTAATAATGCATCAACTATAGACATATTCATTGACCTCCTACGTAATGGACTGAAAATATAATTGAATAGTTCACCTATCTCAATAGACTGAAAGGTTTTCCTGCCAAAAGGTTAAACAGTTTCTGCAGTTTGCAGATGAAGCAGGATCTTTTGCATTCATTGTAATTACAAACAGCATCTTGCAAATAGTTGTTTCAGATCTGGTTAGCAGCTTTAACACAAGTTCTCTTTTCTTTTAGTTATTTTGACCCCTGACCTCCTCCCGTCTCCTTTCAGAGTATAATCTACTTCCTGGTCCACTCTCCCAAACTATCCACCTGGCTCAAAGATGCCTCCATTGAGGAGGCGTTGCAGTCCTACACAAAGTGGCACCACATCGAACGTGACCCTCAGGTCTTCAGTGTGAAGATCGATGAAGACTACGTGCACTGCCTGCAGGGAGTGACCCGCGCCAGCTTCTGCAACGTCTACCTGGAGTGGATCCAGTACTGTGCAGGGAAGATGGAGACGGTACCTCACTTAAAGATTTTTCTATCAGACTTCATTATGGGTTAGAGCAGCTGAGGGAGTCCCAGAGTGCAAGATAGCATTTCCAGACTCTTGTTTTGTCTTCACAACTGTCCAAAAGCTAAAATACTGAGGCGAATGCTGTGTCATTGTAAGAAAAGCAGCAAATAATCACACTCTAGAGATGGAACTATTTAATTTATGTGAGTGAATGAAAGAAAAGCAGAAGCAGTGGGATAATGAAACATTAGACTCTGATTTAATAGCACATTTTCACTCAATTCTATCAATTTTTAGCAGCATACATACCTCATGAATATCATTTTTTTTAAATCGTTGTCCCATATGACAGACTCTTCATGTTTGCCCTCTCTATCTGGCTTTCTTTTTGCACAGCCTGTGGACAGCGATGAGGACTCTACCTTGGTGACTTTGTGTTATGCTCTCTCAGTCCTTGGAAGGAGATCCCTTGGCACGGCATCACACAACATGTCCAACAGGTAAACCTTGTTCGAGCCAAAGAGTGACACAAATAGATGCATAAACAGAAAAACATCAATCTCTCAACTGAGTCGTGTAGGAAGATCATCATCATCAATAACCACCATTGACAGTTTTGAACAGTCAGCTTTTTTCACCAGGCTTTTAGGATTGTATTTGACCTGTGTGATGAACTCTTAAATGGGCTCACCCATCCCATTTTAATGGACAACCTTTACTGTTCATCAGTTTAAGTTTAAATGATTAATGAGCAGTTAGAAGGGGACAGGCAAAAGGACCCTCTTCTTTTATAGTTGCAGTAAGATAGCTGTAGGATGACTACATTAGACAATACAAGTTTAGGCAGCAAAATGTGAGTGTTATCAAGCTTTTAAATTCAACATTTCATCTGTGAGTGACAGTCTATGATGTATCTTTCAACATTTTCATACTCATGTGTGTGGGGTTTTTTTTGTGTATGTGGGGGGGTATGTCTAAAGAAATCTTGAATTTTCAACTTTTAAAAATATATCAAGTGTGACATTTACTCTACTGTATGTTTATGAAGTATTTCCTCAAGTGCAAGACACCAGGGATTTCAGGGGTCAACAAAAGCAACAGTCACGGATATACTGTGCAAAAATGTGATTCCTTCAGAGACAGATCTGTAGTTAAGAGAAGCATAAAGAAAGTATGGGAATGTATTGCTAACGTTATACATGAGTTATGAATGATAAGACAACAACAGATAACAATATTTATTGACTAGAATGCTTAATTGTTCCCAAAATATACCAACATGCAGTCGAGCGTGAGCCGTGCAGGATTGCATTCAGAAACTGTTTCTTGTCAGGTTCATGGTATTTAAATAAACGCAATAATGACACATCATTTTAGAATTTGAACTTGTAAGAAAGGTGCTGTAAAAATCTGTTGTTTGGTGTAGAACTAAGTATCCGGATATATTTCCCTGCAGTGTGACAGATGCAACAGAGGGGGGCACTAGCAGCCAAATCTTTAAACACACACTGTTCCTGCTCTCATGACTTTTTGTCTATTCTGAAAACACTTAACAGTTGCATAATCGCTCTTCTTTCTTTCCCCTCTCGATCTTTTTATTTCCCTTCCCCTTCTAAACAAACATCGGCACCCTTCACAAAGTCTGGAGTCATTTCTTTACGGTTTCAACACCCTGTTTAAAGGCGACTTCCGCATCGCCACCAAAGACGAGTGGGTTTTTGTTGATCTGGACCTCCTGCAGAAGGTGGTGGCTCCTGCAGTCAGAATGAGCCTCAAACTGCATCAGGTAAAGTGTGCTGTGCCTTTAAATGGATGCTGCTGCTGCTGCTGCTGCTGCTGCTGCTGCTGCTGCTGCTGCTGCTGCTGCTGCTGCCATGTCCTCATGCTGTAACTTTGGGGTTGTAAATCTGTGTCCTTTGTCTTTTTAGACATTAAAGCTTCTAGTATATCTTAACCATGTCTATTACTCATCCCTGGAGTAGACATTTCCCTTTAATGTGATAAAATCCTGCAGTCCTCCATCATGCCTTTTCCTGCCCTTTCAGGATCACTTCACCTGTCTGGAGGAGACCGAGGAGGCATCTATCTTGTACGAAGCCATCACAAACTACCGCAGCAGCCTGGTCATCTGCCACGAGAGCGACCCCGCCTGGCGTAAGGCTGTGCTATCTAGCCGCGACACGCTGCTCACACTCAGACACATGATCGATGACGGCACGGACGAATATAAGATCATCATGCTGTACAAACGCCACCTAAGCTTCAAGGTCATTAAGGTAAGCAGGTCGAGGGTGGATGCAGGGATTTTGTAATTTATATGTGAGGAATATTTCATTTCTCAGGTTGCAGCTTTAGAAAAGCTTTGAAAACGCTGGTACAGAAAGCGTATCAAGCATTTGGCTACAATTACTGTACCTCTCTGTGTGTATGGCCATACAGACAGAAGGTATATCTATGCAGTATCTTTTTTTACCGAGGAAAAATGTGTAATATACCACCAAAGGCCTTGTGTAGTAGCTTAACATGTGAATCATAACTTAACTCAGCTCAATCTATCTTGATAGAGAAGGTCAGAACTGATTGTCAGGCTGTTTTTTTTTTTACACGCAAACATGTCTAGTTAAAAATAAATCAATAATCCGTGGCACACTGAAAATAACTTAACTGTATTTTATTGTGAGTAAACAACACGTTTCGCCTGTAGCCTCCTCAGGTTCGCCCAGCACAATCACAGGGCATACACAGGTGTGTTGAATACAAACGGTCATAAGACCAATCATCACAATAAACATTATTCCAGGTCACAGCCTCAGATGAAAACTATAACGTGTAAACATAACATATTCATCCACATAGTCCAAAGTATATCAGAAAGTACATCGTGAATCAGAAATGAATTATACAAAGCATATATATATTATCATATTTACAGGAGAAAGAAGAAAAGTACCAATTCATGTCCATTTTTTATTTTGAGATCAAGGTCTCTATGGCTTACTGAATATAATCAGCTCAATGCAAAAAAAATCTTTCAGTAGGGTTTTATGAACTCATTGCAAAAATGGCCATCCTTTCAGTTCTAATCAATCCTATTGACTCCTCAATTACTTTGCTAAGTGCACACATTTCCTGGTAATACTCCACAACATTAAGTTTCAGTTCTTCAGAATGGATGATGTTAAAACTAAAGCATCCGGTCTCCTGTATGAAGCCAACACACTGCATTAGTTCAAGATGTTTATTAGCCCCTCAGTTTAATCTCTGTTCTAATAAATCATTTTCTTACGATAGTAAATGTCCCCAAAAGCTTTGACAGAGACAAACTAATGCCATTTCCCTGTATTTACCAGTGGAAAGAGGACCAAACATAAATTACTTCATGTATCCTGTAAATATCATTTCCCCATCACATTCTTTTCCTGCAGGATGTTCCCTCCTGTATTATCTGACCACCTTGATCATCTCTCTCTGCAGATCAATAAGGAGTGCGTACGTGGTCTGTGGGCCGGTCAACAGCAGGAGTTGGTGTTTTTACGGAACCGAAACCCGGAGCGTGGTAGCATCCAGAACTCAAAGCAGGCGCTGAGGAATATGGTCAACTCGTCCTGCGACCAGCCGCTAGGCTATCCCATGTACGTCATTCACTGCGATGCTGCCATGTTATCAAGTTAAAGGATTAAAGTGAAAGTTTGCATTATCTATGATGCTCACTTGTGTCTATCTTATTTTAACATAGTTTTTATGTGCTTATCTTTCCATCTTTGTCTATCTGCAGATGTACCTTAATGCTGACATTTATTCTTTTTCTTTAAGGTATGTGTCACCACTTACAACATCATACGCAGGGACTCACCGCACGCTCCGCAGCATTGGAGGAGGAGCTTTAAGCCTGGATGTCATTCGTTCCTGGCTCTGCACGAAATGGTTACGGTCAGTTTAGAATATGGATTTTGTCTGCTCATTTAAAAACAATGAATCAGCCCAGAGGTTTTTCTTTGAAGACAGGAATCAAAAAAGTATCCACACACTGTCTTACAAGTTTCATGTGAATTTAATTGCAAAAGCAACGCTTCGAGAAGTTTCTGCGGATCCTTTTTTGATTCTTGCCTTCAGTTTGATTTCTGATCCAGCGCCTGTGAAAGTTTTTCTTTCGATGTATGTACCCTGCCGCGTATTTTATCAGAGGTTTTTCTTTCCCTCCTTGCCCACTCTAGCTCAACTGACACACAAACCTCTACCTGTGACCCCTCTCTGTGACATACCTCACGTTTATTGAAAAGACTCCCTCATCATCATATTGTATTCAGTTGTAGTGTAGTAAGTAAAAAGAGGACGCTCTAACTGAAATGTCACAGGTTGTCTTTGATAGCCTTGCATATGACACTCCTCATAAGAGACTCAGTTCAATGTACTTTGTGTCATGCAGAGGTCTCATTTTCAGTAAATACCAACATGCCTTTTACAAGCATCTATTTATAATCATAACCATCATTGCTCTCTGTGATTTATTTCAGCGGATGCTCTCGTTATTGCTAAGAATGTGCTTCAGTATTTACAAATGACCTTATCCTTACAGATTATTTCCATTCTGGAGTTGCTAAATAGTTCATATAGCAGCATCCTGCTGAAAGGCAGCATCCAGCGTGCAACATTATGTAGAGTATCATCACATACACAGAGGTTATTACAGTTAATAAAACAATGAAAAGTATGTGTCTATAAACACACTATTGAAGTTAAGATGGTCTGCAAGGGCCAACATTTGTGATGACATATGAGATGATGTGCATTACATATAACAGTATAATATGTAGGTCCTATTCACTCATACAGCTTGTAGGTTGTATTTGATATAAATTAGTCAGTAAAAGATGCAAACTGCAGCGTAAGGACTCGGTTCCCTGCTTAGTGAGTGCGTCTCTGTGGATATAAGGATGTTTACTCAGTGTTTGTTGGGGAGTGACTTCCTCTCCACCTTAATTCAGTTTTAAAGACATGTACAGGGACAGTGGGCGTGCACAAGAGAAAGAGATTGCAGAATGGGATGACAGCCAAAGACTTGACTCCTTACATCTGTCCTTCCCTTTCTTCCAACCACTCCCTCTCTTCCTATGTCTGCCTTTATCCTCGCCTTAATTCCTAATCCCTCTTTTACACAAAACCTTCATAACAATTTATCATACAGGCTCTGCATTAACCTCTGCAGGGCAGCTTTGTGTGTGTGTGTGTGTGTGTGTGTGTGTGTGTGTGTGTGTGTGTGTGTGTGTGTGTGTGTGTGTGTGTGTGTGTGTGTGTGTGTGTGTGTGTGTGTGTGTGTGGCTCCCACTTAAGCTTCTTAAGGGGCTGAGTTTTCCTTTTAGATTAGATTAGATTGTTAATCCTGTTTCAGTAAAAGGTGTTGCCTTAATATCTCTAAGTAGCCAAGAAGCTAAGAAGACCAGCAGAGCTTTTCAGCAGGAATACATTTAACGTATATAAGAGAAGGACTGCCCTGTTGTGTGTCATGCGTGCTCGTTATATAACATCTCTCTCTCTTTCTCTGGGTATAAATTTATGTCTGTGTTGAACTAGCGGGAATAGTCAAGGCTTGATACATTTTTGATGGTCCTTTGCAGTTTTTTTTCATGCCTTGTACCAATGTGCACATGAATAAATGAAACAGAACTTTGTGTGGTTTCCTGTGCGTGTGTGTGTCGTCTGCAGGGTGCGTAAGGACAACCTAACCAGCTGTAACAGCGGTGTGAACATGGAGGATGTGGACTGCGGCGCTGGTGGTTCTTCCTCATTGAGCAACAACCGCCCGTCCTCTGTCACGTCCAACAGCCTGAGCCTCTATCAGCACAGAGCCAGAACGACACACAGCCACAGACACCACAACGCAGGTACACACAAACACTGACAAGAACAAGAGCAAAGACACAATAAAATACACACAGGCTGACACAACACATGATTCAGATACATGAACAGTTATGACAGTATCAGCAGGGCTGGTTTGGCTTTATGAGTTGAAAAATCACTTTATAAAGTCATGTCACATTCCAACCTTACAATTCAAACATTTAATTCATTAGAAAGAAATTGCTCTTTATTAAAATGTAACCTTAATTATGATCAGAAAATTCCCAGATTTAAAAGACTCAATAGAAAACCAAATGTATCCACAGAAGTGATTATTTGGTTGTACAAAATCAACAAACATTATTTTAGATCAGTCAGTTTTCTATTGTATAACATATGTTGATCAATTTTATGATTTTTTAAAGTGTTTGTGTGTGTTCATGTGTGTTTCTGCAGCCAGGAGAGAATACCGGAGTCGGTCAGTGCAGCCGCAGAGTCAGCGTCCCCCCGTCACCAGCCAATCAGGGCCCATCCTGGACTCAGGCTCCACCCACGGACTTGTCCAGCGTCTGTCCAACAGCCAGCTTTCCTTCAACACTTCCATAGCCTCCATTTTCTCCCAGGTTTACAGCAGCCTCCATTGCTTACTTGTTCCTACTTTAGCTTGCCTTTTACTTTGAGAACAAAGCAATAAGAGGATCTTTGTCTCTCCTCAGGTCCCTCGTCTATCAGGAGCTGGTGGGATCAGCTCTCAGCTGCAGACAGCGCAGCATCAGCAGCGCTCCAGCCAGGTGTGAGCTTCTATACATAAAGGCTTTTGAAAAACTAAACACAGGGGCAGCAATAAAGATTAAAAAAAATAACAGCTTTAAAAGTGCAAGAAAACTACTAATTAATAGATTGAGTTTGTTTTTTCATAAATTCTGCTTAATCAAGGTTTTGAATGCAAGGCAATTACTTGTCGTAGAGTGTTTTCGCAGTGTGGTATTAGTACAAATACACAACTGAGAGATCAAAGAGGGACATTTATAGACCTTCTGAGGACATGAAATGTTTGTTTTCAGAGATTCTTGTTCAGATTCAGTCATGCTGAACACTAAATCCCTCAATTATTTTGCATTTTGTCCCAGAATTTAAATAAGTTGGTGTTATTTCTAGCTAAGATTTAATGTTTCAGCTTTTCATCAGCTTTAACTCAATTTTACGGCTGATGACCAGAACATGTGATTATAATGTTGTATTTACTGAAAGCTTTTCTTCCCTTGCAGCCCACAGTGTCTTATAATTGTTAGTCCACGAGCTTATGTGTGTTTACCCTGCACAGCTTCATAAAAAAACCTGTTTATTCTATCTTTGTGTTGCCTTTCCCCAAGGTCTCTTCGTCTTCATCCACGCTAAGCCTGCTGTTTGGGAAGCGGAGTTTCTCCAGTGGACTGGTTATCTCAGGGCTATCTGCTGCTGAAGGGGGAAACACAACCGACACGCAGTCCTCGTCCAGCGTCAACATCGCAATGGGGCCCTCACACAGGTCCAGCAGCAGGGCCACGCAGGTAATGAACATACTGAATATACAGAACAGCATATTCATTTACATGCTCCCATTTTATACAGTAAACAAATACTAGTAGATGAAACTAAGGTAGTAGTATATGTAGGTAGTAGTATATGTTTCCATATGTTTTCTTTAGCACCACCTTCATGTCAAGTTCTACCTCTTGACCACTTATTTTGTCTATGACGAGGATTCTGAAAAGCTAATAGTTCTTCTGCTTTCTTGGTGAGGGTTAAACGAGAAGCTGTATACTGCTGCCCATATTTTCCTGAAATGAACAAACTAGATATTGTATTAATAGCTAGCTTTTTACAATCCATTCATTAAATATATGCACAGATCATCACAACGTTTATTTGAATGTTTGAATTTTCAGGTAAACTCAATGTTGCAAACTCTAGGTGCCCAAGCTGGGTGTTAGGCTAAAATAGTGTTTTAAATCTTTGTCATTCTATGTGCAGGTATCTCTGTAGCCTATATCCCTCTACAGAAAGCCAACGGGATATTTTAAATTGAATTTATGTTACTGCAGATAATAGGCTCCTTGGCAAACAAATGATTGTCAGTGAAGCCTCTCAGTCATCCAGGTTATGGATATTCTACATTTGATCAGACTCTTGAAAGTTCCTAATAGATTCAGAAACGTTAACCAAGTCGACCTGCCCTTATGTTCAAACCTTGGTCAAACCGAAGATTACGTTACATTTTATTAAGCAAAATTAACCTCACATGTGAACAGATTTTTGAAGAAGCTAAAGAGAGGCTAAGAAAAAGCGCAACACTACAGTCTAATGCTACCAAAGCATAGCTATAATCTTCATGAAGGTGTTCATCACCTGTAAATCATGTTACATGTTCAAAATTCACGAGTTGGGTATATACTGATGTATTTATCTCATTGACTAAAACACTCTTAGGCATCTGCTAAGCATGACATTATTTCAGATGTCTTACCAAAAGCCCAATTATACAATTCTGAAATAATGATAAAACAAGGAAATGTTTTTAAAGCCAGAGAGGCTAAACCAATTTAATCAACTGCAATGGATGACAAATCCATCTTTATGTTCTTATGATTCGACATGCAGAATGGTGTAAGAGCACTTCTGACTATAAAACAAGAATATTTCTCTAATGTGCCCTGCTGTGACTGCTTATAAGCATTTTCCTTCCCCCCCTCTTTCTCAGTGGACATCAGAGGCTTATGAGAGCATAGATGCAACCTACTCCAACGCTGCTACAACAGTGAAAGACGGCGTGCAGTCAGGTGACCGAGGCTGCAGCCAGGGATTAGACAAGACCCTGGAGGACTCAGCGTCTGCCTCAACAGCTCCAGAGACGACTGATCAAAAGACTGTGTAGGGAGAAAACGCACACAAACACACGCACACACACACACACACACACACACACACACACACACACACACACACACACAGATGAGTGTCCATACACATGCCCATATACAGGCAGGACTGTATAAAAAAATTACGCTTACATTCAAAGGATTGTTTGACAGAGCACCCATGCACACCAACCTGCCTCCTCTCCTGCCCTCAGCATGTGGTCTCACCTTGTTTGTCGGAATGTAAACAAGTCTGAAAACAAGATCTTGGATCTGGTTGATGAATTAAAGACATTTTTAAATGAAGCTGCCTCTTTTCTACCTCTCTTTATGTGACATGAAGTTTTTATGTTTTGTTAAATTGTGAGTTGTGGTGGGATGATGCCCTACGCTGCTAATATTTTTAAATAGCTTTGGTTTCAGATAGATAGATAGATAGATAGATAGATAGATAGATAGATAGATAGATAGATAGATAGATAGATAGATAGATAGATAGATAGATAGATACTTTATTGATCCCGAGGGAAATTCAAGAAAGGCACCATAGAAGAAGTGTGTCAATTCAAAGGATACAAAGAAAACCCTTCAGTGTAGTTTCTTAAAGGTCACATATACTCCTTTTCAACAAGTTTAATTAAGTCTCAGAGGTCCCCAAAACATGTCTGTAAAGTTCTTTGCTAACAATGCTAACACGCAGATGTTCAGTAAGTGAAGTATTTATAATGTTGAACTTGGTTTAATATAAAAGCATGCTAGCTAACGACGCTGAAGATATGAAACCTTAAGTTTGTAGAGTAACAAGCATCTGAATATTCAAGGGAATCAAATAATACACCCTCAAAGTCCAATTGTTGTTTTATTTAAATTTTCTTTACTTTATCAATCCTAATGGGAAACTCGGGTTCACACTTGTTGTTGATAGTCATGGTACTAACACAAATAGGCCCGAACTACACACATGCACAAACAGGACCTGTGGACATGCATTACCGGAGAGATGTCCAAGTGAGGGGCTGCTGGGGGTTTGGTGCCTTGCGCGAGGGCACCTCGGTAGCACTTGGAAGTGAACTGGCACCTCTCCAGCAACCAGACCAACTTCCGTACTTTGATCATACGTCTTGAATCGGTAACCCTCTTCGCAAGCATTGTTTCCAACCCAAGTGCCTACCGACTGAACTACTGCCAGCCCTGAAAATATAGGAACTAAAAACCGAATGTGCAGAGTGCGTCCGTGAGGATATCTCCACTCCCACATATCCAGACAAATAACCACACAATCACACTTGTAAAAAATCTATTAAGTATTTATTGTAAGTTGTTACATTAAGATTTCTTTCTCTAGCAGCACTAGTTCAATTACAGATATTCAAGGGCAGTTACCATAGATTAGAGTTTTTCTATTAATGCAAGATGTCATCTTGTAAACAAAGAGATTGAACCATAGAACAAAATGTACCACAATTAATTACAATGTTGACATAATGTTAACTCACATGAGGCTAAGGGCTGTTGAAGAAGAATTTTGATTCTTTTGAGATAAAAAAAATAATACAAAATCAATAACTGAAATAAGCATCCTGTTAAAATAAATTAAAATAATTCAAAGCAAATTAAAATAGTCACCATATTTTTTGTATGTGACACGGTTACAATTTCAGTAGGATCTGATGTGGTTGCTTTTAATCCACATCAGGTTAACAAAGTCCTTCATGTTAAATATGAAATAGATTAAAAATGGATGATTCAGAGAGATGACAGAAATAACAGCAAAAGACAAATTGTGTTTAATGGAAAGGAACAATTTGAGTCGAACACAATGTTTCATTTTATAATGATAACTTTGACCTGCTTACATTGAAACAAAAGATAGATAATTTCCAACAATAAAGTACTGTTATATCTTACTCACATGGACAGTCTCATGACCACTGTATCACACAAATTAAACCTGTTTTTTCATTCTTTTAAAAATGTATAGCTCAACTGTTATTTTATCTTTTGAAAGGGTACTTTTACACCTGTTAAATATACTTATTTGCTTGTGGAAAGTAAGTTAAGAAGAGTAATTCCACTCTCAAGTCTGTATGATAAATATGAAAATGGAGCTAGCAGAAGGGCAGCTTAGTTTGGCAAGCCAAGACAATTCATGTTTAGCTATCTTGGAATAGTCTAAAACTTTACCCCCTTTTAAACAAATATCAACATTTTGTTTTACATTTGTCATTTTTGTTCATACATAACAAAATTGAGTGGGTTTTTGATATGAACAAAACCAGGCAAGCAGTTTCAATCTGCTAGCCTTAACTAGCTAGTGCTAGCTTAAGAAATTAGCCTTATGTCTGTAGCTTCACAGTGAGCACAGATTTGAGAGTGGTATCAATCTGCTCTTCTGAAACTTGGCAAGAAAGTGAGTCCACACCCCTCACATTTGAACTACTGTTTCACTCAGCAAATGTTAGTTATGAATGTTTTAACTAACATTTATTTTACTCTCCTTGATTAAAAAGTCATATCTGCATTGCACTATCATGCAGTGAATTGCCAATGCTAAAATTATTTTTTGTTTCTCGCAATGTAAACGTTTCATAATAAGTAGTTCTGTTAATGTGTACCGGCATTTTCTTGAAGTACAGCTTTACAGTATATTCTTCAAGGTTGGACTTATGATGGAGACATCTTTTCCCCCCACTGCTACACTTGAAAGATTTTTGCATCTCAAGGCGCTTTTTGACAGCAACTGATGATCAACGATTGATGACCAGTTTCCTTTGATAAAATTCAAAGTCATGATGAAAAACAACCCGATGCTTCTTTAGTCCGACCCTGAGGGTTAGCAACACGGTGTTCTGAGATGTTCAAGGAAGTTCCACAATTTGTTGAACTCCTGAGCTTACTCTTTGTGGCTACTGTTTGATGCTAAGCCTTTTGAATCTGAAAACCAGAGCTCTCATTCTCTATGTGCAGAAAGATTATGGTCTTTAAGGGAATACATTTCACTCCCATATCCTTTTTTACCAGCAGTGACCACTAGGATCACATTTTATTTAGTTTGGTGTCAATAAAATGGTCAGGAACTCAGTCATCATCAAAGCTGTCAAGCAACCAGAAAAACAAAGTTGCTGCTCTGGATTGACCAAAAAAACTGCACCTATCACTGCCTTGGTTTATTTACTCTGCAAGTCATGCATGTGGAAGTAAATAACCAGCCATAGAGTATATCTGTTAATACAAATAGGGTCATTAAGTTATTCTGGCAATTCATAAGACACTCAAAACAAGAATTGAGAACTCATAACCATCAATATTAGTGAAACATACTACAAGAAAAATATGAACCTCTTAAAAGAGTTTCTGATATTTTTAATTGTCTGCATACTGCAGTACTTGAATACATACTCATACAGTATTGTTTATAGCAAATAACTGAATTATTTCATTTATTTAGCAAAAGCATGCTGAATAGAAAAAATGTCACTTTTTTAATCGTCTAAAGTGACGGTAAAATTGTTTTTGTTTTCACCCGCGGATCATCTGCGATCTATCTACAAAGGCATGACAAAAAACCATGAGGCTTAGGCATCTAAATCAATAAAGAGAAAAGTGATTGCCTATATCTGTTTCAATCCAACTTCATCCAGTACTTGCACAAGCATAATCACTTTCCTTTGTAGCTTAAACACCTCTCAGAGCGGTTCAAACCAAACAATGAGGTTGACTGTTTAAGTGTTTAAGAGGAAACCAACATCTGTGTGATTTCTCTCTCTCTGCTCCTACTGCTAACAGTATTGTTTGTTTTTACAAGGAGAGGAAGTGAGACAGGCAGAGCAAAAATGACAGAAAGAGATCTCGAGGTCTGTTTTGAAGCATTAAGAGGCACCAAATCCAACACACAGGGAACACACAAACTAGGTTAGAGCCATAATACATTGTGAGGAATAGTTGGAAAAATCTATACATCAACCCCTCCTATTCTCACTTACATATCTGTTCAGGAGCTAAATTGTTTGTAAAAAATAAGAAAATAAATTACCAAAACCAAACCGAACTTCGACTAGAAGCTGGATGATGGCTTGAGAGATCGATCTTCTCAGAAACATACTACTGACTTTTCTTACATCTTGCTCCAGTAGAGTATTAAAAAGAAAACCCACTTTTGCTGATGTTTCCTTTATCAATGCTACCATATTAACACAGTGATAGTCTGAATGGACGTGGCTACAAAAAGAACAAGAATAGAAAAATAAGTTGCTGTTGTTTGCTTATGACATGGTGCTTTACTTTTAGACTTTTAGAGCCTTTCACTGACGATCCTGATAAACTCTTCATGATTTCATGTTTTTTTTTTTTTTATGAATGACATACTGGTTTTATAATGTGTCTTGCTTGTATGGACAGTGCACATCTCTACCATTAAAGACCCATCTTGTTTCAAGGTTTGCTCCAACTCAGCCCTTTAAAGTCAGACTCTGGAACTTTTGAATTTAGACATAAAAGTTGTCCGGCTGTTGCAGTAAATGCTAATTTATTCAAAGGTTTTGGTGCTACAGCCTTACTTGGTCTGGTGAGACCACTCTATTGTTGTGGGTTGTGGCTAATGTTGGCAAACTTTACACAGATGTTATTGATATTACCGAATTTTGCTGACTTTATGATGACTCTATTCTACTTGTGCTATTTTGCACATGTAGCCAATAATTTGCCCCCCCCCCTTCTATTGTAAAGCGTCCTTGGGTTTCTTGAAAGGCGCTATATAAATCCAAGTTATTATTATTATTATTATTATTATTATTATCCCCCCAAATGTCCGCTGGGGCAACAATAGCCGTTGCTTAGCAAAAGTAACAGTGTTGCTGAAAAATTGACCAAAATTAATAATAAAAACTATGACAAGTCAAAATTGGCCCACATACCTTATTAACATAACAGGACAGGGCTGGATAAAACAAATGTGTCACAGACAGTCATGATGTGGTTGAGCCTTAAATAAATAATGCCTTCAGAACTACTGCGCAAGGCCAGTTACTCATTATGTAGCCTGAGAAATGACTTTTTCCCCCTTAACTGTCAGTTTAATTTCAGTCGTCTTCATCATCTTACCAAGACCCCAGCACACAGCCACATAATGTCAGACAACCACACATTTATTTGTTTTCAGAAAGGTTTCTTTTTTTATCATCACGAAGGCATATACTATTTTCTCTGTATATTACTTGTTATATATATATATAGATTTTATATATATTTATATAGAAACAAAAATAAGCGTACATTTTTGCTGAATAAGATTGAAGAATATCAGCAAAGGGCAATGTAAACCATGGTCCATCTAAACCCGGTGAAAGGTGCGGTAGTTCGCCCTTTCCCAACTCACCCACAGTAACAGATTTGCATAGGCAAAATGGGATTAGCCCTTAGACAGTGGATTCCTGAATTCTTTACAGAGATGCAAAATCTAGTTCAGCTCAGCATAATTAAAAACAAACATACATACAAAAAAAAGTGGACTAGGCCAAACTCTCTTTCACCCCTCTGGTCATATACATAGTCTTTTTTTTTTCTGTGCACATTTTGTTTACAGTGTTAGGCTTCAAGTAGATCTAAAAACAACTTGTAAATTGACAACTAGATGTGAAATAAATTAACCAACATGAGAGGTAGTGAAAAGCCTAGAGAGACGTTGTTGTTGTTTTTTTTATACAATGAAAAAAAAAAAGTCATTAAGGCCAAAGCTTCTCAAACCGCCTCCAACAAATCAGGACACTTCAGCTCTCAATGTATTGTATTCTTCTGTCAAATAAAACCAAACCACAGCCATGTTTTGAAAAACCCAATCACTTGGTACCACTGGGATTTTAAAGACAAAAATCCAAACTCAGTGATGACACTACATCACTTCACATCATTAGCATTGTTTGTAAAATCCACATTTGAAATGCAGTTAATAAAAAAAAAAAAACAGGCGTGTCCCCCCCCCCAGCTATGTTAAAGTCACAATAAGTAAAAACGAAAGGACTGAAGCAGAAAATCATTCCATCTGCTTTGTCTGTCCTCGCTGTAAAACACTGTTACCTGGGTTTCTGCTGTGTCTGTCCTCCCTGTAAACCCCCAAAAGTGCTAACCGCTTTTAGCACAGGGCAAAGTCTCAGGCCAGCAACAAAACCTGCTGGCTTTCTACTCTCACTGGAGACAGCAAGCTTCCCCACATTTATGAATATTTAACAAGGTACACACATCTCACAATTTATACATGTAAACTCGGTTTAATTGCACCATGTTTTCATTTTCTGGTTCTTGGTGAAACATTCTTGTGTTGATTACCGTATAGACTCAGCAACAAGGAAACATAGCTGTACTGCGTAGTGGAGAAATGTGTCTGATGGAGAGATTTAAGAGTGGCAGGCGTCCTCCTACTGAGTCAAAAATGACAGAATAGTCAACATACAACATCTGAAATGCTTATGTTTTCTGGAAAATCTCTCCTTCAGTGTCAGAGTTGGTAAATGACCCTGAATCTGTATCTACCAGTGAACAACTGAGCATATGCATGCACAGATCTTCATTACAGCATCTAAGAAATATGAATCAAGTCCAAATGAGTATCATTGTAGTCTAAAGTGAGTACTGTGTTGTGAGATTAAATATAGTATACTTTCTGCTGGGTGGTTATTGGTTTAGACTTGGTTTCTGGAGGTTGCAGCATATATTTCATTTACTTAAACAAATACTTGACTGAAAGCGTCTGTATTAATATGATGAGTTGGTTTTGAACTGGCAGTTTCATCCAGTCAGCATTTTATAACAGTGAGTGAAAGTAAGTTGGGAGGAAAACAGAGTTGACTCTGTGGACTCTTTCACTTAGGCCTTAGCAGAGAATTTCTATATCTTTAAAAAAAAAGAAAGAAGAGAAATTCCATTGTTTGTTTCCTTATTTAGTTTCGCTAGTAAACTTTCCTAACAAGCCATAACTTATTGCATTTTCTGACAGGTGTCATGCAAAGTTACTTAACAAAATTCAAAACAAATCTAAGGTAGTGGAACAAAGGTTAAGGTAGACTCCAATCTTTTATTATGAACTACATCCAATTATAATAGTCTGCTCGACATTCTGCATTTTAAAATGTCATCTAGACCAACTTGGCACATAATTATCAGGTAGTTAAAAGTAGGTGGCAACAATGATGCCCACATTTATCAGTGAGGAGTGGCACTCTTTCGTTGACACTTTGAGACGGATTAACCATCAAACCAGAAGGTCTGCTAATAATCATGTGGTAGAATACTTATACTCGGAGGCCTGGTTAATTTAAAATGAAAAATAGAATATACTGCACTCATGCACTTTCTACTGCACATCCACAGGCCAGGAACAAAGTTCATGTTCACATCATCATTAAAAAAATGTATATACTTTAAATTTTAAATGGGACATTTGGCAAAAAAAACATCAATTTTTTCTTTTCAAAAATGTTTCGTTGGGTGTGTTAATTGTACCATACACACATACATATAGCAATTATCATCGCATGCTGTCAAAGTCAGATTTAAAAACAGACCAGAGTGTTGAGAGGGCTGGCAGTGGGATGGAAGATTAGCATGGCTAGCACAAACATGCTAACTGCCTGCCTACAGCATGCTTAAACCTAGTTAGCCTTGTTGAAGAGGCTAGCATTGACATGACTACACAAACTTCTTTGCTAGCCTGGAATGTTAGCATGTTAGCATTATTATACCAACCCTCTCCACTAGCTCTAGGAAAGAATGAGTGTCTTTAGTATGCAGTAGATATCTGTAGGACTACCTTACACTCTACAAGCTTCACCTGCAAGAGAAACAGATGTGTAACGAAATGGCAGAGACTGTACAGCCTGGTGACCAGTCACATCTAATATCTCTACACAGCATCTTTGACATCATGTTTGGCACCCGTGTCACATATCTCCAGCTTGATATTGGACATCCCAGTCCAACAACTGTGAAGTTACCTACAGCATCTAAAGCTAAAGCCTTACAGGCAAAGGCCAGGGCCTGAAAGCCCTTCAATAACATCAGTGCCTGCTGCATCTGCTTATTTCTTTATGCAGAATCAGCTTTCCGACAAAGGTCAATTCACTTTTTCAACACTTAAAGGTAAATCCTCTGTTTCTGCGCAATAATTTTAAAATGTAGATGACTTTGCTCGGTCAACGTGGGTTTGTTTATGGTTATTTTGTCCAGCTGGGTCCCCCTCCCCCCCCCACAATGGTCACCTGTGCTTGTCAGGCTGTGATGGTCTGAGTTGGAGGGAGGGGAAAAAAGATGGGAGGTAGGGATCATTGGACAAACTGTGGTTGCTCTCCAGAAAAAAAACTCAAGCAGCCCTTGTGCTGCCTTTTCTTACATGTAAAGGCATTGTGATTTTCTCAGTGGAGAGATTTTTTGTTTGAAAGTTCATGAGTAATACATGTAGCTGCCCAACCACAATTCTAGCCCAACCACAATTCTAGCCCTTACTTCTCCCAGTTAAAGAATCCTAAAGAAGGAAAGTGCTTCTACTGACAGATGGACGGATAGATGGAGATCTGGATGGACGCATGTGTAGGTGCTGCTGCGACTGCCTTTGCTGTAGGAGCCTCCATATCTCCTCAATAAAAAATGCAGTAAGCTCTAAATTGGCAGAGGTGTACTTTTTCCCTTCACTGAACATAGACAGCCAGAGAAACAGGTCACCTGTTCTAATACATCTCAATATTCAAAAAACGGTTGCAGTCCGCGGCTTACATCGTCAAGCTACTGTAGAGAGAGAGTTTCATGCAGAGCCAGTGCTTCTACAGGAACAATGGGCAGAGATGCTCTAACTCCCACCAACATCTAGGTGTGTTCAGACAGAAAACACATCTGAGGAATGGGACAAGATAAAAAAAACTATATGAAAGAACGAGTAAAGAAGGAGAATATTAAAGTAAAGGACAAAGTATGAGGTCTAAATATTACAGTACAGGAACAGTTAGCATGTCTTTTCCGTCTCTCTCTCTCTTTTCGTCCCCAGCATCTGAGGAGTCGATGTCCACAGTTAACAAACAGCTCTCCATCATGTTGGCAGCTTCAACCAACGGCCCACACGCGAGTTGGCCAGTCAGCCTTAACAAACATCACAAATTGCTAGCAAAACAATCACTGGCCAGCATTAATGGTCTCAAACTGACCAATAACCAACCAGCAAAGGCCGACCTGGCTCCAGTGGAGAACTGGATAGAAATTGCTTAAAAAAACAAAAACAAAAACAAAAACCAATCAGCTATCTTGGATGTAATTCAGTCTCTTCATCAAAAAAACAGGGAGAGATTTTCAAACCCAACTTCTGGCACCATAGTAGTAATTGAAGTTTAAGTAGTAGTCTTGTTGGCGTACGATGGCGATGACAGAGGTCAGATGGGTCTAGGTGTCGAGGCAGGCGCGCCTCCTGTTGGCCAGGAGGTCTCTGTAAACGGTGGAGTTGAGGAAACGGGGGAAGGAGTCGCGGTGCATCAGGGTGTAGATCTGGAACTGGGCCTCCTCGTACATCAGGTTGCTGGGCTCTGTCAGGGTCAGGTTTATTCCTTCTCTGACCCGTGAATCGAGACTCACCTGGTGGAGGAAAACTAGTTTATTTCTTGAACCCCAGAGGCTTTTTTAAAGGGTTTCTACAATACCAGTGGCTTTATAAAGATATTACAGACTCCAAAGGAAGACAAAGTTCTACTTTATACGGTTGGAAACAATCTTGCTGATCCCTACTATTCACAACATGACCAATGGGCAGGTTTAGACCAACATTAGGGGATTGTTTTTGCCTTGCACATACAGCTGGATTGTTTTTTTGGTCGTTTCAAATTGTGTGATAAGTGGCACTGTCACTCTGTTACAACTTGGGAGTAACATTAGTGCTAACCAGGTTTGTGGTTAAATACATCTCAAAGGTGTAATAATGCTACAGATACATCATTGATTCCCAAAGTGTGGGTTGTGACCTCATGCTGGGCCCTAAAGGTACTAAGGGGGATGGAGAAATCCCCTTCAAATGTTGAATATCATTTTTCTATTTTTCAAGTTTTACAATTTCCTGGTTGAATGTGGATGGGATATTCTCTTTGTCCTGCATTGACTATGTATATATGCTATATATGTATATGAAAGATTGAAAGTTAGTTAGTGTTTGAGTGTGTGATTGAGAATCTTTGTTTGCTTTACCGTCTTTGTAATGCACAGCTTATATGTGTTTGATCTTACACCGAGAAACCCACAGACCGACTCAGACTCTGCTTATCTCAAACTTTAAGTACTCACGAGAATTTTTTCTAGAAAAGAGTTTTGTCTGTTGGTAACGTGCAGCACACAGAACTTGGTGTACGCAGCTCATTAATGAAGTTGAGTCACTCTGTGTGACGGACGTGCCTGTTTATTTATCTTGTCTCTATCGGCATTCCTGCAATGTATTTCTCAATTGGCTGAACAGGAGAGTGAAGTGCCTTTATTTTGGAGGGGTGGGAGGTCACAGGAAACACTGCTTGTTATTAAATTCAGGTTTATGGTTTCACTTGGTTTTCTATCTACTTTATTCTGTCTCCGTAGAGTAATGTTACCGAGATTGTAGAGGTTCATCTGAGCACAGGTGGGGCCAAAAAGTTTATCCTCCAAACTTCTGATTCTTTACGAGTGTGACCTCAGTAGGATGTCAAAAGAAATCGTCTTTCACAACACAGCAACAAACAAATGTTGTGGTCAAGTTGAAAAATTCAGACTCTTAGATTCGTGCGAACAGACTAACAACTATTTATGTTTATTTGACCTTTCAAACATCAGGCCACATGTAAACTTCCTCTAGGTGGAAACACAATGAAAGAGCCTACAGCAATGCTAGTAGCTTTGATATGATCTATGATCTTTGATATGAGAATGACAGTCATAGCACACTGATTAATAGGAGTAATCAATCACTAGGTCAAAATACAGTTTTATTTTTTGCTCTATTTCTGGTAGTAGATATAACTGGTACCTCTTTGGGTGATAATATGGACACGTAGTCTTCATATATGATCCTCGCCTTCTCCTCCACCACGGTTGGATTTGTCTCCTTTTTCAGCTCTTCACAGGCCAACCAGAAAAGCAGGTTGTCCTCGCTGTACTCCGAGCGCAGGAACTCCTGGAAGACCTCCCGGCCCTCCAACGAGCGCAGCATCATCTCAAAGCTCCGCGCCCACGACAGCACCTCCTCGAGACTAGGGTATCTGCGGTCAGACATAAAAATAAATACAAATATAAGTGTGTGTGGAAGTGACACACAATGATCCAGATACGAACATGTAAGACTGAGGGGATCGACTTACTGTTCTTCTGTTGCTTCAATACTGTCCATCTTGGTGCAGGTCTGTCGCTCACTCCTCTCAAGTCTGTCTTCATTCCTCGATTGAAGACAAAAATTATAATTTTAATACTCGCCAACAAAATGACTGGACATGTTTCTTGACTTACATACATTTGAGATATCATTCGATTCACTTAAATACGCAGAGTAGAGATGGGAAAAAAATCGATTTATGTAAAGATCGAGATTCTTATCTTCTGAAATAGATTCACAATTTCCAAAAATCGATTTTTCTTTTGGCTAATCAGCCACTCCCTGCTAAGTGCTAAGGCTAGCTCTTTAACTCAGTACAATGCCAAATGGAGCAACAACAAATTCAGCCAGTCTCACAGATGACTGGAGTAGATCCTGAAGTATTTACTATTATGAATCGTTTTGAATCCAAAAATAGATTCTCAATCGAATCGTGACCCCAAGAATAGAAATCGTATCGAATCATGATACACCCAAAGATTCCCAGCCCTAACGCAGAGCTGATGTGGTTGTGTTTCTGCATTTCCAGATTGAAGTTTAAGTTTGTCATAAAATCCATGCAAGCTTGGAAGTCCCTTTTTGTGTCCAAGTGTTGCAATTCTAGATTGTTTAAGAAACGCTTAAAAGTGTTGACCACCACATGCAACCTGCCATGTGTGGTCAAGTAATAAAAGTAAAAACCAAAAATGTCTGATTCCCAGCTGTGTATGCAACGATATCTCTAAATCAGTAAACTTCGATTCTTGAAATTACGATTAGGAAACACATTATTTTTTTTAAAAGGGATTTATTGGCCATTTTTTCCTTTATTGGATAGGACAGCTGAAGAGGGACAGGAAATGTTAGGAGAAGACAGTGGTTGATGAAATACAGCAAAGGACAGAGGTCGGATTCGAACCCATGGTTGCTGCGAAGAGGACTATAGCCTTTGTACATGGGGCACACAGCATAACCACTTGGCTATCCAGCGTCCAAGGAAACGCATTTTGAATGACAATAAAACAACCAAGCTTAAGTTCAAACCTTTATTTAAACACTTGAAAAGCAAACAGTACGTAGCCACTGTGTCTATCGTAGCTCAGTCACACTTGCAGAGGCCACAATGCAACACACACTGATGGGTCTATTTTGGTCCCAGCATGGAAGATCTTTCCTTCCTCTTTCTGTCTCTTGTCAAAGTCCCCATTGTGTAGCGGTAATGGGCTAAGCTAGCTGCAGCCCCCCGGCATCCTCACAATACGGCTAAATATACAGGCTGTTCTTCACAGCTGTTTTGCATGTGATGTGTGGATGGAAATAGAAGGCACCCTGACTAGATAAGGGCCCTGTGTAAGGCCGAGTGAGGAGGGAGTTGGAGGAGGGGAGGGGGTAAGAAAGGATAAAAGAAAAACATTAAAGGACTAGTTGTTCATGACACAACCTCTCAGTCTCAAAAACTTCAATACACAGAGTAGTCAGTGTTTTTTTTATTTGATAAACTTTCACTGAAAAGGCTAATTATCCCTCCCATCCTTAACACTTAGAGAAATAAATGTTTAAAAAAAAGGTACTGAAGACGATTTACAGGCCCATTCCGTCTATTTGACACCAGCTTTTGACTGGAAAACACACAGCGGAGTCACAGAGCTCACTCACTCTGAGCCCAGTCCACAAGCTGCCACCACTTCAGATGAAGTGGTGTGAAAGAAGCTGCACATTCACCATTCACTGCCTGAAAACAATGTTTCATTCACCCCTCTCTCCCTGCAGTGAGAGTGCAGCCACAGGGAGGAAGCTGCAGGGGCCCACAGCAGTTACTGAGTTTGGTGCCTTGCTCAGAGGCAACAGGGAGTTTGTTACCCTCAGTAAAACCTAAAGCAGTTTTCTGTGGTGGAACCGTAGAGGAAGAAGGGGAGTCAGCTGTGTTGATGACGTCATGTATTGATAGTCAGTTACGTGGAGTGTACTGTTCTGTGTGCCGGATGTTTGTAGTTAGCAACTGAGAGCCCACTTAGATTGAATGATGTCTGTCCATTTTAAAAAGACAGCGGCGGTTCCAGAACAGATTGAAATTGTCATTAAAAGACACGTCCTGAGCCCTGCATGTGGACTGCAGCCAGTAGAAGAGGTGGAGGTCTCAGCTGAAACGAGCTGTGGTGGACAGGGGCGCAGTGGTTCGGGAGATGAACATGGATTTACCAGTTTGCTTTAAGAGCGTAGAAAGTTGGATAAAGTTCTCTTTGGTCAGTTCAGACTGTTGATGTGAAGTGTCGTTAATTCCCACGTGGAAAAAGGCATGTGTTGGTGGTGGGGAGAGAGGGCATAATGTTCCAGAGATTTTTCAAAATGACGAGGACAGTAGCACCAGGGAGGCAGAGAGTGGTGGCATTGAAAAACCGGATATTCCTTATCATGGAGTCGTAGATTATCCGAGTGGTTTGACAGAAAAGTTGGGTAAGGGGATAAAGGCTGGGTGCTAACCTTGGAGGACCGTGCATTTCCAGAGACATCACAGCGGAGTGGGCTCACTGGCTGAGGAGATGTGGTCTTGACAGGTGAATGCTGTGGTGAGGGGTACCATTCCTGTGCCGGATGCAGGCGAGGGAGTCTGTTAACGGCTGCATTCAGCAGCCTTTGAAGGTGGGAGGAGGAGAGCCTCCAACGTCGTTTGCTTTTCTGTTCTACGGTGGACCAGACGGCTGCCTGGTCTGCGGTGGCCGCACTAGCGGCGGGCGTAGAGGAGACAACAACAGGAACAAAGGGTGGAGGGGAGGCCGCAGGGGATGGAGAGGAGACAGCCACAGCAGGTGGAGAGGAGGTTGCAGAGGTTGGAGAGGAGACAGCCACAGCAGGTGGAGAGGAGGTCGCAGAGGATGGAGAGGAGACAGCCACAGCAGGTGGAGAGTAGGTCACAGAGGATGGAGAGGAGACAGCCACAAGAGCAAAGGTGGAGAGGAGACCGCAGAGGGTGCAGAGAAGACAGCCACGGTGGGTGGAGAGGAAGCAGAGGCTGCATCAGCTGCTGTGGAGGATGTTGCAGCAGCCGAGGCGTCAAAAGGAGAGGAGGAAGTGACAGTTGCATCAGAGGCATACTGTGCAGACTCAGGTAGGCATTGAACAGGATTGGTGGGGGCTCAGACAGAACCAGAACGTCACACCAGCCTCACCTGGATCGTCTGGGACCTCATCCTGCATCGCCAAATAGTGATTAGTGAGGAGAAGCGGTTGGAGAGACCCGGAGAGTCTCCCTCTGCTTTTTCCTTCCTTGGGCACTGCCTCCATCCAGGACTCCCGAGGATTTGGGGTCAAGCAGAAGGAGGGTCAAGGGCACACAGGCTTCCCCAGCAAGGTATCTGAGATGTCGGATTGCATAGCCAGGATCCTCTTAGACTGAGAAGCTGCGGTGTTAATGTAGCTGGAAAGTATGGTATGTTTCTTCTGCCGCTCCTCAGAAAGCCTACAGATGTCCTCTTTAAGGTTGTTAACCTCTCTTTTTGTGCGCGAGTGTCAGACCGCATTCACATTAAACGGTCTTCATGTTGTCGATGTGAGGGTAGCAGAGATGTTCTGGTGTTAGCAGCCATTGGAGACTTACAGTCTCTAGTTGGTTCAAATTGTAATGTAACTAGGTTGAAACAAAATACAATACAGATGAGTCAGAGGTGGTCCACTTTATTGCAGAACGAGCGAGAGCATAGATAAGGACAGGTATAACACAAGTAAAAAATTGTTCACTTTAAAGTCAGCATTTTGTTATGAAGTTTGAAGGGGCGGCTGCCACGGACGTTGGTTCAGCTTGTTACCGTGAGTGCTGAGGATCAAGACGTCCAATGACTTCAATCCTTAAACCAGCCAAAAGATACAGTTGAAAACAATCGAGATCCAAAGAGCAAATCACAATAAAGTGCCCCAAATGGGGATAAAGGTCACTTCAAGAGAGCATTTTTCCAGCAGTCAAAAAGCAGACAACACACGCAGGAAGGCATCCTAACCCTAACCCAACTATAAAGTAGAGTTAAGAATAGAATATGTAAGTGATAATGCCCGACGAGTTGTCCATTATAGGAACTTAATGCACTATGTGGAGGCCTGAACCGTCTGACGCACAGCAGAGTTTTATAGGTCAGAAAAGATATAGGCTAGGGTTAGGGTTATGTTGCTATGGTTACTCATCTTAGATACCATCTGCAGCACATACACTTGAAAAAGTGAACATAAGTGTCAATATATCAAAAGTTAATGGACACCCACATATCATCCTTCAGCCAATCAGATTTGAGTATTCACCCAGACCATGGTATAACATAGCATAACGGACCAGGAGAGTGATGTAGTACCGTATGTATCAGTATAATGGCATTGCATAGCATGATGTAGTACAGTATAGGATAGTACAATATCTAATAGTTCATAAAGTAAGGTATAGTTTTGCAGAAATTGATGATTTATTGCAGTGCACTATTTTCTTACCAGAGACACTTGCAGCAGCCGCACCAGCAGAGACAGCAGGTGTTGGGTCGGGGCTGTCCAGGGGCCTGGGGAGGGGCCTCGATGTGTGCCGCCTGCCTTTTTCTCATCTCCACTCCACTCACACTGCGGGGCTTCACAAAGGACACACACAACATAAACACAATAAATACCCTATAAATGAAATAACAATAAAAGAGAAAGTATTGTTTCAAATGTTGACAACATGTCTGCATCGTGACCAACCAGCAATATATCTCTTTAGAGTGGGGAAAAATAGAAAACTGTGTTGCTTAATGTACCTTGTGTGCGGGTTTGTGTGTGAGAGAGAGAGAGAGAGAGAGAGATACAGATGCAGCGAGAGAGTGAGAGCACTCAAGCAGGACAGAGAGGATTCCCTTCCTTGTACGGTACGAAGGTTTCTGGCATCAGGCCAAGTCTCTCACTTGGCTCAGACAGACAGACACTACATACACAAACACACACACGCATTTCAACGAGTTCAGAGACACAAGCAAGGCATGGCAAGGTAAGTTTATTTATAAAGCACATTTCAGCAACAAGGCAATTCAAAGTGCCTCACACAAGACATCAAAAGCATCATGACAAGGCACAGACAGAGAGGCAGGGTCCACACATCACACACACTATCTATGCAAATAACACACAAATACATGCACACTCAGACACGTCTATTAACCCTTCCAGCTCGTTCTTTATTCATCTTCTGTCCAGCCTGATGAGTGTGCAACAACTGGAAGAAGAAAGACTTTAAACAGGGAAACATCACACACACTCCTGGTGGTGTGTGGTCACAGCTGTTGGCTCTGGATTTTGATTTGTTAGAGAGGAGAGCGGCCAATCTTTCCATCGCAGACACACAGTGTTGTAGTTTCTGCTAACGCTCTGATGTGTTTCTTTATGAAGTGTGCAGTATAAGGTTTCATCAGAGTCAACAGTTAGCATTGAACTCGAACACAGTGGTGCTTCAGGCCAGATGCTGACAGGGATGCACAAAAAAATGCAATTGTTATACCTTACAGTGAAAAGAGATCTTTCGCCAGATACATGCAGATTGTTACACATGTAAAGATTTGCATGGGGGGGGGGGGTCTTACAGTATAATTAAAATCTCCTCCCCCTGGTGGAGGTGGGGTCGTGTGCCCACTCTTCAGAAATGATCATGGACTCTGCACCTTTAATTTAGGATTTTCATACAGTTTCAGACAATCTTAATAAACTCATCAATGTCATCTTTGCACAGCCCAGGATGGCAAACTCTCAAATTCAGCCAACAAACCCATCAGTCCAAATGCCAACAATATGAAAGTGCAGATCGTAATACTGCTAATAGTTCGGTGTATGTGTGTGTCAAATGTTTCTTACATTAGGACATAGACTGTCCCCATGATAGTGACTTTTTTAAAGTCAATAAATCTCCAAGCTCATTTAGAATAAATACTCTTATGACCTCAAGACTTTACCTTTCATGGGAGTGACACACTTCTTAATATGATGTATAACTGACTCTGACTTTGAGTTTGATCAGAACATGACCTATCTGATGATGTCATTTTTTTAAAATTATATATACTTTATTAATCCCAGAGGGGAAATTCTGGTTCGCACTCTGTCATTAAGATCTACCTGAAAAGGCTGTTATTCTCACACACACACAGGCCTGAATCACACACATGCACAAACACGACCTGTGGACATGCATTAATGGAGAGATGTCAGAGTGCGGTGGCAGCCCCCTGAGCTGGTGGGGGTTCGGTGCCTTGCTCAAGGGCACCTCGGCAGTGCTCGAGAAGTGGTCTGGCACCTCTCCAGCTACCAGACCAACTTCCATATTTTGGTCCGCATCAGGACTTGAACCGGCGACCCTCCGGTTCCCAACCCCAAGTCTCTACTGACTGAGCTACTGCCGCCCCTCATGAAAATAAACTCAAAATACAAAAACCTTTTTGTATAGTAACAGGGTCCACAGGGTAATGTTTCAATGTTTGTTTCGTCTGACAAACAATCTACAACTTTAAAGTGTTTGCTGGACTGTGATGTAAAACACTTTGCATTGTTGCTCAATGTTTTATATCACAGTCCAACATCGGCAAAGCCGTTAAGCTAGTAATCTCTGCCATTTACTTTGAACACTTTCACCCTCACGAAAGCGGGCGAGTGTTGCTCCTCAAGCATTATATATGAAAGAGACAAAGTACCTTTAATAATTTGATTTAAAACATCACTCTCTGTTGCTTCTTAGATTAAGAAACTTGGCTATGTAAGCTGAATTGTTTGTCCAAAGTGTTCTTTCAACAGTTTTGTAAGCCTTTCATGAGCTTTTTTTCATGAGACTGCCTCAATGCTATTTTACATCATCTGCAAGTCACAACAGTGAGCTCCTAACCATTACAGAGTCACACTCATGTCGTTATGGACTGTCCCTGTGCCAGTCATCGCCTGGGGTATTCCTTTGGACTTGAGAGATACTCTGAAGATGACTGTGCCTGAGGCTTCAGCCTTTTCAGGTAGAGCGAGTGTGAAGAGCCACTTCAACTTCACACATCAGCCCTGATAGCACTCTTCAACTTTTAAGACTTCTTGAAATTGGAAAAAAAAAACACCCTCTTAGAAACCACTCTAATGCCTGTAACAAAAACGTACAATAAAGCCTAAGATTTTTTCATCTTTCTATCAAGTGGAACATAGTACTCGGTGGGCTTCTTAGAAGATAAAAAAGGTCAGAAAAAAACCCCTCCTTCAACTGCAAAGTTAGCTCAAATAATATAAACGTCCTGAGAGGTAGTTAACAACAAAAAAATCTATCAGGAAACATCAAGACAATGGGCTAAGAACAAGACGTCATGGCAGAAAGAGTTATTAAGTTTTGACCAGATAGAGAAGAAAATAATAAATAAAGAGCTTCACAATGTGGGGCTTTAAAAACGAGTTATTAACAGGAGTCTTACCTGTGACGTCATGCTTCAAATTAAGCTCCTTGAAATGACCTACAACTTCACATCTGAAGTAACAGTTCTTAAATATCGACAGAGGAGACCTCTCTGTTCTGCACATTCACACATGCTTTCTACTGCCTGCCCATTATGTAAATGTCACCCTCTGGCCAGTCGAGTGGCCGTCAGTTATTCAGCGACCAGGTAGTGTTTGTGGAAAAAAACAGCAAGCTAGATGCAAACGACAGCAAGGACACCGCTGTGTTCTAACGTTGGAGAAGCAGATCGTATCGACAGGACATGCAAATACAGAGTGGAAATGCAAATATGCCAACATGATTGGAAAAAAAGATGGATGAGGAAGACGGTTGTGTTGTAAATATTGAAAGGGTGTGTGTTTTTCCAAGATTTAGAGTCAACTTTTAATCTCGATTGATGTGTTGAAGATACAGTTTTTCTCGTTTTCATCAAGAATGAGGATAATATCAAGAAGACAATTGACTTAGTGGAATACAGGGATCAACTTCTTTCTTTCTTATTCTGCCCCATCCTTTTTTTTTTAATCAGGTACTAAACCATAGTCAAATCTCTTCAGCAGTCACAGTAATGACGAGTTTATTCAAAACATTTTTTTTTATCTATGAATCATTTGACACACGTCTGCACACATTTAGGCTTTAAAGCATCGTCTTTCAGTGAGCGTGACATCAATGAGCATCTGAGTTGTAAAAAGAGTTGCTCTTTGTTGCAGAGATGATAGGGACTCTTCTGAATCTGATAAGCTGGGCTTTACTGGTAGTGTAAAAGCTCTGGGCTGGAATATGCAAACTAAGGGAATGTCCAGAAAACCTTAAAAAGAGACTTTAGATTTTTCTTTGAGTTTGAACTTTGCTGCTTTAGCTACTTTGAGTTTCATGGATTTAAAACTGATAACGAAAGTGACTTTTTGTCTTGATCTAAAATGTGTAAACAAAAGTTGGTGACCATCACTTTTTTTTGGAGATGCCTCCTTCAGATGATAAACTGACACAATCACACCAGACAGAAGGCTAACTTACCATGAATTAGCGAGTTCCTACAAACTGGTTACACAGAGCAGTCATGGCATGAGGTAATAAGTTGCTGGATGAGAGCAGGCTGGTTGACCGAGTGACCTATTGGTGGTCTGTCTGTTTGGCTGATGGACTGGCTGTTTTGCTCACTAGAGATGTGGGAAGCTTCTTTTCACCACAGTGAACAGGGGTTACTGGTTTCACCATCCCTGTCCGACAGGCACAGAAAGAGATAGTTGACAGCCGAGGTGAAAATGTGACTTCCTCCTGTTGTTGTCTCCTTATTTCACTCGCAGGCAACTCCTAGGCGTCCTTTGATTTTGGTGAAAGGGTCATTGATGGACTTGAGAGCTCATGGAGCAGTGATGGTACAGCATCTGAAACATATGAAAAGACATGCCTCACAGTCAAACTAATGAACAAAGGGTCAGTAACTTTTCTTTAGTGACAATTGTGTGGATATCTATAGCTTCTGTCAGGCCCTATGATTTATGCAGTGCAGAAAACACGGACAAAAAATCACAGAATTTGACAATGAAAATGGAATCAATTATAAAACGTGAAATATTGTGGAAATTTGCTGAATTGTGGGTGTGATTTATTAATCAAATCTAGGTTTTCTAATCTAAGAGTTTCTAACAACACCTGAGCTAAATGAACAGATAAAACTATGTTAAGAGTCGCTACCATAGTTGGCCGCTGAAGCTCCCGTCAGCCTGTCTGTGTGTGACCTGTTCTCACCTCTAGAGGGGCAAGTCTCCCCCACACAAAGAGACATGGCGATGAGGCTATCTCAAAGTCATCAAAAAATTAAGAAATGCAACACTATCTTTCAGTCTCAACAATCTCTGAACCACTTCTATGAGTCAGGAGAGCAACCTTTCTGTAAGTTTTGTCAGCATACGGTTGACTGGACCTGCAGGAATACATTCGATGACCACGTACAATTAAATACTCATATTGAAAACAGAGAGGCAGCCTGCCAGCAAGACCTTATCACTTCAGTAAACTCTCTTGTGCAAACACATCAGCAGAAGCACCACGTGAGTTTCATTCAGGTCTTTGTGGCTGTATGTGCGGAATCAAATATTCTACTGGAAAGAATTTAGTTACGTCCGTTTGAGGTGAAGCTGTGTAAACAAGGAGGAGCATAGCCAGGACTCGACAGTTGCCTGTGTGTCATGTGACAAAATGTGGTTACATCGTAAAACACAGAACAATAAAACAGAACCTAGAACTAATTAAAACAGACTTCATAGGGCCTTACTTGGAGTCAGAAAAGTGGAAACAAAAATGTTTTAGTTTTTAATAGAGCCCGACCGATTTATCAGCCAGCCGATAATATAGCGTTTCATTTGAGCATCATTGTATTACACTAGCATTTCTCTTTCTGGCTGTCAGCAGCAGGATTACAACGAGCATTATCACCCGTTATCACAGCATCAAGCTGTGATGCACGTAATGCGCAGTTACTTTCCAGCTGAGTCACCATCTTGTCTTCACCATATATCTTTCCCACAAGTGTTTGATGACTGCATTTGAGGGATCAACGCAATCTATCTATCTCTACAGATCGAAGATAGATCTAAGAAAGATATCGGCCAATACACTGTTATCCGATTTTTTTTTCTCTTCCTAATAGGGATGTAAAGATTAATCGTTAGGCAGTTAAAAATCGATTCAAAGGTGTCAAGGTTCGAATCGGTACTCTGAAAAATGAATCGCAGTAATATCGTGAGCGTCAGCTGCTGTAGAGCAGAGGCGGTTGGTTGTAATAAGCAGGCGTTATCATGGCAGAGGAAGCATTTTTGCTTCCCAAGACAGAAAATGAAAAGAGGTGAGAAGATAACAGACGAGACAAAAACTGTGCAAATATTGCAACAAGACAGGGAACTACACAAATAGCACAACCAACATGATGCAGCATTTAATCAACACCACAATGAGAAGCTCCAATCACCTCCTGATTCTTTAAAAATAAATCGTGAGAGAATCGTATCGTGAACCCAGTATCGTGAATCGTATCGTATCGTGAGTTGAGTGAATTGTTACATCCCTATTTCCTAATATCGGTATTGGCCCCAAAAATCTCATATCGGTCAGGCCCTGGTTTTCATACACAATCACATCAAACTGTACTCTATAACTGTACATTTATGTTCTTATATCATGTTTGATCAGATTCCTTTAAAAAGTTCCTTTGACCAGAAACGGGACAAAGGAAGGAGTGTCGCTGTAACCATAGCAACTCCCACCTAACTCACACAGAAAAAAATTGACAAGGTCCTCATTATACAGTCAGGTATCCCACTTTTCTAGTGAGTTCTGGTCCTGTGTGACATCAAACCTGGTTTCAGCCTTGGCTTGAAGACACACAGAAACAAAACACTAATCAACACCGGATCATACTTCAATAACACAACATCCTTTTGTTGTGTCGGCTGGCGGTCCTTTGAAGTCAAAATAAATAAACAAATGAACACAAACTGCTAACATGGCTCCCTGCTATCAGTTTTAAAACAGTGGCCTGTGTCCAGGTCCACAGACAGCATTTTTGTTTGTACTTGCAAAGCCTGTTTTCAAAACAAAACCAATATTTGTTAAGCGTTTTCATTGCTCACCGTCCTGAGCACCAAAAGGCTTGGCGTCGGCAGTTTCTTGCCGTTGAGCCCACAGCACTCTAGGTTGAATGTTTTTAAAGTTTTAGAACAGCGCCACGCTCGTCATTGTCACTTCTCCCTCACCGACCAATCAAAATCAAGAAGGGGCGGGACTTTTGATATCAGCTTTGTCAACAACAATAGTAGAGGAGATACAAGCCAGACTCGTCTTTTCGAGGATACAATTTCCAGGTCTAGAGCTGCTGCTGATACCAGGACATACCGTCAGTCCTTTTCATCGTTTTCATGTTTTCTTGGTTATTTTTCTTTGAATTAAAGCAAATAAGCACACATAACTATCTAAAACACACCTAACAGACATTACAGAGGGGAGCAGAAGTTAACTTTTTTAAGTGCCACCGTGAAGAGTCATGGGGTGGCGACTCGGTGGGTTAAATTGCAGGGAAAATCTGTTTTTGTTTCTCTTATTAAAATATCGATGTTGTGGAACCAGTGATTCAATAACTGTTTCACACACACGAGGACAACCATATATTTCTGTATAAATACAGTGTTATGCTGTAAGTCCCACCCCTTGTTTGAACATTGTTTAAAACATCTGGGAGGGTTTAAGAATAACAGAGTATGTGTCATATAGTTTACATTATGTTAAGACTATTTATTTGAAAATAAGACCTTTCTTTAAACCTGGAGATGTTTCCATATGCTCTGGGGAAAGAGGACCATTTGGGATTCGTTAAATTATACTTTTTGTAACTGTATTATCGCTTGATATGAAAGAAATATGAAACAATCATGAAATGAATAATTCAATGAAGTCTTGTTGCAGAAGTTCAAAACAACCTGAAACTCAACATGCAAACGGAAATGAGAGATCTGATACAAGCTAAGGGATGTAGTTTAAAGTAATTCAGGAAATGAACCATAGAGAGTCACTGGCTACGTTTACATGCACACCATATTCCTGTATTAATCGGAATAATGACAATATTCCGATTGCGTAGGAGTCATGTAAACACCTTATTCCAATTGCCATAACCCGATTAAGCTCATATTCCGATTATTAAAAACCCGAATAAGACCCCTGGCATATGCCTGTATCAACCCGAATATTGGGCCATGTAAACGCCTTAGTCGGAATATGCTCCTGAATACGCTACTTCAAGGATTTTGTTATACAAGTAGCGGATGTCTGTCTGTGAAGGAGCTCAGTGCGCATGTGTGTGGGTGGTGGAGCGAGTGAGGAGAGAGAGAAAACGAGGCGAGTGTGTGTGTTCTGCAGATGTGTGCGAGAGGCGCTTTATGATGCCGGGGACCGGAGCAGAATTAGGCAGAGAAACGTTAAACTCAATGGTACTGTTATACAAGTTATGTGTGTGCGAAATAAACGACCCGACACCTTAAGCTACCAGCCGGACTCTCCGTGTCTGTTTTACCCCAGTCAAAGTGACGGGGGTTAGCCCCGAAGTTGAACGATACTTCAGCCCTGGAGCAGACAAATAAGTCTCCCCTGTGCGCTCTGACCACGGTCGGAACGCCGAAGCAGGACAGGTTAACAATTTGTTTACGCCCCTAGATGACGTCTTGTCATGACGCTACTACTACTACTACTACGGTTTATTCGGAATATGCTGATTAACATGTAAACAGGAATATTCCAGTAGCTCAGCACTCTACGGAGCATGTAAACACCTTTTTCGGAATATTGCCTTAACCAGAATATGGACCTTAATCGGAATATGGTGTGCATGTAAACGTAGTCAATGAGTCATGATGCTGCTGTCATTACCTGAAGACTGAGGTGAAACACTGTCTTGACAACACATTGGTTAATCAGTCAGGTGACGTTTAAAGGACGCTGAGCCTTAAAGGGGACATATTATACCCCTTTTCCACCTTTTCAAACAGTCCCCTGTGGTCTTAATGAAACATCTGTGCTGTTCTTTGGTCAAAATATAACATGAATCAAGCACCAGAGGAGGTTTGTGACCCTGTATAAACCAGCTCTCTCAGAGCGCTCCGTTTTGGTGTGTGTGTCTCTTTAAATGCAATGAGCCCCCCCTGAGTTTCTCAGTAGACATCACTCCTCTGTAGCGAGAATAAAAATGGCAGACCTGTGCAAAAGTTTTGCTCTAGGCTGGAGGTGGAGTCCATGGGTGGAGAAACCAGGGGAAAGGAGGGTATTTTTTTTAACCAGAATCCAGCTTGTGATGTCACAAACTGAGAAAATTTGAAACGGAGCACTTTTCTCTGTGTGGTAAGACTTATGCAGACCACAAACAAAGGACTGGATGGATTTATTTCAAATGTTGTGGGTCGATAGATACTCAGGTTACCCAAATATATGTTCAAAAACACTGTAAAAGTGGATTTTCATAATATGTCCCCTTTAAGGCCTCGGAGCCTCCTCCTGATGCTGCATGTTTTTATGTAGGAGCGACTGTTCCAACAACTTGCTTACTCATAACAGCAGCTCAGAAGTGTTCACATGTTGACCTCAGCACTGGAGACTCTTTATGTGATGCACTATCACCAGTCTGTTGTAAGGTTGTGACTCAAAATAGCAAGTAAGACACTTTAAAAAGAGCGACTGAGCAGAGAACAGATTGTATTTACATTACTCGTGTATTACATGTCATATTTAAAATGTAGTATGGAAGCCCTAAGCGGACATGCATGAGAATGTTTAATTTCCAGCAGTTTTCTCAAGATCGGAACTTATTCTTTGTGTACTTTAGTATAACAACACTGGTTTTCCTATCATAATGAACTGATTTAATCCTCTTAAGACAAATAAGCTTATTTTCTTGTGGTAACGACATCAAACTAAAACAACAGGCGGGTCAGTGTGATAGTCAGACCACAACATGCCATGCTGCCATTGCCCACACTGAGGAGGTAAGTTAAGCCCCCTGTGCTTTTGCAGCCCTGGGAACACTGGTCAAATGAGTCGAGATTTAGAAAACAACCTGAAATAGCTCATTATCAGGGGAAAACACCGTAAATAGAGTTTACTGATGCATGTCTGCTTAGGGCTTCCCTTGAGTTATAAAAGCTACATTAAACATTCTCTTATTATGTTCCTTCCAAACCACATTTGAGTTTAACGTTTTTTTGGCCAAAACCAGTGAGACAACTCGCACACATTTAGACCTCACATACCTTCTTTAGGACAACCAGCTACCTCAATTCTATGCTGGACTGTACTGCAATGCTCCACACTAAAACAGAAGTGTAGCTTGTTTAATAGCGTTTCCTTCGACGGTAAAATCAGGTGTTGAAGCTGTCTTTCCGAGGTAACTACAAAATCTGTTCATGTCGGTTTAAACTTGTTTAAAAACGAAACAGACCATGGTCCATCAAAAACCTATGAAGAAGAATTATTTTAGTTTAAAAAGGCAGAAACAGTTTTGTGTTGTACAAGTATTAAGCGACCTTCACATGAGTCCGAAGTCCACAGAGTAACTTCAACTAATCCCTACCTGATAAAATAAATCAATGAGCTAACATTTTGACATGTTGCAGGGCTGCAACAAATGGTTATTTTTATTTTCAATTTATCTTGTTGTTATTTTCTCAACAAGTTTAATCCCTAAAATGTTGAAAAAAGATGAAAAGGTTTTAATCAATGTATTCCAGAACCCAAGAATATCCTATTCTGTCCAAAATCTATACTGATCATACTTGTATAGAAGAAAACTGAAATATTGACATTTAAGACACTTGACTTTTATTTCTTTAAAAATAAATCCAAGTGATGAATCATTTATCGATATAGTTGGCAATAAATCACCTGATCCATTATCTGATCTATAGTTACAGCCCCACAGAGCGGGTGTGCTCGATGAGCTTATGGGTCCTGTCTGTATCATGTCTGTGCATAGAATCATTGGTCTATATAATAATATGGTCAAATGGCAGAACAATAATGTGGAACTGTTTTTTTCAAGTATACTTATTTGGATTGTTGGCCTTGAGTCGAGAAAGGACTCTTTTTATGCTTGATATTTTACAGACTAAACTATCACTTAAGTGATGAAGTCAATTGATTGATAGTTGATTCGAAATGAAAGTCATCATTGCTTTCATCCTCATTGTACAATTATTGATTTACAATAATCAGAATCGTTTTTGTTATACAAAGAAATGTTAATTTAAAACTAGGAAGATAAGTAATTAGATCTGTAGCATGATAACTGAACAGTTTCAATGACAATCAAATCACTACATTTAGAGATCATAGAAGTGTAGCTGAACTCTGCCTCCTTGGCATCTCCTACTGCAGAGTGCAGAAGTTTAAGGACACATCTCTCCAGTGTAACACATCTACACCCTACAAGCAAACAACATCAGAGTCAGATATGCTGATAAAACAGATGGCGATTACGAAAACCTCCCTTGAAGAGTAATATAAGAAGAATAAGAAGCGTAAAAGCTGAATGAGATGAATCAGGAAGTGTGGCAGGATGTAGTGGCAACATAACCTGGGCTGCTCTGACTCAACAGACCCAAGGGAAACTGCAGAGTGGGTGCTCCAAGCATGATTTCTTGACAGCGGAAGAAAAGCGTGTTAATAAGTCAAGGCAGTGTTAAAAAGAGTCAGGCTGACAGGATAGTTCATGGTGCATAGTACATGCACTTTGCGGTCGCAGCTCTGGGTTTGTTGAATCTGCCAGAAGGCCTGTGCATATCTTCAGATAAGAAGTAGGCAGGATCATCGGACCCAGTGCTCTAGCTCTGCCTGCTAACTGCTGGGCTGGCTGTTTTGCACGGTTTCTCCTGCAGCTGCCCGAAACATCTGAGCCAAGCCGCTGCAGGTCACAGCATGCCGGGAAGAAGAGATCCCCTCCCAGCTGACACCGCGAGGCTGACACCACATCCCAGAGGGGACTACACTGTTCTGCCTGTCGTACCGAAATCCCTGAGAAATCAAACACCAACCCCCTTTAACTTGCTAGCGTTAGCCGACAGCCCGAGATCCGCTATCTCTCGCAGCGAGAGAGGAGGAGGTGGCAGCTGAGCAGCAAGCAGCTAGCGCCGTGCTAACACCAGCTAGCCTGCCCGTGTGGAGCGTAAGCACAGAAAAATCAGCATCTTACCCCTTTTTGTTGGGCTGTCAGCATCCTAGGGCGAAAGGTGTGAAAACGCAGTGTTCCGATGTTTATTTAACGACATCGTAAAAGGGAATCCTGCGGTGTAATGTCCATCGCCGCTGTTTTCTGCCATCCGCCCCACTTCAGCACCGAACGCCGCCGAGCCCCTGGATGCACTGCGCAGGCGCGCTGCCACCGGTGCTCTGTGGCTGCAGTTGGTGAGAAGATGCAATGCTGAGGCTCCACATATACAGTCTATACTGAACAGAGGGTCAAAAAGACATCTCTGCTGCATATAACTACGCTTCAAAACACAAGATTTGCATATGAACATTCTGGATATTATTAATTTATTCAACTAAATACAGCAAATCACAATTTAATCAAAAAGTAAGAGGAAGAGGACCACCGTGGGCTTATGATGTAGCCTCGATGGCCACTATTTATCAGAGAAAACAGAAAGTATTGGTTGCAACTATTTGTCATTTTCACAAGTATCTGTCAATCTTAGTCAGAGTCTTAGTGTATTATATATCTCTCCTCATAATACATCTAAACATAAATCAACTTGTATGTTTCCTAGACCTGCTTACATTATCATCCTTTCCCATTATGAGCAGAAAAATCTAACTTCAACTTAAAAAAACAACTAGATTATTTGCTCCATGACAGTTACACTGATAGTATAACATAATTTGGTGATAATCACTTCACAAGACTCAGCTTGACACTTTGCCTGCGTTAAGAGCAAGGGAAATGTTAAAAAGGGAAACAAATACTCTGAGGAGACAGGTTATAAAACATTTTCCTACCAATTTTCAAATAAGCATTTTGTCTTAAGAGAAGCAACAGTACATGTGCGGTTTAAGCTGCAGGAAAAGAAAAGCTAAATGTATATTTGAAACCAATATGCCTCAAATGATGAATAATTGCAATTGGTTCATTTTTCTTTGTAAACTAAAGGTGAAGATGACTATCTTTCCCTGGCTTTATTATGCTCTACTTGAAGCTTACAAAGTCATGTGTGCCATATGTTGATTTGAAACCACATTTTAAAGATATATTAAAAAGACAAGACATTATTGGTGAAACTTCAAATCAATACTTTGACTCTTTTTAGAGATTGTTTCAGTCAGTGTTGAGCATGAAACATGTCTCCTCCGGTGAGCCTCAGTAGTGATGGCTGCTCAAATTTCTCTATATTTTTCCTGCCATTAACACAGGGGGGCACCAAAACTCTGCTCTCCCAATCTGTCACTTCCACACACACACACACACTCGACCCCAAACATAAAACACACACACGCACACGCACGCACGCACGCACACACACACACACACACACTCACACACACACGCCTCCTGTTTTGGTGCTTGTACATAAATTTGTACATAAAAGTAGATGTATAAAGTGAGCGCTGCATGGTGATTACACTGCAGTGTATGTATTTATTTACCTTTATCTTTATGCATGTATATATTATATTGAAAGAGGTTGCGTATTGAAAGTGTATGTTCCGTGTTGGCGTTGGCTCATTAATAAGGATCTGAAGTGACTTGGATCATCTCCTGTTTTCTTTGTGAGCTGAGGAGTGTTGCACCGATTTGCATGTGAAAAGGTCAAGAGCAACCTAAGCACGACTCTGCTTCATTGTGCCTCTCAAACATGCAGTAGTGAGTTCTCTGGCAGAGGAGATAGACGGGAGTGTCTGATGAACAAAACGTATGACGTGTGAGTTCCAGGGATGAATATAGAAGTACAAACCTTTAATCTGCATGTGCAATGAATTGTGTTAAGGCAGAAAATGAGGGACCAGTATGAGTGGATGAGCAAGTGGGGGGTTGTTAGAGAGGAAGAAATGGTGGGAATATGTTAAGAGGTCACTGTGCTCCTGAGCAAAACAACTAAATGGATGGTCAGGTAGCTTTGAAAATCCCCTTTAACAACAGAATTTGGGGAGCTGCATCTGTTTTTTTCTGTAACTTTCCATAACAGAGAATCTGAAATATACATCCGGTGTGTTAGTTGTGCAAAGGTGCAATAGTGCAAAGAAGCCAGTAGTTTCCCTTAATCTCAAACTCTCTTTCAATCTTGGCTTGAAAACTTACATTTCTTGTCCTTTTTTGTTTCAACTATTATAACGCCTTTACTTGCTTTGTGACGGCTCGCTGGCAGTGAATCTATTTGAAACTGAAAAAAACCTAAACCTTTTAATGTCACCCCAAAGGCTAGAAAAGAGGAATATGTCCCTTCAATCATAGCTTAACCTGCAGACCCTCATACTGTTCATGTTTATAGAAGAGTCTGGGTATTTATCTTCTCCCTGTGGCCATTGTGTTCTTGAGATTTATCTAGCCAGGCTCAGACAGCCATATGGGATTTTCCTCCAGTTAATCACTTAGTCACTTTCATAAAAGACGATCAGCAAGATACAGATAAGGAGAGGAAGAAAGAAGGAGAATGACAGCTGGTTATATGAATTCTTACAGATCTCCATTACATTGTTTGTATCTGGTTAACATGTCTGTTATTCCCTCAATCATTTACATGGAATTTCTATCATATATTGACTTTTAACTATTATGATTATGACTATACATGCTTTTTTTTTTACGATGTTCTATATGTCTATCAACCAGGATAGAACTACTGTCTTTTTTAGGTGCACACTTGATGTGGTTATAAATATTATTATACTGTCATTGTACTTTTTTAGACATTTTTAATTTAACCTTTAATTAACCAGGAAAAGTCTCATTGAGATTAAGACAGGCAGCAGCACAATTTACAGGGTTTCAGACATAAAACACTTAACAACAATTAACATAACTAAAGGAATCACAAAATGAACCATTCATCAAAATTAGACATAAATCATCAATAACAGGGCGATCATAAAGGGCAATACGAGTTAGTTAAAACATCTACAGTCAGATATGCCAGCCTCCAGATCATTCCAAGAAGAGGGAGCAGCATACTTGAACGCTGTTTTTCCTAATTCTGTACGGGCGTTAGGGATAGTTAAAAGGTATAAATCCTGGGAGCAAAGATTGTAACTTCCAGTACTTTTTGGAAGTGTTTTACTTATGTCTGTAGTACACACTAGGTACTAATGTGCTTCTTTGACAGTGTTTTTATATTGACTTTGGTGATCTCATGCCTTTATAGTATCTCCATCTTTAACATTAGTGGTTTTAAAATGAATGTCTCAACATTATTTGGATGGCTTGTCGTTAACTTTTTATGTAGTGGCATCAGCAGGTACATTTTTAATTCAATTATTTAATTATTTTCTAATGCTTTAATAAAAAAGAAAATTAGCATTAGCATGGAGACCAATAAAGAGTCAGTCTTTAACTCAATTGGAAAAGCACTCATCCTTTTCATTAAAGTTGACTCCTTCACACCCAAGTTCAATTCCAACCTTCACCACTGCCTGTATTTCCCACTTTAGTACCATCAGCTCATTTAATTCAGCCTTATAATTACAGAAATGCAACATGCTGTCCTTTAATTAATTTAAGAACTGCAAACTATTAACAAATGAGGGGCAGACAATAATGGTGCATTCCATTTGATCACGGAAGTCGGAAAGCAAATTGCCAGTTTGATATGTCATCTGGAACGCCCCCTGAATTCCAACCCGGAAACTCAGAGGAACTTAAGTAGCCCAAGCAACATGACTGCTACGTGCATCAACAGTAAAGTTAAGGCTGTACATTGAAGTGTTTATTGGCAACTTAGTCTTGTTTGAGGGTAATTAAATCAATAGTATTGTGAAAGTACCTTTGGACATGTTGTCATGGGACTCGCCCGCAAACTATCATGTAGTGTGTTGTTATCGCCTGGTATAAGCAACTTAACAAAGGTATACTCCTGGAGGCGTTCATGTTGCTTGTTCGTCTTATTGCTGTCTCGTCACTGGAAAGCGGTTAATTCGGGTGCAACTTCATTCCCAGCTGCGACATCCAAGTTCTGAAGAAAATGGAACGCATGACAGGATCACCAGGTGCTCACCCATTACTGACTTCTCACACCTGGACTAATTCCGACCTCTTCGAGGTCACTGCCCAGTTTCTCTACTCTTGGAGATGGGGAATTTCGACAACATCTAGCATGTTGTAGAATAGTTTATTTTGTATAACTCTGAACTGGGAACATAATTTCACTTCCTTTAAAATACATTTCCCTTAAGGATCTTTAACACCTCGGCTTCTTCTTTGAAACACACAAAGAAATCAGTTATGTATAAAGGCGGTCATTTTACCAGGCTGCATTCAAAACTCCTTGCAGTTACCGGGTAGGGATCCTATCTCAGTGATATGAGGTGACTCTAAAATTGCCCTTTCACAGAATCTAATCACCATGCTAGCATGGAGGGTTGTCTTACCATTATAAGAGGGGTTTTTTTCACTCTGCTGCTGTGTTTGGAAAAACAGCTCTGCATTCACCATACAGCTTTGAAATGTGCCTTATTTTTTGTCTCTCTCTAAACAAAATGACCACATGCTGCCACTTTACTGTTCAGCTGTTCACATATCCGTGTGATGCATTCCATTAGCAAGATGAGAACTCATTATAGGAAGAGTCCTAACTATAGATGTGGTAATTATTACTGTATGTAAGAGTCGAGGTGATGGCTTTTGTTATTGGTTCGAATACATCTTACAACAGAGAGAGAGTATTAAAGGATCAGTAATGGATGTAGAGCCTGTAAGATAGCACAGACACATTTCTTATTATTATTATTAGAGGCTGAATTACCCATTTGCTGTGGAGGAAGCCCTGACACTAGATGAACTAGAGGAGATTACCCTACCCTTGAAGAGGGGGCAAAAAACTTTAAACTCTCTGAAGAGCAGAGTGGTACAAGAAGTGAATCACAAAGACAGGCCAGGATACCCACAGCCTTCCTACCAAAAATTCTTGGTTTTGGGCCGGATGAACGACGGCCAACTTGTTCCATCGAGGATATATAGACTAACCACGGTGAAAATACCAATGATATGCTGCAGCATTAAAGAAAGGCTTATAAAGGCAAAAAGCCCTAATCAGTTCGTGGGGAATAGCCAATGACTTTGACATCAAAGAATCCAGCTGAAAGCCTTTCAATGTGTCAAGAAGGTTTTCAGAGCCAGCCCAGCCCCTGGACCCAGTACAGTGTGTTACCTTTTGTACAAGAGCTGTTCCAAAGGCATGAAGCAACTGTGGAAGTTTAAGTGTGATCTTGAGGAGGAGGGAGGTAACCATCAATGGACAGTGATTTAAAGGTGTTACAAAGAAGGATAGGTTGCCTTCCAGTTTAGAACCATCTCTTTGTCGAAGTGTGAGGAAGAACTGAAATCAATTAATAACAAAACTAACATGTTCACTTAGAGATGTTTTGAAGCGGAAAACAACATTATTTGCCCAACTGGTTTGGAAAGAAGAAGGAGGCTTTTTCTTTCTGTTGCCCATAGTTGTTTTTCTTTCTTCAGGTTTATTGCTTTGTAATAAATCTCTTCAGTTTGCTCAGTGTTTCTCGTTTTATTGGACACATTGCTCCAAAGGTTCCTGCTGTCAGTCTGGATGCAATGCCTCAGTCAACACAACCATTAAATCAGACTA